>CAJNDT010000228.1:177500-190937 GCA_905221615.1 Symbiodinium sp. CCMP2592
GCGAGAACGTCCTGGCTGGCTGACTCCACGGTTCGCCACAGCTGCTCCAAGCTCTTGCCGGGTTCCAATATCGCCTTGTGTCTTGCAACCTGTAACACTGCGGAAAACCACTACGGATTCAAGGATTAGGGTGTTTTGCTAACAGCCCACCCAGCCTGGAGGAGGCCTTCCGACACTTGCTGCGTCATTCGCCACATGTCATGTCTCTCTCTTGCGCACTGCTCGATGTTCTCCAGAACACTGTGGAAAGGATAACCCTGCACAAAAAGATGATCTGGCGTTTCTTGCAGCACCGGCGCTGAACCGGCGGGTTCGAAGAGCACGTTGTGCGCCAGCGACCACAGCAGACTGGTCAGAACAGAGATATCTTGCCGAATTTTCTGGCGGTCTTGTGTGAGTACCTTCAAGAGCAGTCGGAGCCAGGCGAGGATCAGGTCCAGCGGTCCCTCCACAAACATCTTGCGGTCCTCTGGCCAACGTGCGGTCTATAAGCGACTCAAAGTAAAAACTCGCAGCAAGCAGTCCTCGTGTTGCGGGAGACTGTTTTGCAAAGACTGGACCAGGTCTGGCAGCAAGGACATGGCAAGCGCCCGTGCTCCGCGGTCCATGGCGGGTCCTACGTGGCTGCCAAGTTTTCAAAACCACTCAATCTTTGGAAGCAAGCGTTGCAGCGGCATCCGGTTGATCTTGCGAGTTTCTTTCCACACGCAAAGTTCGGCTTGGATTCATGATTTGTTTTTATGGGGCATCCTATGCTACTCTCGGGTCTTGTAAAGCTCGTGCGTACCAAGGCAGCCTCAAGGCAAGCTCACTACTTTTGGACTGCTGCAAACATGACATGCTTCTCCTCTCTCAGGCACTGACTCTTGCATCGGCCTGGCAAGGTCATCAGATGATACGACAAATCGCATGGCGCATGCCCTTGCTGCTCCGACACTTACTTTTTCGGTTCCTTGCATTCTTCTTCGCGTCCCTTCTGGCCAACCAGGCTCAGCATCTTGCAACATTCATTAGGAGTCAGCACCGCTGGGCCCTGAACTCGATGGCTAATGACGTTCGCAGCCAGAAAAGACATTCTATATGCACATCGAGGTAACAGCGGCAGGAGGACAAGTTGGAGCGCTAGACTTCCCAGAAGTGCTGGTGGTGATGGTGGCGGTACTCATTCATGCTAGTGGTTGCAGTTGTGATACTAGTACTAGGAGCAGCAGTAGTAGTAGTAGTCGTCGCAGTAGTATTAATTATAGTAGTTAAAGTAGCAGTAGTAGTAGTAGTAGTAGTAGTAGTAGTAGTTGTTGTTGTTGTTGTTGTACTCGTCCTAGTAGTACGAGTAGTAGTAGTAGTAGTAGTAGTAGTAGTAGTAGTAGTAGTAGTAGTAGTAGTAGTAGTACTAGTACTAGTACTAGTACTTGTACTAGTACTAGTACTAGTACTAGTACTAGTACTAGTACTAGTAGTAGTAGTAGTACTAGTATTAGTGCAGTAGTAGTAGTACTAGTAGTAGTCGTAGTAGTAGTAGGAGTAGTAGTAGTAGTAGTAGTAGGAGTGGTAGTAGTAGTAGTAGTACTACTACTACTAGTAGCAGTAGTAGTTGTTGTAGTAGTAATACTATTAGTAGTAGTAGTAGTAGTAGTAGTAGTAGTAGTTGTTGTTGTTGTCGTGGTGCTGGTGGTGGTGGTAGTGGTAGTAGTAGTAATTTAATAGGAGCAGTAACTACCTGTAAGTTGTGTAGTAGTCGTAGTGGTCACAGCAGTAGCAGTAGTACTAGTAGTAGTAGTGTAGTAGTTGTAGTAAAGTACTACTAGTACTAGTAGCGGTAGTAGTAGAATACAGTTATATCTACTTGTAGTTGCAGCAGCGCCAGTGGTAATAGTAGCAGTAGTAGTAGTAGTAGTAGCAGCAGTAGTAGTAGTAGTAGTATTAGTAGTAGTGGTAGTAGTAGTAGTAGTAGTACTAGTAGTAGTGGTAGTAGTGGTAGTAGCAGCAGTAGTAGTAGTAGTAGTAGTAGTAGTAGTAGTGTAGTCGTGGTAGTAGTTAGACAGACGTCCAGAACTTAAGTACGAGTACCAGTACTAGAATTGGTACTAGTACTGGTACTACTACTCTACTGCTACAGCAACTACTACTAGTACTACTACTAGACTATTACTACTACTACTACTACTACTACTACTACTACTACTACTACTACTACTACTACTACTACTACTACTACTACTACTACTAACTACTAACTACTACTACTACTACTACTACTACTACTACCACTACTACTACTACTACTACTACTACTACTACTACTACTACTACTACGACTACGACTACGACTACGACTACGACTACGACTACGACTACGACTACGACGACTACTACTACTACTACTACTACTACTACTATTACTACTATTGCGACTGCTCTGCAAAATGCTTCTCGGTGGGTGGAGACGCCTAGGACGACAAGCACGTTGACTACTGCTACGTTTGGTCACGTGCGGCTAATGTCAAGCATACATCAACGTGCATCCACTCTCACACGATACGTTGCAACGTGTTTTGAGACCGTACTCCATCTTAGGCAGATTAAAAGAGGACAATCTAGAGCCGAAGTGGTGGCTGTTTGAGGTTCTAATCCATGTACGGCACCTTCTGATACGACAACAGGACTGTGCCAACGATCGTCACTGTTTATTTGCTTTGGGTGCTCGTGTTACATACGAACATACATGCATGCATGCATGCATATGTTTGGCAGACAGCCAGGCAGGCAGACAGACAGATGAACAGCATCAGTCTACAAGATACAGAGCATGTGCATGACTGTATACAAGGCTTTTCTGATTTCTGAATTCCAGCCAACCAATGTCATGTGTCCAGGACCCTTGAAACATGAGCAACGCACAACCCAACCCGAATCCGAAAATGAAACACTTGTTGCTATTGCTACTCCTGGCAGCAGTAGTAGGACTGCCACTGCTGCTACTACTACTATCATATACTCTTAGCATTACTTACTAGTAAGACACATACCTCACTAGTGCTACAACTACTGATACAACGGCGAGTACTAGTCGTAGTACTAGTAAGTAATACTACGACTAATATTATTACGCGTATTATTTGGCCGCAACAAGGAGCCCTACTACTACTCCAAATACTAGTACTAGTACTAGTACTAGTACTAGTACTACTACTACTACTACTACTACTACTACTACTACTACTACTAGTACTAGTACTAGTACTACTACTACAAGTACTCCGAGTTGTAGTACTAGTACAGTACTACTAGCAAGGCGGTACCCCTACTCGCACTAGTTCCAGTACTAGTACTTGTCCCAGTACTAATAGTACCAATAATAGTAGTAGTAACAGTAATAGTAGTAGTAGTAGTAGTAGTAGTAGTAGTAGTAGTAGTAGTAGTAGTAGTAGTAGTAGTAGTAGTAGTACTACTACTAGTAGTAGTAGTAGTAGTAGTAGTAGTAGTAATTAATAATAGTAGTAGTAATAGTACTACTACTACTACTACTACTAATACTACTACTACTACTACTACTACTACTACTACTACTTGGAGTAACTCCTACGACTAGTAGTAACGTAGTACTAGTACTACTTACTGGTTTGGCGGGCTTCTGGGGGAGGGCTTCGTGAGAAATGCATGACTCGACAACACGTACAACTTACCTACTGTAGTATGAAGTCTGAAAGTTGCAATGGTAGGAATAAGTGACAATAGCTTCCTGAATAAATCTGCGCGATGTACGTCTCATCCGCTTGGTCGTCCTGGTTCTTTGTTGCTTGTTAGTGGTTAGACCCCTTGATCGTGGTCGAGCCTGTTGCTGCTGATATCCAGGAATGACGCGTGAGAAATAAGACCATACAGAGAAGCAGCAGTCATTGTAAGGTATTGCTATATCACAGTAGCAGTCGCAGTAGCACTGCCAGTAGTGATACTAGTTAGTTGTTGTACTACTAGTAGCAGCAGCAGCCTTCGTCGTTGTTGTAGTAGTAGTTGTTCTTGTTGTAGTGGCATTACGTAGTCGTCGTAGTAGTAGTAGTAGTAGTAGTAGTAATAATAGTAGTAGTAGTCTAGAAGTGGTAGTAGTAGTAGTAGTAGTAGTAGTAGTAGTAATAGTAGTAGAAGTAGTAGCAGTAATAGTCATAGCAGTATAGCAAGTACTAGTAGCTAGTACTAGCAGCAGTACTAGTATTAGGGTTCAGGGTTTGGGCCCGGCACAAATTAGCGGAGGGGCAGGGGCAGTGCCAAGGTCTGTCCCTCCGCCACCCTTCCCGCTCTTCCCCTTGCAAGGGCGCCCTTGCCATAAAACCCTAATGAAAATCATAAGCTACATAGCAACTTTTGAACGAAGCAGTACGAGTAGTAGTAGTAGTAGTAGTAGTAGTAGTAGTAGTAGTAACACTTCGGAGTAGTAGTCGACTAGTGTACTAGTATGCGCCAGCAGCAGCAGCAGCAGGAGTAAGTAGTACTAGTGGTAGTCGAAGTGGTATTGCTCGATCGAAATTTACTTTAGTCATAACCGTGGAGCAGCAACAGCAATACTGCAAGCATTAGGTAAACAAGTTACTAATTTTCATCCAAATGTAGCAGTGAGTGAGCAGTCGCAGAAGCAGCACCAGTAGTTGTATTTCTCAGTAGTAGCAGCAGCAGCAGCGAGAGCAGGAGAAAGACCAGTAGTAGTGTTGATGTTAGTCTGAGTGCTAGTGCTAGTCTAAGTGTTCGTGTTAGTGTTACTGTTACTCGTAGTACTAGTAGTAAAACGAAATAACAGTTAGTAGTAGTAGTAGTAGTAGTAGTAGTAGTAGTAGTAGTAGTAGTAGTAGTAGTAGTAGTAGTAGTAGTAGTAGTAGTAGTAGTAGTAGTAGTAGTAGTGGTAGTAGTAGTAGTAGTAGTAGTAGTAGTAGTAGTAGTAGTAGTAGTAGTAGTAGTAAGTAAGTAGCAGTAGCAGTAGTAGCAGTAGTAGTAGTAGTAGTAGTAGTAGTAGTAGTAGTAGTAGTAGTAGTGTAGTAGTAGTAGCAGTAGTAAGAGTAGTAGTGGTAGTAGTGCCACTACTACTACTACTACTACTACTACTACTACTACTACTACTAGTAGTCGTAGTAAACTAGTAGTGGTAGTAGTAGTAGTAGTAGTCGTCGTAGTAGTTTAGAAGTAGTAGTAGTAGTAGGAGTAGTAGTAGTACTACGGTACTAGTAGTAGTAGTAGTAGTAGTAGTAGTAGTAGTAGTAGTAGCAAGTACCAGTGGTAGTAGTAGTAGTAGTAGTAGTACTAGTCGTAGTCGTAGTCGTAGTATTAGTAGTAGTAGTAGTAGTAGCAAGTAGCAGTGGTAGTAGTAGTAGTAGTAGTAGTAGTAGTAGTAGTAGTGCTAGTCGTAGTCGTAGTGGTAGTCGCAGGCTGTGGAGAACGGAAACCCAAAGGGGCAGCACGCACCCTCGTTTTCCGTCCAAGCAGAAAGTCCAACGACCGTGACAGGTCGAACGTCCGCCCAGGACGGGCTGCGCGCAATTGCGTCGCGGCAACGAGAAGCTACCAACGACACACTGCCGTGCTCACTTGAGCCAAAAATGTTATGAATACGAATTACAGAAGAGCATGCATAAAAGCATACAGCACAACAGCCAGCCCGCAGACTATGTACAGTTACATTCGCCCCTCAGCCGAGAGCACGATAGAGCCGTAGGATTCCGCGGGCGGCCGGAGGCCGTAAAACTGACCTACAGACCCTGCCCTCCTACAAACCCTTCGCACTCAGCACAAGACCTTCGTTTTTCACGGCCTGTGCTGCACGAGGCTCTGGTTTCCTACTGTACACAGCCTGCGCCGCACTGCGGCCACAGGGCTGGTGAAACGAGCAGCTGAAGCTGCGGCGTTACTCCACGCGCTTCGGGAGCACTACCGTGCCTCCCTAGCCGCTCCCGTCAAAGACCTGTAGAGCGGATACGCCACCCTGTCGTCTCATCGGAAAGCAGCTAGGTGCTGCGACCAAAACTGAAGTTGCCACAGGTGGCTAGAAGGGCGGAGCGCAGTCCGCGACTTCTAGTCCACGGTCACTGCGGCTCCACGTTGGGTTGCGCGGCGGGCTGCTGGACATTTGAGGGTTTTGCCCGCCCGCGGTGGTTCCGCTGAGGTGCTTCGAACTCCTCGAGCTTCAGCGCCTTGGACCACTCGGTGCCAAACGAATCTAGCCACTTTTGGCTAAATTCAGAGGTCAGCACACTGGCGACCGCGATGCCGACCTCCGCGTTGGCCCGTGAACTAGCACTAAAGTTTAGGCTTCCTATCACGGCGCTAACTGTGGAGTCCGGCCTCGTCACGAGCACCGTCTTGGCGTGGTGGATGCCCGCGAGGCCTGCGCCGATGCTCACGTCCGTGCGGTTCTCGGCGGCGTAAGCCGCCTTGACCGAGGTGCCCTTGCCGACACGGACCTGGACGCCAGCCGCCCCTAGCTCCTTGAGGGACTGCAGCTGGAGCTTGGTCCGGCTCGTCTGCGAGTTGTCGGCAAGCACGTGGGCTCGGGCGCCTCGCTCCAGCGAGGACACGAGGGCTCCAACCAAAGGCTTGCTATCGAAGCTGTAGGCTCGCACGTAAACGTGGTCCCCATGCCCAGCGTCCGATAGCATCGTTTGTACCACAGCGTGATACTCCGGAAGGGTCAGAAACTTGACCCCGGCTCGCTCGAAGCCGTCAGGGATCGGGAAGTCTCTGACACGCCGTGCCTGGCTCGACATGGGAGCTGTCGGAGCCGGAGACGCCGCAGAGGTACCCTGGCGGGAAGCCTCCGCTGCAGGCGTCTTCGGAACAGTCTCTGTCGGAGGCGCCGACACTGTGGCCACCTCGTGGCGGCCTCTGAGCTTGGTAAAGCCGTCAAGGCAACCCTCGGACGGGTTCCCGACATTCCGAGCTCTTTCAGAGAGCGATCTCGCTTTCGACACCATGCCGGCAAGGCACCCCTGTTCCAGGGCCGGCGCGCCGAGGATCGCACGGGCGCGTCTAGTCGCGGCCGGGGCGACGGACAGCGTTGGGGCAGCGCTCGCGCCTGTCATGGCCACGAGTTGCCCCGCAGCTTCAACAGCGCGTTCTATGTGACCACAACGTCCCTCGTTGAGGAATGCCTTGCAGTCGCAGCCTGCGCCGTCCGCGCCCGACCCGACCTTCACAAGAACCCTGTGTGCTCCGGCCTTAGTCTTTGATGCAACCTCAAAGACAGCCTCCCGGCCTTCGAGCGACACCAGAACAGCATTCCCAAAGGGGTTACCGTTCATGGCGTGCATTAGCCGGTTAGTGGCGACACGTCCGGCCCACCACAGCACTACGGCCGCGAACGTCCACAGTAGGACGACGGCCGTCAAGCCAACCACGCGGACACCCCGAACGAGGATACCAGAGGATTCCTCGATGAGGTCCTCCGCCGCAGTGGCAACTGCAGTGAGGCTCACGTGTGCCACCTCTCTGGCACCGCGCTCAACAGTGAAGAGGGTAGGCGCCAGCGCAGCGGCCACCAAACCCATCTTCCATCCAATGTTGCCCGTTGTGGCGTGGGCTGCGCGATTGCGCGCTCTCCTGGAGAGAGCCCAGCTGGAGACCGCAGCGCCTATCGAGCGCACGGCCCCAAGGAACCCACCACGGTTCGAGGGCCCGGAAGAGACAGCGGGGCGAGAAGAAACGGCAGGGGCCTCGGGCGCCACTCTGTGGCCACCCGGGCCACGCAGTGGGAGCGTGAGGGCGGGCTGCCCAGCACGCTCGCCGAGTCGGGAGGAGTATGCCAGTCCGGCAGCACCTCCGGCCCACCATCCTCGGTTGCCGTAGCGGTTCGAGCTTCCCCTTCCACCACCTTTGCCACCACCCTTGCTGCCAGAGCTGCGGCCCCCACTGGGTGCACCGCGCCCGGAGGAAGGTTGGCTCCACCAGGCTCGGGCAGAGTCTTGAGAGAGCTCTGCCTGCCTGCGCTTTTCAGCGCGGAGCCTCTTCCGTCCGGAGCGGAGGAATTTCCTCGCATGCTCCGCAAGGGGATCGGCGTTGATGGAACGCTCGATCCGTTCCATCTTCGTGCCCTCGCTCTCTTCCGACGAAGAAGCAGCTTCATCGTCGCCTTCCTGGGGCGGCATGCCGTGGGTTATGAACGACGCGCCCGACTTAGGGCCACTGCACTTAAAGCACAGTTTGCGCCATAACATGTTCCTCTCTTGGCATGTGTCCCGCCCACAGGTCCAGTAGGCGTTGGACATTGCGGCGGCGATCGCGTCCGAACGCTTCGCATAAAGGTACTCCTTTATGCGTTCCTTATGTTCATCGAGCCAGACCTCGATGAACCACGCCGGCGCCGTTCGCAGGTCCACCGGCGTGCTCCAGTACAGGCTGTCCTCGAAGATCCCCACACAGGGGGCACCTCCGAGCTCCTCGGAATCATGGTGCCGGCAGGTATTGCGTTCTGGTGGGTTCGCACGCCCACAAGTAAAGCAATCCCACCAGCCCCAAGGCCAGACCTTGCCTGTGAGGAGCGGAACGCGCTCGGGTGTCGGTCCAAGCTCGTTTTCATCGTAATCGGGCCAGATTTCAAACACTGGCCTGTTCGACAAAATCGCAGCCTGGTAGACGAACGCGCGCCTCCGGCGCCGCGCCAACGCGAGGAGCTGCTCGAGCGTATGCTCACCACCGCCTCGGAAGAATTCCCTGATCTGTTCATCATGTTGGAGATCAAGGGGGACCGTGAGCCTGGGATCCACGTCGCGGGCGCCGGGCCTTCCAGGCCCCGGCGGTGGAGTCGCATCCCAGTCCACGTCGCGCCAATCGGCCCCGGGAACCTCGTTCGAGAGTCCGTAAACCCCCGAAACTCGGTGTTGGGGAGCCGGCGACTCCATGGTATCCTGCCATGTTGTGAATCGCTTCTTGGGCGGCGGCGGTCCCTCCGGCTCCGCGGGTCGCCGCTTGTCTGTGCTCGACGGAGCAGCGGCCCCGCTGGCACCTTCTTCGGCACCTGCCTCGCCACTAGACGAGGGAGCCGCGCCTGTCCCGGCCGCGGCTCCTGCAGGGCCGGCTGGTGCCGAGGGCGCTTCTTCCTTCTTGGTGGTGGCCCGCTTGGCCGCGGGGCCTTGACGCTCAGAGCCGCTCTCCTCAACGGCGCGCTTGAGGGAGGAGAGGGACTTAGCCTCTGCTGTCTCCTTTTCCTCCTTGGTCACTGCAGGAAGGCGGGTGTCGCGCCGTGCCTCAGGAGCCGCAGCCGCGGCCTCCTGGGCCGAAGCAGCAAGCTCCTCCTTGGCGCGTGCCGCCGCTCTTTCCCGTGCCAAGCCTGCCTTCATAGACTCCGCGAGGCTAGGGATCCGGACCTCCGGACTCCCTGCCTCAGCTGGGGGAGTCACGTTGGCCGCAGGCGCTGCAGAGGAGGAAGACGCCTCCTGAGAGGCATCCGGAGGAGCAGGAGCCATCTCCTGATCCTCGGAATGCGTCGCCGAAGATGGCGGAGCTTTCTTCTTAGGGCTGGAAGCCTGAGGCTCCGCACCCCATCGTGGATCAGGCGGGGTTCCAGTCCTCTGGACACCCCCCTTCTCTCGAGGGAGCAGATCCGTTTCCAGCATAGGGGGATCTATCTCCAGTTGGGTGTCAGTCTGCTTTGCGATAGGGTTCAAGACACCCGCGGCGAGCTTTTCTTCTCTGAGCCCATCGTGGGCGTTCCAGATAAGGTCTGAAAAGGTTTCCCTCATCGCTTGGACGTGCTCCCTCGGGGTATCTTCCCGGGGAGCGTCCACGTCCGGATCTTGGGGCTCCAAAAGCTCGTCGGGGAACGCCGGAGGAGGCGGTTCAACATCTTCGGGAACCTCTCCGGATCTCCCCTGCTCTTCGCGAATCGCCTCCAACGCTTCGCCCAGCGGGGTCTCGTCCCTAAACAAGTGACGGTAGGGACTCGGAGCTGCGGCGTTGGGCATCATGAAGTCCGTCTCCTCGTACGCTGGCCCGAGAATGGTACTCGGGTAGCGCACGGGAGGCTTCGCCCGCTGCACCGGCCTCCGGTCAAGGCGATACGTGCGCCAGAGACCATCGGAAGTGACACAAGGCGCCCCATCCGGGAGCCGCCTGAAATCACGCAGCTCCGCCCCGATGCGATCACAGAAGCGGTCCGGGTTGGAGATATGCGTAAACCGGCCCAGGTCAGCCTCAAAGACCCAGACACGGTCTCTGTGGTCTCTGCGAGCTTCTCCGTGGCGGAAGCGTCTCAGAGCCACAGCGGCTTCTCCAAAGAACGCATCGTCGCACGGGGCCGGCACCATGTTCGCCGGAAGGCCCCTTCCGTGGACCGCCGCTCGGTGGTACGCGGCTTCGTACTCGTGCTCGAATTCGGCACGGCACCCGCGGATACCACACTTGTGGCCGGACCCACGGGAAGGAACCCTTCTAGGGTCTCCGTTCCCAATCTCCTCGGGTGTAGGGCAACCAGCCACGCCCCCGCCATGGATCGCACTCCGGTCGGGGGTGTCCCCGAGATCGACGAATTCCCCAGGCACTGCAGCCTCCTCGGGAATCGGATCCACACTGAAAGGCACAAAGGTGTGCCGCGCAGGAGACTTCGGAGCGGGCCGTTCTTGGCTTGCCGACCGACGCTCCACGGATGCCATGAAATCGTCGATCCCGCGGAGGATGGCCTCAGTCTTGGCCCGTTCCTCCTCGGTCTCCTCTGGGACGGCCGTACCTCCTTCTCGGGAGCCCTCTGGGCCTCCCGTGGAGGCCGAGCTCGCAGAAGGGGCTTCAGCACTAGGAACGGCCCCCTTCGGAGCGGCCTTGAGCGGAGGCCCACCAAGCTTAGGCCGGATAGGGCCTTGGTAAGGCCCGGGCCCCAGCCCTCCATGAGGCAAGGGCCTTTCCGACCGGTTCCTCGCAGCAGGTGGCGGAGGAGGAGATCGCGCGATGGGCGGCTCAGCCGGCCCACCCAGCAACCATCCAGGCCTGGTGATCAAGAACTCCTCGGCCCTCTCGGTTTCCATGATCAGGAACGGCGGTGGAGGCCTGACCCCTTTCGGCGTCGGGCCAGGCTTCACCGTGACCATTCCTTCCGGAACGGCTGGCCTCTTCGGCGGCGGCTTCGGGTTCGCCTTCTTGCTGAAGTTCTTCGGGTGGAACAAATCCGCTGGAGTAAGCGTACGGTCCGCCTCCATCGGCTGATCCCCAGGCGCTGCACCGGCACCCTCAGGGTCCCCGGGCGCGGCCTGAGGATCCTCAGGCAGCTCATCCCGGGCCCTGGGCGGCGTCTTGTAGCGGATCGTGTCCGCAGGCGGTGCTTCGGGAGGCACCTTTTGAGGGGGGCGGTGTGATCTTCCCCGCTCCTGTTCCCCTGCCGAAGGCGCTCCCTCTGGGGCCACCTTGGGGGTAGGCTTTAGTTTGCCTTCCCGCCCTGGCGGCGGCCTATCATCGACCGTCCTGGACCGATGCAGCGCAGAGGGCATCCCACGGGGACCACCCTCCTTAGGTGGTCCAGGCGGGGGTCCCGCCGGCATTGCCGAGCTCTTGGCCCGCACCTCAACTTCCAGCTCGGAAGACGAGTCCTCGTCCCCGATATAGTAGTTGACCGGGCCGGCTCCGCCATGCGGCGCCGACTGCTCTCTGCGGACTCCGCTCCCGGGCTCCGCATCATCGACCCACCGCAGGGTGTTACCCTGACGCTCTGCAAGCGAGAGGTCGAAGACTTCACAGCCGGGTTGCACCGTGAGGATTCGGAGTATGCATTCTGGAGGGACACGCCCTGTCAGAACACATCCGTCTGTCCCTCTCCAGACGGGCACCCCGGAAGCCCTTAGGAGCTCGAGGTTCGAGACCACAAGACAGGTCGAGTTCTTTCTAAAGCCCGACGTACTGTCCCGCTGTCTTGGGTACACGGGCCCGATCACCCAATGGACAGTCAGGCGCGGGCCGTTTCCGCCTCCCGGGAGGAGGCCGTCGCGGCCGATCCGCCGCGCATGAAACACCTCTGTGCCATGACAGAGGGTGGAGCCTCCGTACTCTACCGAGAGCTCCCTCCTGCCGGCCTCATCGAGGCCGTCTCCATACACGGTGCCCGCGGTCAATCCTGACCCACGGCCGTGTCCCTGGAGAGCCCGGATCCGGCCATCGACCAGCTCCAGCCGCTGCTTCTCCCGACCGCCAGCCGCGTTTTCCAGATCACTCGCCGCACCTGCCTCGATCGCGGACGAAGTGATCTGGAGCTTCTCGGCTAAGGCGCATACGCTAATCCAGCCCCCTTCGCCGAGATGGCCCTGCAGGCCGAATTTGCCGTGGCGGAGGGCTTGCGTAAGCGCCCTCTGGCAAACCGCGGGGTTCTCTATCCACACCCACGGCTGCCATCGTGAGTTGCTATCACGACCGCCTTTCCCTTCGTTCCCGCGTCTGCGGCCACCTCCCATGGCGCCCCTCGCGGCTCCCTGGCCCACGAGGGGCCCGGCACACGGAGGAAAAAGTGGGAGTGGCTCCGCGACCAGCCGGTCCACGGAGGACCCACCGGCATCGAAGGAAAGAGGGGTACACGCGACCTCCCGGCCCACGTGTGCCAAAGCACACCGCGAGGCGCAAGAAGCCGATGGCAAGGGCCCGCGCGGCCCGTCGCAAGCTACTGGGCGACTCGTCTTGAGCCCACGCTGCGCGGCCATGTCCTGAAAGGCAGGGGGTTCAAGGGGGCTGCACAGAGAGAGGGGGTAGGGCTCACACTCAGCACGACCTCCACCCTGGACTACCTCACTACACCCTTGCTGCAGCACGCACGCAACGAGTAGTAGCATAGAAAGGAGGTAGCGACCCACGGGCGTACAGGCCTGCGTCCGAGCTGCCCCCACGTTCCCCCCCGAACCCCCCCGACGCGGCACACTAAGACCCCGAACCCTAACCTAGACCCCGCGGTCAAGACACAAGCGGTCAAGACGAACACAAGCGAGTTAGGGTATAGGGCTCTTGTGGGGTGGTTAGTGTCCGTTAGGGATTCATCGTGTTTTGCTTTTGCTTTAGGCGCGACCTTCCGGTCCGCGTCATGCGGACTGGAGCTCGAGCCGTCGCGGCCTCGAGCGCCTAAGGCTTCAAGGGCGGAAGCGGCGGTCTGAGGCGCGGAGCGGCTGCCCTTCCGGCACGCCGTCCTTAGCTCCTCCTCTGCCTCCGCATCCGTGAGGAAACGGCCGTCAACGACCCTACCTGTACGAACCGTCAGGTCGTCGACATAGGCCACCCATTCCTTAGTGAAGCTAAGCCTTCGATTGCGACCCGGCGCATACGCGCGGTCCACGACGTAGTTAAAATCGTCGGGACCATTGACAGGCCCGAAGGTAAGCCCAATAGGGAGGTACTTACCGCTACGCGCAACAATGGCAAGAACCTCCCTGGCACTCTTCGTGTTGCGGATCTGATTGAACCCGGAAACCGCATCAACGAAGCTATACCAGACTGATCCTA
>CAJNDT010000228.1:196037-269370 GCA_905221615.1 Symbiodinium sp. CCMP2592
TCTCGGCAGGGTTAGGTCTTGCCCTGAAATTCCCACATCAAGAAACACATCACAGTCTTATTATACACTGTAACACTGACTACTCAACCCAACAACCATCAACCAATGGCCAATAATATCAGTTCAATACGACGTAACTAGTTGATTGCTGGAAGAATAATCTTACTCTGCATTGACCCTCCTTTCTAATCTTGCGACCGCCCGGTCGGCATCCTATGGACGTCTGTTGATCTTACACCTTACTCCCTACCGTCTCTCCATATAGTGACTTTGCTATCTCTTACTCGTACGACCTCACGGCCGGCGTCCAAATGGACGTCTTGCTAATTCTTTCCGTATTACGACTCGGCTTCCCAGCCGCTGTTCTTACGACCTCACGGCCGGCGTCCGATGGACGTCTTGCAAAAACGGGCGCGACCTCCCGGTCGACCCGGCTAGCGTAAATCTTACTCCTAGACCCGGGCACGACCTCACGGTCGGCCAATTAACTCCTAACCCGAATCCTTAGGCGCTCACCCGGAAACCCTCACTGAGTACTTTGCCCGGGCTCCCAGCATCACCATGATCTTGTCCAAGACGTGAATGCTCTCTTGCTTGGGCTGGGCTTGCGGCTTCAGGAGGGCTGCATGGTGGGGTTGGTTTCTTTTCTTTCGGGTCTTTGGGAATAGGGTTCTTACAATGGACTCGGGCCAAACCCTGCAAGACTCGCAAACCCCAAACCCTCCCAACTGCAGCGAAGCCGAAGTCTTGCCCTGACTGAACCTTCCCCCCTTCCCAAAACAAAAAGAAACAGCAGCACGCATGATTATGATGACGATGATGATGGTGAGTATCTATATGTGTTCATATTTGTTGTTGCTATTAACTACATTCTTTATGCTGCTAACAGTTAGTAACAATGTAATTGCCTAAGCCTCTTGCTACACTATTGTCAAGTTTGTTCTTTCGACTCAACTGTTGTTTATTCTTTCTGGTTACAAGCAGAGGGATGATCGTGATATTATTGTACTCAATCTTGCTGAAACCTGCTGATTATAAAATAGTACTATTGTTCTTGTTAGTCAGTATTCAGTGTTACAACAGGCAAAACCACGAATAATCTAGCTAAGTCAAAGTGTGTATTTAATTATTCATCACTTATACGGCAGTATGTTTTGATTAGTATTGACATCATATCATACACAAGTTCATAAAGCTGCTTAATTATTATACAGAACCACTCAAAGAAAATAGATGCATATCCAGGACACACATGTTCTGCGTCAAAATTAAGCAATCAGGAAACTGAGTTTTTTTATTATTGATACTATTAGAATATGAATTGGGATCGTACCGGTGATAGGCAGGCCCCTGTGAGAAATAGTGTGCTGATGATGAGTTATTTAAAAATTATTGTTTAAATTGTTACCACTAGCGATAGTATCACAAATTGAATAATAAGAAATAGCTAACAAACAATATACTTTATTGACAATGGCCTGTATGGACATTGATTATCAATTAGTAACTCTGAACAGCACACTAACAAGTATTCTGCAAGTTAATTGTTCATGACAGGGTTCCCATATTGTTCATCTATGACTAAGAATACAAGCCATTCAGTCTTCGAATGCAAATCTATTATACTATGAGCCATTCGTGATAAGGTTAAATTATGCACATTATTGCTAATACTTTTTAGTTTATTAGTTTTTCACATTCATTGTAATTTCACCTTTGTATTTTTTGAATATAAATATTACTAAAATTATTAATATGAGACTTAATAAATATTTGTATTTAATACATCATTAATAATACTAGTATTAGTAATATTTAATTACTAATTTAATTAGTTTATTAGTATTATTAGTTCTGTTGTTACAAATTATATTGAAATATCAGTATCATAAGTACTAGTATTTAAATAAATTTAAATATAATAATAATTTATGTAACATTAGTATTAGGATTTTATTAGTATTAGTATTAAACAAATTAGTATTAGCATTAATATTAGTATTAGTAGTTATTATTAGTAGTATTATTATATTAGTATTAGTATTATTAGTATTATATTAGTATTCGTATTATTATTAATATTAATATTAATATTAATTATAATTAAATGAATATTAATTAGTTATTATTAGTATTATTAGTATTAATTAATATTAATAATATTAGAATTTAATAATAAAGGTTCGAAGGAGGGGAGGTGTTCGGCGAGGGTTCGGCGAACGCCGGCGGGGTTCGACGAACTTCGGGCGAAGGGTCGGGTCTTGCCTTTCCAAAGTGTTGCCCCCTTCTGTGTTGCCCTGATATATATATATATATATATACATACACACACTTATAAGAATCAGGAGCCACAAATCGCTAAAAAATTAGGCCGCAGCAGGCTCTGGTAGATTAGGGCAAACCGTTTACCTTAAACCCAAGCTTTTTGCAGGATACACCAACCAAACCAGAAGCCCAAAGACTGATGTCCTTGGTATAGGGGGATCGATTGGAAGAGCTTATGCCTACCTGCTTTGTTCTTTCAGGGGACACCAAAGAACAGCAGCGTGGGTGCGCACCTGCCCTCCGCAGATACGGCGGTGGCATCACCGTCATCCCTGCAGGGAGGCTTCCCCAAGAGCCAATTATCCCGTCACCGAGTCGCATTCCTTGTCTTGTTTATATTAATAGTCTGCACATCATCAGGGGAGTACAAGGCTTCGTACCTGAGGGACAGGGACATGGGGCCGAAGAAGGGGTGCAGTCCAATGTGTTCAAGATCGCAAGGTTGAGGGTCAGGGTGCCAGGGTTTCGGGGTTCAGCATTTAAAATTTTGAGGGTTCAGGGTTGAGGGTCAGAATGGTGAAGGGCTGTGGTTGGAGAGCATACAGGGCTTCCGGTTTAGGGTTCGGTCATGGGATCCTTAAGCCAGGGGGTTCCAAAGGGGGGCATATAATCCCCAACTCACTGTAGTTCTCGCTAAGATTGCGAAGCTCCCACGGAGACTCCCACTGAGAGGCACTTATCATAAACGACTCCCTCTGGGGTCCATCTAATGTGTGACAGGGTCCCAATAACTCAAAGACCCAGCCCTGAGTCAATGACTTGCAAGTCTGGATCGTAACCCCCAGATTTCTAGGGTGCTGAACCGCTTCTTCTGGCCCCCTATTATAGAGACTGCTTCAGATTAAGTCTAAGGATCAAGGGCAAAAGGATTTCGTAAGGTCTAGGGCTAGCGGGCTGGACCCAGCTGGACTCCTTCCCATGGCAGCCGAGCAATGTGCTTAATTCAGCTCCACAAACGATCACAAGAAAGCAGCGAATAGACTAATTCTGGCATAGCTTGTATTCCAAAAGCGTTCTGCCGTCGTAAAGCACCTGTGCAGCATTGCACAGACCCTCCGCAAAGAGGAACTCGGGGTGAACATAGGCGTCTGTGAGAAGCACTCCCTGCTCTGTGTCAGTTGAGACTCAGAGGTCCCAGCCCGAAGCGTCGGCGGAGGTTACCGATGGCGCGCCGTTCTCTACGAGCTCAAGGAAAATTTGGGGGTGTAGGATTTGCAAAGGGGTTGCTGGGAGGCTCTTCGATTTGGTAAGTCTACTTCGTAGATTCCATGACCCGTGCGAGATTCAGAGTTTCAGAAGATGCTGAGAATGCAGGAAGGGTGCTTGGCGGCTTACTTGGAGCCCGTGGAGCCTCAAGCCCCAGGCCTCACTAGGTAACTGGGGCCAAATACTTTTGATCGGGGTTCCATATTCCTCAGAGCTTGTTTCCCATAAAACTCCTGACAGACCTCTATAGATCTCTTCCTGTAGCCGAAAAGACCTACTTTGTTAGGGTCCCTTATGAGGGCTTCTATATATAGTTCCTTAAAAAGGTAGGTCTTTTGGGCCACAGGTTGCAAAACTCTTCGAAAGCCGTACTAAGCTCCTGGAGCCCTCAGCCTGAAACCCCGTGCTTTCAGCCCGGAAGAAGACTGGGGGTTCAGGGGTTTAGGGGTTAGGGTTAGGGGTTTGGGGGTTTAGGTTTTAGGGGTTTAGGGTTTAGGGGTTTAGGGTTTAGGGGTTTAGGGTTTAGGGATCTGGGCCTCCCTGTTTGGGGATTGATGCAATTGGCGCAGCACGAAGGGTTGCACACCGCCGCGCACCTGGGCGAGACGAAGATCACTGGGGACTCTGGGAGTTTGGGATCCGGGTAATCGAATCTAAGACCAAAGACTGAAGTCCCTAAAGCAAATGCCTCGCACCTGCCTTCCATCTATTCGGTTCAGGACGGTTTCCAAGTTGCAGCAACCGGTTTCTGAATTTCGAGCCTGTTTGAGGCATTCGGCCCCAGTGAGTCCGATCCACTAAAACGTGAACCCTAGACCGTGGAATCCAGGCTCAACACCCTAAACCCTCGACTTTGCCACCAGTAGCCCGGCTCAGCCCTGAACTTCGAACGAAAACAGATAACCTTGCCATACTACGAACCGCAAACCGCTATATAGGCTTGCATGGAACCCATGAAATTGTGGCCCATACGCTTAAACCCTACAACAAAAATCTAAGAAAGAAGTGAACAACAACAGGAAGAAACGTGCACCAAGCGTGTGAACATAACGAAAATAGCAAACATAATAATGACGACGACAGACACACCTTCGGAAAGAGTTCACGCCTTAGCGGGGATTTTTGCATTTTAGTTTGAAAGTGAAAATCATTGTAAACTTCCCACTGTGATATCCCCAGGGCTCGGGCGCAGGGCTGTATCCAAGGAACCCATTAAATAACGGTGGAATTGCGTATTCTCGACGGGAAATCTCTTGTTTCCCGCAAGCTCAATGTCACCTAAACGCCCTAAGGCCTTGACATAGTGGGGACGTTTGAGCCACAGATTCCTAGATTCGATATAAGGTATATACCCCAACACAGTCATGCCCTTGGACGCCCTGCCGGGAAACCCAAAAACACAGCAAAACTGAATAGTAAGCGTTCAGTCAGGTAAAACCCGAAATCAAGAAAAGCCTAAACAACCTAGACTCCCCACCTACCCTCTAATTTACCCCCAACTACCCCCTAACCCCCCCCCCCCCCCAAATACCCACTCTTCAGGGCCATAAGGCCTCTATGTAAAGGGCCGTTGGGGGGGGATCCTGGAACCCCAAACCTCAAGATGCTCTAAACCTCAAAAAGACTCTAGGGCTTGGGTTTTGGGGTTTAGGGTTTATAGGGGTTTGGGGGTTTAGGGGTTTAGGGGTCAGAGTTTAGGGGTTTGGGGTTTGGGGGTCTAGGGTTTAGAGGTTTAGGGATACCTTTTTTGGCGCCGCGAACGTGGGCACTGACGCTTGAGAGTCTTTGCCGCATCGACTCGGTTGGGCATCATCCAGGCGCCAACACCCGGGGACTGTACTCGAACCCCTGAAGGGTTTAGTGTGTAGGGGTTTAGGGTTTAGGGTGTAGGGTTGATTATTAGCATATAGTCTATATAGTATATATTTTAGGGTGTACGGTTTAGGGTTCAGGGGTGGCTCCGGGGCTTTTCTTAATCATTATCATCTGGGTGGTTGCCAAAATTATGGTCCCTTTTTGGGAACCCTAAATGTTAGGTGCAGTACTATAATACGGATCCAAAAAGGGACCGTGATTTTGACAACCACCCATATAGTACAACCATAATAAGAAGCCCTAAAGAACTTGAAGATTTGTACGATAGGGTTTGACAAAAGGAACGGCTCTGTTCTGGAGGCCGTACTCGAACCCCCCCTTAAGGGCTTTCCCAAATCCGCTTACCTGCCTGACGATAGCAGGTTGGCGTTCCTTTAAACACTATACAAGCACCCTACGGTACCGATCACCCAGAAGCCTCCTGAAGGGTTTCCAGGTGTTTATCCTCTACGGCTTCGTTGTAATTTGAAAGAGCTGCGGGTCGCCTCTGAGGGTTCCTTCTCATTCATGCGGATCCTGCTATGTGGCGCTTACGACTTTGAGATTGATTGAAACTCCCAGACCTCGACGACCAAAACCCTAAAGACGAAATCCTGCATACGCAAACCTCAACGGCCTGAAGTCATGGTTCCCAGACAAGTAAGCATGTAGAACCAAAGTCGAAAAATAACTTGAAGCTTAAAGGCCTACAAACCGGCAGATGATGCCCATCCAAGCTTTACGGTGGGATGCGCAGGCAGAGTGTGGCACGAGAACTCCGTGGCAAGGGCCCCCCAACGGCCCTTAGAACCGCCGAAGACACCCAGTACAAAGTAAAGATCAGAGCTTCAGGTCTCTTGGGCTAACTACACGTGCCTTGATAATAAACATAGGGTTTGGGGTTTCCAGCAAAGCCATAAATATGATTAAGGAACCCCACAAAATAGTACTGGTAATTTACTTAGGCCCCTATAGTACGGGTTTGTGGGCCGTGTTAACTGGACTTGCAATTATGGGTATTACCTGGACCCCCCCAAAGTATGTAGAACAATAGCCTTTTATAGGTATTGGGCTATTATTTTACCTACGTACTTTTGGGGGTTCAGGTATGGGGCCAACACTGCACAGCCACACACAGGCCCTAAAATCAGCGGCCCAAGCCACCTCAACTCTAACCACCTGCTTGGGTATAGCTTCGGATTTGACCTCTAGGACTTTGCGTGTTCAAACCCTGAACCCTGAACTCACAAGCCCTGAACATCATAGGATCGTTAAAGGAACCTTCATAGTTGTAGTATAAGGATCCTATAATGTTTATAAACATTATAGGATCCTTATAGGAGCCTCTATAGACTGCTTAAAGGGACCCTTCAAACCCTAAAACTCAAACTCTGAGGAGACCGAGAGAAGAAGCAGAAAGCAGAAGCTTGGCGCTCACGGGGCAGCCGAAGACTCAGAGCTGTGGCCTCCACTCAAACAGGTTTATCGGGTTTAGGGTTTAGAGTTTAGGGTTTAGATTTTCGGGTTTAGGGTATCGGGTTTAGGGTTTAGAGTTTGGAGTTTAAGGCTAAGGGACCTCCACGCAACAGGGTTCTGATCAGGATTTTACTTGAAAGTTGTTTAGAAGGCTTCTACAGGTTTTGATAAGGATTCTAAAGTTCTTATCAGGAGTCTATACGGCTTCGGGCTTTAGAGGCTCTGATAAGAATTCAAAGTTTTTTGTAAATTAGGATTCTAGGGGGGTGTAGGGTTGCTTCTTAGGATAATATAGGGGTTTGGGGTTTGGGGCTTGAGTGTTTTTAAGGGCTAGGAAAACGTCAAAACATCCAGGGCTTAGGAGGCCTAGAGTTGAGGGTCAGTACGGCTTCCCTGACAAGCTTCGGGACCAAGATGTTTCGATCGAAAATATCCTTGCCGCAGTGCAAGATCACGCCAAGAAGACTGGCAATTCAAGTGTACCTAACCCGAACAGTCCTACGAGTGCCAGAATGCTCCTTGCTGTGACTTTATTCATTACGTCCTCAGAAGGCGGGGGTTTTGCAGGTTCGAAAATTGGCGGATCGGGGAAGAGCAGAAGGAAGTTCGGTTGCGGGTGTTGCTAGCTTTCTAGACTCTAGACACTCGGTCATAACTGAACCCCACCCTCGAGGGAACATAGAATTCATACAGAACTGTACGCCAAGTTACGGATTCCTATAGTTATCCTGGATAACAGATCGACATGTGTATTTATATATGTATATACACAGGTAACACACACACATATATGTACATACTTTGTTTTTCAATGTCTGCTACAGATGCATAGGTACATAGATGAATTAATAGACAGATGGATAGATGGATGGTAGACACATCTATATTATATGATTCGAAGACACTTGGCCAGAACCCCTTGTGGCCCAAGTAGTACTGTGATAAGACAACCCTGACGCGTGGAACCCATAAAACCTTTCTTAAGTCCTATGACCCCTGTCTATAGACCCCTCATTGAACACTGCACACGACTCACCTTTTGCAAGAAACCCGAACCACAATCGGCACTACGCAAACGCCTTAAAACCCGAGAGTGCCTGCAATCGAAGGTGGTATACGGAGCACTAGAAAGCGCTTCGAAAAAAGCAATAAACGCGTCTGTACAAACCCGTTAATGGGGCAGCTACACAAAGCCCTGTCAAAAGAGCGACGCTTGCAAACACCTGTGAAATTCGACAAAACCTACGTGCGGCTGAAGCTGTCGAGCAGCTGGAATCCGAGTCAGAGCTGCTGCTACTCACCGTCGAGTCGGAGTTTACGTCCTCCTCGTGGAGGCGCTTCATAAAAATTAGCTGGCTTTCTCCGACTCGGTCGGCTTAGGGATTCGGATTTCGGGAGATCGCTTCTCCTCTTCGGGGGCAAAAGGGGGCTTTACTGTTTTGTTTGCAACGGCTGATGGTATCTAATGTAGGAACCTGATGAAGAAACCCTGGGCCTATAACCCCCAAAATAGAAGGAATCATAAAAGGAACCCTAATAAAGGCCCAAGGCTTCTTCATCAGGTTCCTACATGATGGGGCTTCACCGGATTTGATTCCGGGGCTCTTCGGTGTAGGGATACGGGGTTCAGGCCCTTAGGGTTGGGGAAACTGAGTTTTAGGGAGCCTACCTATATATATATATATATATATATATACATACATATATATATATATACTTCCGCCTCGTGAGCATGCGTTCAATTTTAAAAGTCTCCAGCGTTCGGGATTTTGTGTGTCTGGCTGTCCGTCCGTCCGTCGTCCGTTCGTCCGTATGCCTATTTTCATGAAAGTTCGAGCCCTTGATGTGAGAACGGGCTTTAGGGTTTTAGGCAGCTCCTGCAATGGACAAAAGTCACGGAACGACTATAGTGGGTCAAAACCAGAGCTCCAAGCCTGTATATCGTTGCAAGCATCCTGTTGCAAGTATACTCTGTACTCTGAATCCCATCTCGAGAACCCCACCACCCATCCGCGGTCCTGTCCATTTCGCCGTTCCGTTAGCCAAACCTCGACTTCAGTGCATTCAAAGGTTTCAGGGGGATGATAGGGCCCGAACTCAGAAAGCCCATTACCGCGCATGATTTAGGAACGCTCCTACAATGCTTTAACTTGAGGCCTCAGTGTAGGGAAGGCTTCGGAAAGTGGACTTGACGTCAACATGGGAAAATAGTCAGGTGAACTTGTACCTTGGAATTGAAACACACCGGCAACGAGGTTCTAGCATACGGTGCAGAATTCAAAGTCATTTCCACGCTGACCAGGGGACTTTTTAGTCTGTCGTGTGAAAAACAAGTGCCCTGGGCAATTGCCCCATCTTAGTCCTCAAAATGGATGTATTAACACGGAAACTGTTAATTACTATCTGACGCTAACGCTACGTAATCTTCTAGAGACCTCGCACATCCCACACCCCGATCCCCATGGCAGGAAAGACTGCAAGACCGTATTCGCGGATGGAAGAGTTCCTGCAGAACCGCTTCGAAATAGAATCGGCAATGCATCAGGAAGCTGACTTCGGAATCAGGCTCCTTTATCATGTTTGCATGGAAATGTGGGATTAGACGTCCTATGTGTAGGTAATCAGGTTTGCTCTCATAATAAGGGGTCTTGAAGTCTCCACTGAAAGGAACGAGCCAGGCCTCATCGTCAAACAGGATCCCCTTCCTCAGCGAAAATAGCAGAAACAAGCAAGCACATGTAATCCTGCTACCGCTTACCTAGGCCCCATAGCACAATAATTTTAACCGTGAACCCCGAAACCTAGCTTGAAACCCCAAGCCCTAAATATCCCTAAATCACTGCAAAAGGCTTTACCTTCGGTTTGAGGAAGTTACATTCAAACTCCAGGGCTTTGGGGGGCTAGTGTTTAGATGCCGAACTACTGAGTCGTGCCGGGCACGACGACCGCAGATAAAAAGAGACAACACACACCAAAAGACCTCGTCGAGGCGCTTGGAAGCCCTCCTCTTCGCAGCCTTTAGCGCCCGCTGCGTTCGTCTCTCCCTCTGCTCCAGCAAACGTCGACCTAATATAGGGGCCATAATGATTAGAGAGTAGGGTCTTGGCGCCCATTTTAATTGAATCATAAGAAGGAGCCCTCCAAAATAGCATAGATTTAGGTTAGGTCCCTGTACTACAGAACCCTATCATAGAACCCTTATAGTACAACCCTATCATAGAACCCTTATAGTACACCTTTGTAAGAAACCCTTGAAAGGAACCCTATAAGCATTATTTATAGGTCCCTATAGTACCCTCATCAGGGGCTCCAGGCTGGTTCAGCTTTTGTCGGTTCAGCGGCTCAGGCTCTTAACTTCTAGAGTTTAAAGCTTAGGGCTTAGGGTTTAGGGTTTACGGGTTGAAGCCCTCTTGTTTGAAGGGTTGTCGGAGATGGCTTGTGCTTTTCCGATTTCGGGGTCCGCGGTTCTTAGTGCCTCAAAAACTTGGTGATTGGCGATTAAGCGCCTTGGGATTCAAGGCTCCATGTGGTCGTGGATCCAGTCCTCAGAAACACGTGAAACCAGAGTTGGGAACTTTAGGCTTTAGAAGGGCTTCCTAGGTTGCCAGCACAGCTGCCCTGCGTCCCTTGACCCTGGTCGCAACGCCGACGAACAAGCCCCAAATCCTAAAGCCTTCAAGAGTGCCCAGCGACCTAAACGCCAAAACCCTGACCCACAAACCCCGAAACAGCTCGAAATACCCAAACTCGCTGAAAGCTGATACCTGAATCCTAAGCCTAAACCAAGTCACGATTTAGCTGGCGACGGGCTTCCATGTCGAACCCGTCCTCTGGCTGCAGCGAGGCTTCTGGTTAAGGGTTTAACGACGGGTGCGGCCTTTGCGATCCGTTTACTTTGGGTGTAGGCGGTTTGCGGTTGATTAACAACTGAAGGTTTAGGGACTAGCCGGACTAGCGATGTAAACCCTTCGCCCAGGGTTGTAATCACTCTCCCCACGTCAAGAAGCCCCGTACGATCTCAAGCACCTGCATATGGCATAGTGCAAGCAATAAGTCTAACCTTCATGATGTAGGGCTCCACGTTCCAAGTAAAGACAAGCATGTACTCTCACCAAAACCCTATACAGAGCCACGTAGACTCCCACTAAAACCCAAACAGAAACTATACTTCATCTAGGTACTTAAGACCTTTTGGCAAAGTTCTGGCCTGGAGATTGAGGCGTCGCGCCTCCGCAGCAAGCTCTGGCGCCAAGGCCTTGCAATGGGCTTGCACTTTGCTAGTAAGGGAGATTGGATTACCTGTGTCTCCAATCCGCTACCGTTCCGAAAGTTTGAAGGCTTGACCCTACGGCTAAGGGGTTACAACCTGCAGCCCTGTAGGATTTGAGACTACAGCTAGGGCAGCTAGGGATTACGGCAGTTGCATGCAAGCTTTAGGGGTGCTGTACTGCCATGTGTGCGCATCTGCAGCGAAACCCTAAACCCCCAAACCCCTACACCCAGCCTAGACCCCCCAACCACCCTCTAAGATACCCTCAATACCTACTATTACGGGCCATTGGGGCTCCATTAAAGGGCCATTGGGGGGGTCCTGGAGAACCCCACAGCTCTAGAAAGCTCAGATCAGTTCGATTGACTCGGCCTCCATGTTGCGAAGCCATCGGTAGCTCCAGCATGGCCTCTCTGGAAGACGGGCGTGTCAAGGTCCAAAAACACTTCGAAGGTATTACATACCCAGAGGCCCCAAAGTAGTTCCTTTTTGGGATTACCTAATGGGATTCTATCTATGAACCCCCAAAAGGAACTACTTTAGGGCCTTAGGGTAGATTCCGCTTGCAGAAACCCGAGGCCGCAAGGAAGTAGTTTAGGTAGATGGAGGGTTTTAGCAGCTCACTGAAGAGGCTGCTGCTGAGATGGCATCATACCAGTTCGTGAAGCTCCTAGGAAATGCTCGATCTTAAGCTGAAAGATCTAAGAAGGAGTCCTGGTTTCGGGCCGACGGTTTCCCTGAACCAAACAAGCACTAAAGCATGAACTTAACTTACGCCCTAGTTTTTTGTCGACATGTCAACTTTTGGTCCGTGGCTGAAAGCGCCAAGGTTGCGAATGTGAGAGCCTGAAAAACTTGTTGAGTTCAGAACGTGAAGTTTAGGTTTCAAGTTAAGGGATGAGGTGGGAGGTTTGAGGGCACGTGGTTACCGAATGGCGGAAGGGCTATCTGCAAGAACTACCAGGGCAAAGAGCTCGTGTGGGCAATGAAGGTCGCTAACCCCTGACACCAAGGGAGTTTACTGTATGTGTTTTTTGGGTCCCTAAGACCCTAACCCTGAACCCTAAACCGCAAACCCTAAACCCTAAGACCCTAATCCCTAAACCGTCCTGACACCGAAACTCTTCGATGCCTCTCTTCGCGGCAGCTCCGCCAAACACTGGCAAAGTTATGGCGGCCCACGTAGTTCTGCGTCCTTGGGCTTGAAGGGCTGAGGGCCTAGGGCGGTTTTCAGGGCTTATAGGGTTGCGTTGAGGGTTTAGGGGTTTAGGGCTTAAGGCTTTGGGTTTAGGGTTCGGGGTGCAATACGATTGGGCTTAATTCATGGAAGAGGGGGTCCCCTACGGTTGTGGCTGGAGCTGTACCTTCCGGAAGGAACCCTGCAATCGTCACGGGGTATCGAGCCGGCGAACCGCAGTTCCTAACGACTACCGATCTTCAAGACATCCCTGCTGTCGTGACCACGGTACAACGACTACACCTGCTACGGCCAATATGACTGGTTGGAGAGAGCCTTCGGAATTCCACTGGTCATATCGGGCATTGAAAGGCCCGATTGATCAGCAGCGCTGACCTACATAACTCAGGCTTGTGTTTTGAGCGCTTCGGAACGGCGAGGATTCCATCGCAGCCCAACTCCGAAACTCATAAACCTTCTGAACCCTCAGCCCTTGAACCGTAAACCCTCAACCACATCACGTGTCCCCTAAACCAATCAGGCCAAGGATCACCGCAATGGTGTCATCGAGGTTGAGGACACAATGCCACCAGTTTCCAGGAACAAATATCGTCTCCTCAGGCAGATGTTAGCAATCTTGCGGGTCTTATAGTGTTGAGGCTTTATATGGTGTCTAAGGCTAAGGGTCAAGCTTAGCGTGTTCTTTTTCAGAGAAAACTAACGTTGCAGGTGAGCTTGCGGTATACAGTTGCGGATTCAGGGATTAGGGGTTGGAAGAGGATTCACAGCTTCAGGGGCTCGGGTTGCGGTTGGGTTTTTTTAAGTTGAACTGCACCCTTTCTCCGAAAGGCTGTGGGGCTTCTTTTCTTGATTTGCAGGTCGTGTCCGTGTTGGTGGAGGGATTGAGATGTCATACTCTTCCTTAGCTTGAGAGTTTAGGATTCGGGGGGGGTTGACGCCAGAATCCCTGAGCCAAGATGCTTGATGGCAAAAACTTGCGAGCAGCTTCCTGAATCCCCAACCCAAACTCCAAACCATAAACCCTAAAGTCAGCCTCCCATCCTACATCTGCGAACACCGCTAACAAAAAAACACACGAACTGAGGGCCGGACCCCGGGATACTGCACACCTTGGCCAAAAACGAAGCAGTCGCCACATGTCATACTGGGACCTGAAGCCTAAATTATTTCAAGTGGGCTGTGGTGTCCATCCTACTATGACCAGAGTAGCCCTAGAGCAGGGACTATAGGGGAATGCTAGGCCACTAGGCCTGCTGTTTAACGCTGTGAGGTGTTCTAGAGAAACCTATACGAAGCCAAATTAACACTGCTGCGCGGTAGGGAGGGGGTTGAGGGTTAAGTTTCTGAGTCGACGGCAACATGAGGACAAGAGAAACCGCAACAACCACGATGGCCATAATGGTCGTCGACTTTGTCGCGGGCATCGTCGTCGTGGTGGTCGATGGTGGTCGACGGCGGCATCGTGGTCGTCATCTCATCAGCATCTTCATCATCAGTACCGACCTCGTCGTCACCCTGACGGCGGTCGGTCACAGGAGTTGGGTTCGGTTTCTCTGCAGGGTCACCACTACAAGGGTACTTCTCTCAGTCAGGGCCACTCCTGGATCCCCAGCATTCAAACGTCACATAACCAGGACCCCGGGATGCCAAACAGGGCCTAATTCAGAGCAGCCACACAGCAGGGGATGAAAGTCCGGATCTTGCCTGTGGCGGTGTTGGGTACAGAGCTTCAGTTCAGAGCAGAGGCCGCGCTTCAGACGTCTGATAGGCAAGGTACCCTACAACAAGGACAACAACAACAAGAAGAACAATAACAATACCAAGAACAAGAATAACAATAACAATAACAAGACCAAGAACAAGAACAATAATAATAACAAGAACAACAACAACAGCAGAAGCAGCAACAACAACAACAACAACAACACCAACAACAGCTCACCTAAGACTCCTATGCCGGTTCCGGTTCGTTCGGCGCAGGAACTTGGGTCTCTCCAGGTCCCAAGGAAGGGTGAGGTGTCTGCAGCGCTCGCAGTTTGGCGAAACTTTTGTTGTACCCGACGAACACTACGAGGAGCACCTTCTGCTTCTCAAAAGAAAGGCGCTTACATGAGGGACTGGCCATGGCTAGGACGCGCCTGGCGCGTTTGCGCGGTAGAAGATCCAAAAAGTGATTGCCTCAGATGGGAAACCGAAACCCCAACCCGTTTAGGGTTTCGGGAGATACTGAAACCCAAAGACCTACACCTCTGTCGGGTTGAGGGTTTAGGGTTCTGAGGAATGCTAATAGAGCTGGAGTGTATGATGGTCATGGAGGTGCTGTTACAAACAAAGTCGAGCCTTCTCTTTCTACCAGGGTTTGCGCAAAGTTTAGTGCAGGCTGTGGTGCAGGAGAAAACTCCGGGTGTTGACACCCAGAGAGCAGCAGAATAGCAGGCACTGTCAGAACCACAAGCATCACAACAACTCTCTGCCCCTCTCCCAACAACCGCGCCCGGAAATCAAAGCTCAACCTGGTCTGTTTGATGTGTGCGTATGTGTACCATGTGGGTATGTGTGTATGTATACCTACATATACACACATGTCTATGTTTAAAGATAGAGAGAGAGAGAGAGAGAGAGAGAGAGAGAGAGAGAGAGAGAGAGAGATAGAGAGACCGAAAGACCCGTAAAGTAAGGAGAACGAAACTAACAAAACGGTTGTGTTGGAGGCTGGGTTCTTGCCTCCGCAAACACTTAACGCTTTTCCAACCCTAAACACAAAGCCGCACACTCGAGTTTCATCACTTGCTCACGGCATTGTCAGTATATGGAGGCCTCAATAACTAGAACACGGCTTCGGGTTCCATTATCGCATAATTAAACACAACGAGGAACCCCAACGACAAATAAGTGCAGTTCTTCACATTTCGACAAAAGGGTTCAGGCTTGTCTTGGGCAAGCAAAACCCTAAACCCTGGCTGGGCCCCCGCGCTTAGGGTGAGCTTTTCAGGCTTTCGGGTTTGGGGTTTTCAAGCTAGGGCTCCGTCACGGGGCAAATCGGTCTAGTCCTTGATCGAATGACATCGCGTCTTACGTGGGGTTTAGGCTTTCAGGATTAGGGATTAGGGATTAGGGCTCACAGGAGGTCCATCGCGGAGTACACCCTGAGCGAGATCCGAAGCTTCTTGACAAACCTGTACGCAGCAATCCCTACCCCCTGTAGGGGACTTGAAAGTACTAGTAGGTATGTCCCAAAACCTCAACAGCATGGGCATGGGCGAGCGGCAAGCTTCATCGTCATCATCCGGAAGCATGACATCTTTGGATTTTGCGACCTGGGCTGTGCTTAATCCTCGAAGGATCAGGGAGGGGGTAAGTAGGTTGTAGGTACAGGTATAGGTAGAATAAGCTCAGCTACTTGCTAGCTTTCTTGATGCTTTCGGGGGAGCCTCTTCTGTGTCCGGTTTTCGGTTTGAGGTTGGGGTTCTGAGACATAAGCTGACAGTGAGCCCCCCCCTTGTTTAAAGAGAAGATTAAAGTCCCATGTGGGAGAATCGTGATGGACATGCCCATGATGGTGGTGAGTTCGGTCCCCGAGCCCTAGACCCTACAATAATCCCGAACCCTGAACCCCGAAGGCTGTACCAAATACCGAATCAACACTAGTACACCGAAATCCTTCATCAACCCCGAATCCCGAACCGTATATGTATAAGTCGCCCGACAGCTACACCCTGAGAAATCGAGACCCCTGAGGGCCTGCAAACAGGTCTCCCATCGGCTGAAACACCCGAACGCTGAATCCGGCTGACATAACATGTGCCAGTGATACAAGGGTCCTGGCACGATAACGTTTTCCCATTGCCGCACCGGCGACTTTAATGACAACCGTGATTATACTTGAAGCTGAGCGTGGTGATAAGGACAACTATGATGCTGATATTGGTGATAATGAAGACGATGATGACCCAACGACCATGAGAATCTTGTTGATGCAGCAGGCCAGACTCTTGATGAAGGATGTTGGTGATGCTGATGATGATGTATGCTTAGATATCAGCCTGCCTTTAAGCCCGACAACAGGGATCCATGAACCGGAGACCTCTACATTAGACTCGAAAATGGAACATCCACCGAAACGCTATCCTAAACACCTTATGAGCCCGGACAAGAACCCTGAAAAGCTTGAAAACTCTTGATAACGGGTATCCGGGTATCCAACTCGTTCATACACCGAGATACTCTCTTCGGAGTGGATGGCGGAAGAAGGAGCCATAACTTTCCTCTGCAGATGCCCCGAGAGAGTAGGCTTTGGCCTATGATTAAGAATCTCTTTCTCAACAGAATGTCTTCCGGTCGGAGTGCTCCTGAAACCGTGACACCCTTCATTAAGTTACGAGTCTTAAACAATGAGTTCGGTCTGCTTGACAGCTCCTTAAGAATGCTTGACACATTGCATTAGATGTTCTGCTACAAGATGCGGGGAGGGCACGGAGTTTTGTCTCGCTTGTGTTGCCGTATCGGAGCTCTCTTAGACTTGGGACATACGGCTGGAGGCCTGAAGGTTTCAAGCAGGACTGTGGGAAGGGTGTCGACATCATCTTCGCGTTGAGGCTGTGGTTGAAGACTTGCGCATTTTCACTTACGTACCAGTGGCCCGAAGATTGCCCAAAGAACCTAACTTAGAGTGCCCCACCATGTTTCTATAAATGAATCCTTAGACAGGTAGGGGTAAGCTTTTGGGCCACAGGCAGGGTTTGGGATATGGTTTCAGGTTCCCGAAAACCGACTCTAGCTCCGATGATCTCCGCTGTGTAGCAGCTAGGATACCCAGTAACCTAAGAACAAAAAGGCCTCTCTTTTTGGTTTTGGGTAACTTTAAAAAGGAACCTAGGACTACAAAAAGGGAATAAGGGTACTACTGGGCATCCTAGTTTCCCGAAGCAACTGCAAAAACAGGCCTGCAAGCACGGCATCCCAGAGACCCAGAAACAGAACTCGCATGACCCGAAGACCTGTATAGAAGCCCAGCTGCTTATGTCATGTTTCCCCCGAAACCCAAGAAACTGGACTTGAAGACTCAGTTTCGGAATCGACCTTGCTGATAGCTGGCTTCTGATTCTGATTTCGGGCATCTCCCTTGGTTATGGAGTACTGCCTCCTTGGGTAAGTCATATAGATCGAACTGACACGGTAGGGCCCTGACGCTATCATATAGCAAACAACAGTATTCATGACGTTCTAACTAGGTGTATCCTGGCCCACAGAAGCACTTGTAGGCAAACCATGATCGACAGTCTGAATTCGCAAGTCCAGCCACGACCGCGGATGAGGGTGTTCCAAGCTGAAGTGCACAGCGGATCCTGCATAGGGGCAGGTTCCAAGCAAAGGGAGCTTGGCCATGATGACCTGGGGTCCATAAGGGATATGGGAGTTTCCGAAAATAGGGGACCCTAATATGGTACCCTAAATGGTAGGATCCTTATTATAGGGACTACAAAATATGGTTGGTACCCCTATTTTCGGAAACTCCCATATAAGGGCATGCCGTTCCATCGTTCGCAAGGCCCGGGACCTTCGGAACACGATCTTGCGTGCGCAGGTAACATGCACACAGCCAAACAGTGTAGGACGAGAATGCACAGGACGAAAGTTGCCCGGGCAGGGTGCGGATGCAGGAACAAGACGATATGCTAACATCATAATTACAGTTCTGCAAAGGCCACATCTGCCAACATCCAGGAAATGCCGAACTCAAAGTAGGGCGGATTTCAGCGGTTCCAGGATCAATCTAAACTCGATGCCCGTACACCTTGATAGCGTGTGTCGGGACAAGACGAAAACCCAGTCCTGGTGCATCACCGTGCCACTTCGCTTGGGGCCGATGCCAATCCAGCGGTACCTGGATGACCGTCAATCCCCGCGAAGGGTATATACACACTGAAAGCTCAACCCTATAGAGCCCTGCAAACCGAACCACAAATCTGAAGTGAAATCCGAATCACCAAGGCCACCTTGGATTCTACACCAGCACAGGGACCCCGCAAAGAGCGCATGGTAGTAGCTTGACGCCTATATAGCTACATGATCACCGGAGTCAGTACAAAGTAGGTTAATTCCGGTAAGTGTAGAAACAGCAACTTCTAAATCTGTTTGCGTTATCGTGATGCCTGGAAGGTGAAAGGATGCGGGTGCGCATAGCCGGCAATGCTAACTCGAACACCGGAAAGCGAAACTGGAAAGAACCGTCTCAAGCCCTGAAGTGATTAACCGCAGAAGAAGGACCCACAAAAATGAGCCCTGAAGCCCCAAACCGTGGAACCAATTCGCCCTCCAATCAATGCTGGGCCCAGCCACGGGGGTCGGTCGTCGTTGGCAAGGGCCATGAAGTCATCTGGAAAATAATGCCTGGGAGACCGCAACCAGTTGACCATCAACCCTAAAGGTTTTAAACCTTCGAAAGAACCCGTTTCAGGCCGCATATAAATCCTAAACCAACAACCCTTGAATCAAACCTGAATCTCTTAACACTACGTTACTACATCCGAAACCTCAAAAATGCCTAAAAAAAATGTTGGGTCTGAAATCACGTCTGGGCGGGAGCTTATCGGCTCGGTACCAGGCTGGTAAAGTCATGATTAGGGTATGGGGTTTAAGATTTGGGCAATTCAGGGCAAAGGGTTTTCATGGCGCTGGTGGTCTGGAGAGTTCTGCAGGCGTTGGCACGGTGCCAATGAATCTTCCCACAAAGGCGCTCCTATTTTCTGAAATTGCCGATGTGGTTGTTCTGAGAGCTTTGGCTTGGTCTCTTCGAGTATTCTGAACATCAGTGCTCCAGCGCTTGGTGTTCAAAGCTTGGCGGCTTTGCTTGGCGGTTTTACAATGTACCTCTCTCAAAAAAGCTTCAAGCCTCCATGCTTACGTGCGAATACGGCTTAACATTGAATGGCTTCAAGGGCCGTGCTGTTAACTCCCCTTAGACGCTTGGCAAAACTTATTTGGTTAGGACGGAGATCCTGATTCAATTATAGCAACCCGAACAACAAACAAACAGCTAAGGATGTAAATGAGGGCCGTGTAGAAAAACTTCACCGAAACCGTACAGAAAGAAGAATCCCACTCCATTTGCCCCCAAGTCTCCATCCTAAAATCTTACACGCCTAACATTTCCAACGCCAAACACAAAAAACACAATCCCCGAAACCCCATATCCTAAATGGAACAAGTGTGCCGGACATATCCGGATCGATGCTTCACTGGACCTGTCCCCAAAGCCAGAAACCTATTTATAAGCATGGGGTTTTGGGCTGGGCTTTTTGCTTATAAAGCTCGTTTTATTGTTTATGCCATAAAGATCGCACTGCATGCAAGCACGAGAAATGCACACCATAAACCCAAGCCCTTAACGCACAGACTTAGGATTCACATGAACATCTATCTTGAAGCTTATGCCATTATGACCAACTCAAAGTTTTTTGCACTGTGTGACGACTTGGGCCCCTATCCTAAACCACAAGCCCATAAACCCACAAACCCTGCCCGAAGTCCACTCCCCGAAACTCCTTAAGCAGATTAATCGGTCAATAATGCCCCGAGAAAACCTGCAAACCCCAAACTCGATAAAACCTTGCTGAACCCGCTTCACGCCCGCTTCGCGGTCAAGGCCTTCTTGTGCATTGCGTCATGCTGTCCCTCTACCAGGTGAGAAGGGTGCCACAGTGCTGGCCCACATGTCCCCACCCCGCTGCCAACACTCATTTTGGCTGCTCTGATCTTCGCGGCCAATTGGTGGGATCCGGTCATGGTGCTGTGGTTTATCTGTAGCCGCTCCTTCAACAAACACCAAGCCGCCCATCACCTGTGTGCTCAGCACCCGGCTCCACGAAGTGCTCTTGCGAGTGGAAGAGCAGCTGGAGCTGGAGGACCCCGAGGTGGGGGCATCGATATCCATGGCCTCATCTCCCGGGGTTGAAACGGTCAGTTGAGATAATCCCGACTTCTTACGAGCATCTCCGGAACCATAAGCAGAAGTGAACACACTCATGACCGTCTTCTCCGAGTAGTCCTTCCACTCCGCCATCAAGCCCTTTCCCTCCACGAAGCCGAGCAACATCTCATTCATGGCCTTGTGACCTCGCGAACTCCCCGGGGCACTCGTTGGTCCAGTGCCCCGTCATTGCGTCCGCGATGTTGCGGTCGATGTGCTCGGGCAGGTGCCCGTCGGTGGAACCGTTAGGCATGGAGGGAAGACCTGTGGGGTCCGGATCCGCCGAGTTCGTGTTCCCTTATGGCCAATATGTCGTCCTGGTTTCCTCATCATCCTCCGACTGTGAGCCATCAAGGTTCTCAACGTCCTCGATGGCCTTGGTGTGGTTCCCGTTGGCATAGGTCTTCCCAGAAGGCGAAGAAACTTCAAGTCAGCTTTTTCAGGGGTCAAGTGGAGCGAGCGTCGGATGTTGTTCATGGCGATATACTGATATACATCGTGTTTTTCGCCATAACCTGGTGATTGGAGGGGACTGTGGCCTTCCCATCCTTGATGGCCTCATAGATCTTGTCATCGCAGCAGGCGTTAGAAGCCGGCCAGGGAACCCTCGCCGCTATTGGTGTAGCGGGAGGGGGAGGGGGTGTCGTGGCCGTCATCGAATGATACGATTCCGGAGACGACGCCGGCCATGACGACGAGGATACAACGGCGCTGTCTGAAGTTTTGGAGTTCAATCCCGAGGATTGGACCGCGAAACTCTCGGTTCCAAGATTCAAGATTCTGGTGAATTTCGTCCTGGAATCTTGAATCCTGGATCCGGGAAATTTGAAGTTCAATCCTCGGGTTGAAGTTCAAAACTCGGGATGCCTCGGGACTGCTCTCATTGCTCTAAACCCTAAACCCATGTGCCGTTTATGTGCCTCGTTGTGTTGGTTTAGTACTACACACATACAAAAGGTTAGGTTCCAGTAGACGCATACGCACATACATTTTTTTCATCAGTCTGTGACGACAACAGTGCAAACAACAAGCACGACAACAGCAACACTGCCCGTAAACCCTGAAGTGGTCTAGACAACCAGCCTTCCTGATGGTGTCTAACACCCACCTGGAAGGTAGATAACTGGGAGGGGTGACCACAAATGAACACATATATACATGTATATATACATGTATATATATATATATGCTCATTTGTTTATTTATTTACATCTAGATCGATTGCTAATCCCCACAGCCTTGCTTAAAAAAGGCTTGCCCAGATATTTAATCTCTGGAGAATGTGTGGGCGAAAGTATCTGAAAAATGGCACAGGAATGAAAATATGAAAAAAAAACATGGTTCGGAGAAATGTATGTGAATGAGAATGTAAAACAAATGTGACAGAAAATGAAATGAAATGCGATGTGAACCCGCGTATATCCATGCACGTACATAGAGGTTGCACACTATGAAAGAGTCTCTGGGATGTGCAGAAGAGAACGCGAACACAGTCGGTGGACTCAGTAACTGTCAAAGAGGACATGTGTAGGGCAAGTTCTGGATTTACTAGAAGGATATGAGCTGCCCCAGGGCAGAAGGGACAGGGGGCAGGACGAGATCAACTCCGCAGGAACTCCTGGGCGCATAGAAATGGAAAGAACGCATCTTCCTCTAGCTGGATTCGAATTTGTGCGCGCGCACGGTCCTGCCCGAGCCATATTTCCGCTGAGTTTTTCACATTTCCAAGCAGGCCGGCTCTCTGCCGCGCCCCGCCTTCAGATTTCCAGCCCGAAGAGTGGACATGGACCGGATCTGCTTTGGGAGAGCACTAGGAACAATATGGACAATGAGACAAACGAAAACAACAAAGATAAACATATCAGAAAGCTGCGAGAAAATCATGCAAGTTAAATGTGAAAAAATGTGGCATAAAAGTAGGAGAACATTGAACAAAAATGAGAACAAAGGTGAGACTTGCATGGGCAGCCTTCGCATGTCACGACACAGCCCCACAGCATTCCCGCCTCGCGTTAGGCTAGGCGGCCCTTTGCCGGCGAAGTCTTTTGCTGGCCACAAAGAGGTTCGTGCCCACGTGTCTAACCTCTTGTCCACGGCACCCTTCCGCAGTCCAAGACCCTCGACCATCATCTCCTTATACCATATTTAGTATTTTTTTATATTACTTGCTAAACCAAACCACACTGTCTCTTACATCCGGAGACCCACGCCATACTTTGCTTCACGTTGCTAAAACCCAAACACACACGTTCCTGCATACTCTGTTTCATACCTTCCAGACCAAACTGCATGTGATTTCATAAACTTCCTCTGCAAACTACTTAGCAAATTTGGGGCGGGCCCTATTCAAAGGACGGTGGTTGCTACCATAGACACACCCATATTCATTAAATACAGGTAGTTAGGCCCTTAGCAAATTCGCCGAGGACGGGGCGGAATGCGGTAATCACTCAGCAGCTCCTCAGTCCCAGCACAGAACCCTGCCGTTTGATGCAATGCGAAATAGCCAGACACGACACGTAAGCATGCACATGTGTGTGTGTATGTATGTGTGTGTGTGTGTGAAGAAGTCTGTGTATACAGTCCTTGATGCTGCTGCTGCTGCTGCCGCTGTTTCTGCTGTTGTTATGGTTGTGGTTGTTCTGGTTGTTCTGGTGGTTGTTGTGGTGCTGTGTCGCTACACATGTGTGTCGCATGATGCAGCCTGATTGAAAAGTGTACGCCATGTCATGAGCTAGAGCAGCTATGGCAGCTATGGGAGGCTCATAGTACGGGCCTTTGGCAACAGCAAACTCTGGTCGCTCGGGTTCAACTTCCCTGGATGCTTGTTATTCGTTTTCTGCAATGCAGTTCTCATTCAGGTTCACAATATATTGGAAGCTTCAAAAAATGAGCGGGCCCAAACGAGAGGCCCTCACTAAACTATCCAGAAGTATTCACAAAAAAAACATTGCTAATGCTCTGAAACCCCATATTGAACGGTCCAGCCTGTTGTTTCAGTGATCTGCCTAGTGCATCCTTTAGCGCAACAGCTGCGAAACTACTATATCACTCTCACTATGACGCCACTACGGCCTCGGAGACCTACAAGTAGAGCCTTCTAGACCTCACACAAGCACCTCAGCCCTTGGCAGGTTTTCGGTTTCGGGTGCAGGGCTCAGAATTTACCGCGCTTAAGGTTCGGACATCAAGCTCAGGGTTTTACGGCTTTGCGATTTATGTAAGGGGTTGCAGCTTCTCAAAGCGCCAAGAGTCCTTCTTCTCATGCTTGAAGTGGTTGTCAAAGAGGTAGACAGGACTGTCGTCCTTTTGCCTCACCGACCAACTCTGAGTCACGGCTTCAAGGCTCAAGGCTTTGGGGTTTACAGTTTGCGGTTTATCATGACCCACTACTCCTGAAACCTGACTCCTTGAACCCTGTACTCCGCACCCTAAGCCCGTAATCCCTACTCACATGACCCCCGAAACCGCGAATCCCGAAGACCTGAAAAACACACACCCTTCGTCCTGAAGCGATCATCCCCGACCCCCTGAGCGCTTATAGGTTTGAGCCTCGAAGCCCAACCGCGAACGCTGAGCAAAAAGAGCCCCAAAGCCCAAAGTCCCACTCCCCACAAACCTTCAGAGTCGCGAAGCCCCAAATCGTAAAAAGCAACGGTTCAGGGTTTCTTACATCGACGTAAAAAACATACATTAGTTCCGGGTTCAGGATGGGTTTGAGGTTTAGGATTGAAGATCCTTCCCTGGTTGGCCCAGCCAGGGGCGGCCCATTGAGCCCTCCGAGAAGATTTCGTGAACACGAAGCCATGGGCTTCTGATGGGAGGCCAAAGGAGGGGTTCAAGATTCTTGGGGTAGGGATTATTCCTTAACCGTAATCCCTACTAAACCCCCATAGGCTAAAACGCCTTTTGGCCTCCTATGAGCTTCACGGGATGGACACGGATGGACACCAAAGCTACGGGCTGAGGGTTCTAGCTTGGTTGCTGACTTCCTTGGCTCAGAAATCGCCAGCTATTCGATTCCAGAAGGCCCTAGACCTAAACCCTGAACCAGAGCCTCAAGACAAGCAGGATAAAGGCTGCCTTATATCACAGTATTGCCACAATTAGAAACCCTTAAGCCCTGAGGAATGATATCAGCAATTATTTCGGCTTCTGAACTAGAGCTTCGCCCCCCCCCCCCCCAGTGTAATAATCATGCAGCCTTGAACCTGCACCGCACAAACACTCAACAGCACGGTCGTCAGGATTTCAGAAAGCCCATGGGCTCAAGCCTCCCTCTCACTTGTTGACAGCGTTGGTCCGCTGCCGCGGAAATGTACGAGATACCGAGAAGCAGTTGTTGGTTGGAGACTGTCAGACATTCATAAGAAGTTTCCCCAAGCTATAAGCCCCTAAACCCTAAGATGTTGCGCGCAATGATAAGTTCTGGATACTACTTCAGTCTGCTCCTTGCTTGCTTCATCCAGAAGCCCTTCAAGCCGGCACTGTTACCCCTAAACACCCCGTGACGGTTCAACCCTGACGCCTCAAGATAAAGATACATTAGAAGCTGCCCCCACCCTGTAATTGTGACTATAAGGATTATATCAAGGCCCTAATATATTCCTATTATACCACTATTACAGGGTGGGGGCCCCTTCTAAAAGATACAGCTTTGAGCAAACGCACTGCGCCCACCTGCCTTGGTTTCCTAGTTGCTGAGTTCATAAGCCTCCCAAAAGTGTACACTTTCTCTTTTTTAGTGGGTGATACTATCCCAAAAAGTGTAAAGTGCATCCATTCAGCTACTGAGGTTTTTCGGGTTTAGGGCATTCTTCCTTGAGGCTTAGAGCTGCATAGGTTCGTCGAGAGGCGTCTTCATGTACTCTTCGAAGAAATCTGCGCGAAGCCTCTCACAGGATCTGAAATGAACGACAACATCTGATGGAAACCCACGAAGAGTCAAGCCCGTTCTCTCCTTAAGTAGGCGTATAATCCCAATATTTAGACCCTTTATTGTGTATCAAAGGTCCGCAATGCTCCTAAAAACCCGAACACTTTCATATCACCCCAACGTGTACCTCCGAAAGAAAATCTTGCTGACGGAGTGGATGTGCTGAGTCGGTGTCGGTGCCGAGACGAGAAGATTGCGGCATGCATGTCATGCTGCAACTTAACTTAATGACTAGTAGCAGCAGGCCATGACGATCATGGTAAACACGGTTTTTGTGTTTTGGTTGATCGTGCAAGTCCAAGCAGCGTCTAGGAATGAACCAAAAAGCTTGAACCTGCCACACGTCCTACGATCGAGCAGCGAGTACTTGGACCGTTTCGGTTGAGGTGTAAGGAGACGTGACACCATCTTGTTTTGAGCCCCGAGAACGCATGTCCTTGTATGCGCCAGGGCGAACACCGCGTAAAACAAACCTTCGGCAACAAGCCATGATCATTTCCTTTCTGACGGAAGTAACCCTAGCAGCCTGAGAGGTTAACTCAAATGGTAAACTGCAACCTCTTCTGATTCTAGGTTGAGGGTAGGGTTGAGGGGTTTAGGGGTTCAGGGAAGTCGCTTTCCGGTGAGTTCAGGGCTTCAGTCGCCCCTGTCTTCGCCAACGGCTCTGCCTGATGAATTGTGATACTATATCTACTATAGTAGCACCATGGACCCTTTTACCCTAAACCCTATAGAACCCTTATAGAACCCTATATAGACCCTAAACCCTAAACCTTTGGGCCTGGTTTAGGGTTTAGGGCCTGCATGATTACAAAGATTACTCCTCAGGGCTCCTAACAGTTACAGTTGCACCAGGATATGGGTGGGTGTCAAAATTAGGGTCCCTTTTTTGGTACCCTAAATATTAGGTGCCATCTTATACTAAGGACCCAAATAGGGACCCTAATATTGCCGACCACCCATAAACTGAACATACACCGAGAAGGGAAGCGAGAACAGAGCTGAAGCCACAAGTCTCCAATGCCCCTACGGAGCTCCAGAAACACTCTCAAACCTAACCCCAAGGGTCCAAGTACCTAATAATCATATACTCTCCAAAATCCTGGCCTACATAAACCCTAAACCCTAAACCCCTAAACCCTAAACCCTAAACCCAGTTCTATCCTAAAACCAAGTACCCGATTATTGGGTCCTTCGGACCCTTAGGGTAACAGCTAATAAGCCCCAAAAACCTACCGGCACGACCCTCCCCATCCATTTATCTGCATGATGATCTGAAGGTGGAGGCACCAGGCCCTGAACCCTAAACTCCAAACCCTAAGCTCGAAACCCCTAAACCCGAAACCCCAATATGTCTGCCTGATGGTGGAGCCATCATCATCTTTGCCGACTTTGAAGTGTGAATGGCGGAACCTCACCGGGTACACGCGTGGATTTACGGCTTAAGGGCTTAGGGTTTAGGATTAAGGATGCTGTTGACTCCGGTCTTGTCAGGGTGTGCGGCTTTGTAGATCGGTGCTCAAGATACAGGTGCCAGGCTGCCAGAAGGCTTTACCCAGTCGTAACTAGCGCTTATAAGGAGGTCATTGAGAGCGCGGGCCGCATGTCTGATACGAAGAAAGATGTATAGCGGGAGAGCGGGCATGTTTGGATCTCATCTGCCGGAGATTGGATGACTGTTTGGGGATTTAGAACTACACCGGCTAGGGCTTGCGTTGTTTACATATGTATATATCTGCAGCAAATCACAAGATATAAGTGTAGGTCTCCCGCCGTTTTCTGCAGTTCGACGAAGAGAAAGGATTATCTTGAAGAGCCTGGGTATGTCACCCCACACTGGGCTCCCTGCTTCTTGAAGAAGCCGTCAAAAGTCCACTTCCTCAGTCCGCGAAGAGGAGCAAGACACCACATAAGCCCAGTATGTACTGCATATTCTTACTTCGCCTTACGCGTTACAGAGTCCATGGCCTCCTAACCTAATCGGTTGGCATGACGTCAGACATGGGATGTTGGATCTGCAGGCCGAGCTTGAGAAAGGGAAGAGTCCCCGCGGCGTCCAAGTCTAGAGTTTACAGAAACCCATACCGCTAACTTGGGAAAAGACAGAGATATATAGAAGCTGTCCCCATAATGCATACTCAGTCATCCTGAACCCTAAAAACATCGCCGAATCCTAGTCAGGTCTAAAGGTTGTCATTTATCTTCGTGTGAAGATGAGCTCTCCATTGCCCTGCCAGCCCTGCAGCCCTAATTCCCAAATCTTACCTGCGGCTCCCCAAACTTGTCATGTACGGCTTGTGCAGTGAGACTTTGGGGCTGGAGCCTACCATGTTGCGGGGCTTTGGGCCTACTATAGGGTCTTACAGGGTTTAGAGTTTGGGGTTCAAGGGTTTAGGGTTTCCTTTAAAGGGATCCATAGGGTACTATAGGGTCTTACATGTGCCCGAAACATCGGACCCAGCCAGGGAGGCCGGGTAGTGTCTTTGTGTCACGTTCTGCTTCCAAGTAGCCCGGAACCCCATCCCGGAGAGCCAGATGCAAAAAGACTACTCCTTAAGCCTTAAATCCTAAACCTTAGCCCTGAACCATAAACCGACAGTCCACAGTAGCCAGTCGTTTGTCGCTAGGCTGGGAATACTGGGCTCTTGGGAAGGTGATATAGAGATCTGAATGGCTCATACTGCAAATACTATATCATACCCCAGAACCCTACCTTATTTTTGGAAGCTGGGGGCTTGCAACAGCCAAACCCCAATACCACGGTAAAACCTTCAAAGAAGCCCGGCCCTGTTCAAACCATGCGGCCCCTAAATACCCCCAAACCCTGAACCCCTATCCGCTAAAACCTAAACCCCAACCCCCCTTAACCCCCTAAACCCCCCAAACCCTGAACCCCTAAACCTCGGCCAGCGACTGGCAAGCCGGCCATTGCTGAAACTCGGGGATGCCGGAGATGAGGCAAGGGCGACCTCTTCAGTTTTAAAAAACTAGGATACCCAGTAACCTAAGAATAAAAAGGCCTCTCTTTTTGGTATTGGGTAACTTTATAAGGAACCTAGGACTACAAAAAGGGAATAAGGGTACTACTGGGCATCCGGGAAAATCAAACCGAGCTGTTTAGGTTAGGGCTGGAAGGCCCTTAAGGTTTAGGGCTTAGGGCTTGAAGGTGTAGGGTTCAGGGGTTTACACAGGTTAGAATGATAAAAACGCGAGAGATTCATCCGATAAACCCTTGGCTCCGAAGATATTCGAAACCAGAACGCGCCTGGCTTCTCGTACTTCTCCCAGAAGTCCTGCAACGCGTGGGCTGGAATCTGTGGCTATTCTGGTGGGACTTTGGACTTTGGATTCTAGCCCGAATCCTTTGACCTTTGAGGCTTTCAGGGGAATATCCGAGCAACACCTAGCAACAGATTTCACCAGCAAGTTAGTGTTTCAAGAGCTGCTCAGTTGAGCCGCTCAAAGCGAAACCAACAGGAGCCCCAAGTCTCTAAACCTCACCCCGTAAATCAGAAATGACAAACCGAAAAGTCCAGACCCTGCAGCTTTGAGAGAAAGGTCCCAACAAAGCTATCATGAGGAGTGCTATCTGAAAAACTTCTGCCTACTTTGGGGCTCCTAACCCCATAACCCCCTCTAAACCCCTTCATAACACCCATCCAACCTGCATCAAGCCCTTCGAGATAACAACGAGATGCAACCCTAAACCCTAAACCCTAAACCCAAAACCCTAAACCCTAAACCCTAAACCCAAAACCCTAAACCCTAAACCCTAAACCCTAAACCCTGAAGCCCTTTAAACTCCCACACTCTAAATCCGTTTGTGCCGTGCTCAGCATGATGGCATGCTGCCGTCTTGAGTAAACAAAGCCCTGAACCCCTAAACCCAAATACTACACCCCAACCCTTAAACCCCCAAAAATAAACGCTAAACCCTTAATTAGACCCCCAAAATTCACCCTAAACCCAAGTACTCAGCCCAAGTAATGCACCCCAAACCCTTCAAGAACACCGGTGTTGTTTCAAAACCTCTCTACGGATCCCTGATCCCCAAACTGGGTCCCTTGTTATGCCACCTCAGGGGCTCTTTAGACCCCCAAAATTCACCCTGAACCCCAGTACTCTGCCCTTATAATGCCCCCCCAACCCTTCCAAAACACCGGGTGTTTCAAAACCCCTCTATGGATCCCTTATCCCAAACTGGGTGCCTTGTTATGCAACCTCAGGGGCTCTCCTCCCTTAAACCCAAAAATATACGCTGCACCCTTCAGAAAAACCCACCAAAATTCACCCTGAAGCCTAGTAGAATGCATCCCAAACTCTTCAAAAGCACCGGGCTTTGGTTAGTAGGGAATGGAGGAATCGGTATAACTACTGTTACTACCATTCTTCCACTCCCCACTAACCAAAGGTAAGCTCCTCCAGGCTCATCGCTACTGTCTCCCGCGCCACGGCCCCAGGCGGGTCGTCTCCGGAGGCTGCGAGCTGCTCGAACTCCGCGGCCTCGGCTGCTTTGTTCTTATGGGGGAGGGGTTTAGGGTTTAGGGGGTGAGGGGGTGGAGTTAGGGCTCTCAATTTCATAGAGGTTGGTGGCTTCCTAAGACGGCGAGTCCCCTGTCGGGGGAATCACCGCGTCGAGATCAGTCTCTGAATGAAAGCCCTCACTTGCTCCCTGGAATTTTGGGCATAAATTTGGGGGCCTTAATGACTGGAATAGGGTTTTGGGGCCCAATATACTATAAGTATAACAAGGAACCCCCAAAATTGTATTGGCAATTAATGTGGCCCCTATACCGTACTATACCATAGAACCCTACTTAGGTCCCTTATAGAGCCCTTTAAGGGACCCTTTGAAGGAACCCCCCGAGAATAGTGTAATAGGTAATTACTAATGCCCCTAATGTAGGAACCTGATTAAGAAACGCTGGCCATATAACCCCCAATATATTAGGATTCATATGAAGAACCCTAATTTATGAAGGTCAAGGTTGCCTCATCAGGTTCCTGCATTACAAATAGCCAGCTCTCACTCTCCACGTCCTAGCGGGAGCCTGCAGTCCTAGCCCAGCAGCTACAGTGTAACGCAGAGGCGTGGTCCTGAGTTAGTGGTTCCTAGGCAGACATGCATCTATACATATATATATATATATATATACCGGTACATACATACACATGCATACACATACATACACATACATACACATACATGCATACATACATATACATCTGCGGCATATATACAGACAACATTCAAGCAACCATCTGATTTTTCTCTTTGTTGCATGTACTGCCGCTGGCAAACCCTCAACTGCTAGTTACTACTAGTTAGACCCCAGCAACAAACTCAGCCCTGCTTCTTCAAGAAGACAGGCCACCCGCTTATGGCCGAAGCCATACTTCTGCCAGTCGGGCAGGTTTAGCTCGCTGCGGATTTTCCTCGGATGACACGACACATGTCTGAGATTTACAGATGTAAGAGGTTACAGTAAACCACATAACATTTCGAAACCGGATTAAGGCCAAATAGTGCTAGGATTTCTTATACATGACTCTTAAGGATTGAGGCTATCGGGTTTCCAACTTTTCAATTTCGGCTTCTATTGTAAGGGTTATCCAGGTAACACTCAACTCAAGGATCTTGGGAGCTGTGGGGCGTTGGCTTTAACTAAGGATGCGATGTCTAGGCTTCAGGCGGTCTCGAGGTTTCGGGAGCCCAGCTTCGTGTGTTTGGAGCTGCACAGGGCCTGCAGTTAAAGTAAAAGCCAGAAAGTTGGAATATGATTATCCTAAGCCCTTTATGGTATATTATAAGGTATCCTACCCTGAAACCATATTCCAACTTTCTGGAGTTCCCTTTAAAGGGCTAAAGGATTCTGCAACATCAAGATCTCACATGCTCGCACATGCTGCCCTGGTTGAAATCCTACCTGAGATTGCCTGGACAGGTCCTTGGTCTGGTAGAAAGGGCTTGCGACACGCTCGGACCTTGCTCTTGTGTGGTTTGCATGGCACGACCCAGGCCCTGCCAAATGTAAGTATCATTATCCTCACAAGACGGGGCAACTAAGTCCGGTAGCCTGTGCGGAACAAGATCTGCACATTATCAGCACCACCCAGCAGCTGATCGCAGCCCATCTCGCACTCCGAAGCCTGAACCCGAAAAAACCTCTACATCAGCAAAAGCCACAACAAAAAAGCAGAAACGAACGAACCTGAGGACTCGCCCAGAGGATAATATCAGACTCACGGGTCCCATTTGCAGGTACCAGGCTCCTATACTGGGTGTCGAGTCCAACCACAGTTCCCCAAGTCATTTGTAACCAGGGGTCTATAGAGACTAAACAAGAAGGGAAACGAGGGAAATGTCAAACACTATCCCAAATCGATAGCTAGCCGCTAGTATACCCCTACCCAAGCACACAGAAATCTGTGGGGCGGGATCCTACTATGCAATTTAACTCCGATATTGGTACGGTACTCCCATTTAAGGAAACACTGCCCGATGAAAGACCCGAGATGATTGTTTACGGGCCGAGGATCGTGATCCAGGTTGACAGGGTCTACGCTTCAAGTGACTAGGTTTGAAAGGTAGCCCCAAACCCTAAACCCTGGTAGTTGTCAAAATTATGATCCCTTTTTGGATCCCTTTATAATTATAATACGGCACCTAATATTTAGGGTGCCCAAAAGGGGCCCTAGTTTGGACAACCACCCAGTAGTCTAAAGGAATTGGGGTTTACCATGAGGGCCTTCGTACATGGACCAAGGATCCTCTTCACATGGTTCACCTGGGCCACCCAGGCCTGATCTTATGGGATTAGGGTTTCAGGGACTCGGAGAGTTTAAATTTTCAGGGTCCAGCCAGGGGGTTGGGGGTTTGGGGTTTCAAGGGTTGAGGATGTATAGTAGAAGCCAGAAAGTTGGAACATCATTATCCCCATGCCCTTAACGTAAGGTATCGGGAATCCTAGCACTAATCATCCTTAATGCATGTTCCAGCTTTCTGGGGTTCACTGTAGGGGCCAAAATTCGGGCTCCCAGGTCTGATCGCTCGAAGACTATACTGAACTTAGAACCCTAGCAAAAATAATAATTTTAGCGTTTCTTAGGGATTATAATAACCAAGAAGTAAAGATCATTTCTAAGTACCCCTAAGGCATGTTTGTCTCTTGGGCATTCAGCCCAGTTACCTGCATACTGAGTGGGTTACTATACTGCGGGGGTCTTTGGCGGACAGACGGAAGCGTGCCAGACGGGCATCTGGGCTTCCAGGATTTTGTAGAGTTTGGGGCTTTCGAATTTCACTATACCGTCCTTAGAACCATAATAAAAATCATATGTTCACATATTCGCTTGGGTTTTATATGAACGAAAATACAACAAGAATTCCTATGGAGACTAGAGCTCAAAGTTCAGGGACTTCAGGTGCTCTTCATCTGTTTTCATTGCCTATATCTCCCACTGGCAGACAAAGGCTCCTGCGGGTGGATTGGTAAGTCAGGGTTCCCGGGTACAAGGGTTTAAGGCATACGCACGACTCCGGTCAAATATGTCTTTATCCGGGAAGACACGACAGCTTTGCAAGAGACTCTCGCGGAATGCGCGACAGGAGATCATAACTGCAAACGACAAGACAAGCTCCATGACAGCCCTTCAACAAGCCACAGGAAGCGTGTGAACTCTTTACTGACTGTAACATGCCTCCTTATCAGGTTTGAGAACTGCATTGTCGGGCGCGACTCATTGTGAGGAGGTGTGCAAAACTGCAGGTCATCCGCGTGATTCGCGCATCTATTGCATATCAGGAAAACACCAACTACAGATCCGCAAGGGTTCAAGTATCAAACACTAGCCTACTCACAAAACTAACCTACATTACCACCATCCAAAACTCACGTAACCAACTGATGGGTCCGTTGGAACCTCCGACGATCAGACTCTTTTGAATAGTTGAACCTACGACCTCGCACCGTAACATTTCTCGTCCAACTCCCTGCATTTTAAGCCGCGAGCTGTACGCCTGAAAGGTCTCAAAATCCAAACAACCTGCAGGCCGCAACCAGAGGTTCCCCAACCAAGAACCTTCATTACCCGATGCATACGTAAACCTTAAAAACCTCAGCAAAATCGCTACAGAAAAAACCCTAGGCCCCAGACCATAACCACGACTCCATAAAGTCTGAAGCCTCAAGCCACCGCGTCGCCTCGTCGAAAGCGAAGTCGAAGCTAGGTTGGGGAGGAGACCGATAGCCGGCATCTGCACGCGGGCACTCAGTGCGGGCTTTCCAGATTTCAGGGCTTAAGGATTCTGGGGAATGTACTGTCTATCTCATTCAAGGGCTATGAGGAGCTACTCTTGCGAATTCTTCAAGATTCTTTCTTGACTCTTGCTTCAACTCGTCAGGGCTCACATGGGGGTTTTAGGATCGTTGCAGGGATTCGGGCATTGGGGTTGCAAGATTACAGGCTGGGGCTGTGGGGCTTGAGGAATTTTAGCTTTTTACAAGTTGAAGGAGTTTTCCGGTTTGGGATGAAGTGTGAGGAATTTAGGGTCGGGAGTGCATTTACCCTAGGTAGGCCGGGCTTCCACAAGTCTTGGGCTCGAGGGTTTCCAGGTTTAGGGAATGTACAGCGGAAGCTTTGTTGCCCTTATACAATCCCTAAAAAATCCAGAAGCTTGAATTCAGAAATAGACAATCGATACATGGTAATGGTAGTCTGACATCGTCTACAAAATATCGCACCCTAAATAGTAGGATCCTTACTATAAGGACCCCCAAATAAGGTACCCCTAATTTTCGGAACTCAAACAAGCATAAGGCAGCCGAGGAAGCCTCCACCCAGTGCATGCGGTGGCGATGGCGAGAGCGAGGGAATGGCCATGGCAGCCGAATCGAAGCAAAAGAAAAGGGGGGCCTTAATCATTTAGAATAGGGTTCCTGTAAAGGGGCACATCATGTTCTAAAATGGTTTCAAACAAAGGGTAAAACAAGGCGTTTAGGGATTCTCTTGCAGCTCCTTTGCGGATTCTGAAGGGCTTCAGGGTTTGGAGTAGAGGGTGTCCCTCTTTAAGAATCCCTCTTGGATTCTCTAACGGCTCCTTTGAGGATTCTCTTAGACCTCAATGAAAAGAACCCCCCCCCCCCCCCCATACGCCGTGATGGGGCGATAGTGGGTGGGGTTGAACAACATTAGGGCAGGGTGTCGAGTCTTAGGGCTTAAGGGGGTTTGGGGCTTTGATGGTTTATCACTTTGGGGCTTCATACGGTCTGGGTTTATCCGCAGGCCCAACGGACCATAATGCGAGGCTCGGCCATAAGACCACACGATATAGGGCTCTGGGCTCTTTTGAGCATCAAGCTTTGGCACAGCGGGTTAGGGTTTAGGGTTTAGGGTATTCTACAGCCTAAACCTCAAAATGCAAATCCCAATATGTAGTGCTTCAAGACTATTAACCAAGCCTCAGTGGCCCTAATTGGCCCATAAATTGAAAACTCGAATCACCAAATTATACTATACCATAACGGGCATCCGGTTTATCATATAAGCGCCATCCTCAGGACGGGACCCCTACTGGGGATGTTCTACTGCGTTGGGAGTCCTGGGCTAAATGGAAAGCAGGGGCTCGAGGTCCGGTGACCCAACATTGAATCTATGATGGGAGGCCAGAAGGGGGGTTAAGATTCTTGTGGTAGGGATTCCTTAATATGAACCCGATTATGGGAACCCTAATCCCTACTAAACCCCCATAAGCTAAAACCCCTTTTGGCCTCCTATGACAGTCCCACGCCCCAAGATCTACCAAGCCGTCAACCCAGAATTGCTGAGCGCGGCACTTGACAGGAAGCTGGTTTCCCATCCTCCTGCGCAGTAGAATGTTGCTTTTGGGTTTCACCTATGATTCCTTCTTCCACGGCTCTACAAAGCGCCGTAGAAGCACGGGAGCGTGTACGGCAGTTGCTTTGGAAATCTTTGGGCCTCATGTACAGCGACCTTTTTCGAACTTAGTGTACTAATCCGTTCTATAAGTACTGGCTGCATCTGCCTCCTGTTTAAACTCAAGAAGCTAAGAAGATAAAAGGCAAAGTCCGGACAACGAAAGGAAGAGAGCCAAGCAGGGCTTCTTCGGACAGGGCCTACTCTTGGTCTGTCATGTTGGGAATGCACCAAAGACCCATGGCTTGCGGTGCTAACCCAAAAAAGGTGTGAGGGAACGTCATGGGATAAGGGGGGATAACTTCCCAAATCATAATAGTAATTCCTACTGTAGAAACCCTATACATGCTACTCTATGGGTACGTAGGACCCTTGGGCAGTAGAACTACGACACCTTCTGCTTGATAGCATAATCCGAGAGCAAGCTGACTATGGAGGCATGTTTCCAATCCCGGTGCCGAAACACGTCGCTGCAAGAGTTTTGGAATGTATTGGGTCATGACTTCGAGCCCCAGGGGCAACATCGGAGCATTGGCGCACGTTGCGTTCGGCAGGTGCCTGCTGGGATCGCCCAATGCTGCGAGATCGGCGCTGTTGTTGCCCCGGCGCCTTTGCCAAAGTATAGCTCATTCGGAACCAGAGGCTTCTGGTGGCAGCATCTCGTGGCTCCGTCATAAGCTGTGTAGAAGCCCAGGACGTCCTGTTTCGCTCGCTTGGCTCCGCCAGCAACGCCGGCTGCATGGTTGCGTGGGCTGTCTCTTTCTCGATTTGAAAGCTTCCGAAAATTGGGGACCCAGGGGACCCCAATATAGTACCCTAAATAGTGGGATCCTTATAATAAGGACCCCAAGACAAGGTTCCCCCTAAATTTTCGGAAACTCCAGTTTCTCTCTTCGGACCCCTGCAAGGATCCCCAACGAATTTTCAATAGGAAGGACGCAGCAGAGCTGCAGGTGCCAGCGCTTCTCGGGCTTATGAAATTATAGGGGTGCAGGGCTTGAGGAGTTAATGAAGGCTTTAGGGCCCAGGTTTTGGTTTTAGGCCACGCTCAGTCGTTAGGGTTGCCGGGTGTAGGCTTTGTGTGGCTTCAGTCGTTAGGGAACGAGGCATGAGGGTTGAGAGGTTAGGGTCTGAAAACCAAGCCCGAAATCTCTAGACACCCTCCTTGATGGACCACCACAACCTCACCAACAGTAGTATATAAGACCTTTGGATATGTTTGATAGCTTAGTCAGGCTTGTTTGCTTAGAACAAAAGAGACATGTTCACGAACTCTTCAGGCACCTGGATTAAACCATATTCCTTATGGGTCAACAGCAAGTCCCCCGAGATGAACCGCGAAGCGGCCACAAGCACAAGCCCCAGATCCTAATATAGGGGCCTTAATCTTAATGATTAACAATACTATTTTGGGGGTTCCTTGTTGTAGTTATAGTATAACGGGCCCAAACACCCTATTCTAACTATTATGGCCCCAACATTTTGACCCCATGGTCGTCAACTCTAAACCCGGAGGCATAAACCCCACGACCAGTACCGAAACGCGATCAGCGTCAAGCCCTGGTCATACCTGCAGCTACTCCGCATTACAACATCAAACCGCAGACAGGGCCCTTTTGTAGAATAGGAAGGTGATACTGTATCATCGGAACCGTGAGGAAGAGCCTCAAATACTATGAACACGAGGTAAGACCTATACAGCAAGCCCAAAGCAATATACATGTCGGGATAATCGGTCATATATTCACAGATCCACTATACTCTGCCGCCCTCCTCAAGCTCCCAGCGAACAACTTTAGTTCCGACTTCCCCAGTCGCTGGAACCTTCTCCGAGCCTTCCCACCCATTGAAACAGCAGCAAAGCAACAGAAAAGGGCTGTGGGGTATATGTTGTACCATAATTATGAGGGGAATCTAAGGGGATACTAGACTATACTATATGCATCTACTCCGCTGCCTATACTAATCAAAGACCGAAAGACCGTGCCGTCCGCCTGGCAAGGGGTCGCTAGTAGCTCTGCCTGGGCTAAGGCCAGCTTCAACGATCCCTAAGACCAAAGGGGCCTCAGTACCCTTAATAAATGGACTAGGGCTTTGGGGTACATTATACCATAGTCATTATAAAGAACCGTATGAGGGTCCAAGGTACGAAATCTAGTAGAATGCAGGGTTTCCATACTCGGAACTACTATTCTGCTTTGGGAGACTATTCCCCCTATAGAGGACCCTGTGGGTAGGTGCTGCTAGCAAGGCTTCGGGTACATATTACAGGTGTGCTTGCAGTCAGGATCCCCAAACCCACAATTATATCAAAATACTGCAACGCCTTGTATTTCTGTGGGTTTGCTTATAGTGTGCAGCGTTCGTGTCCTGTACCAACCCCCAAGGGAGAGCTGTATTGGAGACCATTGGGATGCTGCATTCGGCTGTTGAGCTACCTACTTGTCGGGTATCATGCGGAACTAAAGGTTAACCATCTTGGTTATATAGGGATTATATAAGGGCTATACTAACCAAAAAAGGTTAAAGGTTACCTGCTCTACTACTAGGGCCATTTTGAGACCAAGGGTTTGGGATTCGAAAGCTGTTGAGGCCGTTAAACACTCTAAGACCCTTCTCAACCCAACGGTTGTCCCCAAACCCTCAAAGTTTTTCAAAAACCTAAGATTCCAGCATACCACGTGCACTAGAATCGAAACACCGAAAACTGCCTAAGGCTGGGGTTACAACTGGGTCTTGAACTCGACCAGCCATGTAAGCCAACGTTTCGACATCTGCCATCACCGCTGTTGTTCCAGACTGATCGAAGTATATAGCTTAAGCTGGATTTGACCTTCTCAACTTCCAGTGTTTCGGGCTCATGGCTGCAACCACCAGCAACCGTTTAAGTATACATTATAGGTAATCAGGCACCAGTTTGTGGCTATCGGCTACCCTGCAACCTTCTCCAAAGGTCAGAACACGCCAGAATAGACCCCAAAACAACGAAAGATATTCTAACAGTCCGGGACCTCTGTGATTTGCGTTTAGGGTTTAGGGTTAGGGGTTCAACACAAGCAACACCAGTTGGGGAGGATTGAAAACACGTCGAGACCGCAGATTCCATACTGACACTTTGGCCAAGTCGCAGAGGCACCATGCCCAAGGCTGCAGGATCAACTTTTAGGGGCTTGCTGGCGCACAAGTGTCAGGCTTCGGGCTTGCGGGTCTTCTGGCTTTGCTTTCTGGTTGGAATTACATGCTTCCTCTGCGCATCTCCCCAAGGAGGCACCCGCAGGGGTTTCTCAATGTTGAACGGCATCGAAGACGGTGCTCCATGGGATGCGGTTTGGGGCTTGGTGTGGCTGTGGATCGAACCATGTGAGACGAAGTCTAAGACAACAAGGGCAGCTGCATTAACCATTCTTGGATTAGGGGTACTGAAAAAGTATCCAGTTGAAGGGCAGTTACTTGGGGGGGGCTCGATGGTGAAGAGGCTGAAGTTGAGCCGACAGATGCAGAATCTATACTTTCATAGACCAGCGGTGTGGACACCCGAAACCCTAACCAAGCATAGCATCATCCAGAATTGATTACTACCTGCACCGTACTGGCTCCTGGCCAAAATGCCCAAGCTTTCGACTCCTTTGTTGCAGGGTCTATGGTTCAGGGTCCTGCCCGCAACCCCAGGTCCTATTCAATAACTATAATAACTATAGTAGGCTACGAGAGTATTCTTGTGCCTTCGGGCGCTGTGATTCGCCCGAATCCAGAAGACCCTAAATCCTCCACCTTCAACCCGACGCGTTGAAATCCATAGCCCTACCTGGACCCCAAAAGCATGTAGATAGATGGCCTTTTTATAGGTGTTGGGCCATTCTTTTACCTACTTTTGCGGGTTGGGTAGACCAGGAAGCCAGCAACCCTGAAACCCTACACCTAACAAAACGAGACACCCGCCCCCAATCCCGACAGCACCAATACCAAAGCACTGAACTTTCATTCAGAAGTCCATGAATCCGTGACACCGTAGATCTTACGCCCTAAACCTGAAAACTCTGAAGCCCTTAACACCGAACCTCGAAGCCCTTCTCTCTGTCTGCACCTTCGTAACACCTGCTCTCGACCCTGCTAGTACCTTATACAAACAAAAAACGTAACCTCCGTTTTTTCATCAAACGCAAACAGAACTCGATTGTGAAGCCCTTTACACATAACGCCCTGTAGACCTATGGAGCTGTTCAGCGAACGCTTTACGGAACCCTGCAAGGAACCGTAAAGGAAACGTTGGACCGAAACAACACCCCTCGCACACAAGCAAAGCCTGAACAAGTCGAGGAACTAGTGTTAAGAACCCCCGCTGCAAGCATGAACCATTAAACTAAACCTGTCTAGGCCAAACCCTAAACCCTGAACCAAGGCTTCTTTAAGGCAACAAGCTACATGTCGCGTCTTTTCCTCGTCTCTGCAGAGCTTTGGCAGGTCTGGAAGGTGCGACGCCGAATCGCTGCCTGCACCCAGAGGGAAACCCAAATTGATCCATTTCTGGGTCTTTGCAGCCCTACTACCCAGTATCCTAATAGTATCCTAAGGGAACTAAACCTTAACCTTTGGGATTATGTCCGGGTCATCGTTATAGTACATCCCTCAGAAAGGTAAACGGTTACCTATTCTACTACCAACGGCATTGCTAACACGAAAAGTAGTCGGTGCTACTCACCATGTCCTCGGATCCGCTACTTGAAGAACACCCAAATCAACACGAATCTCCGCGACGTACTAAGCCTTTCTCGAGGACTGAGGTGGCCGGGTACGGGATCTTCACTATGAAAAGCATAATGGGGTCAGGGTACTTAGAGTTTGCAACTCTACACGTGATCTACTTGCTAAGTCCCTGATACTTCAAACACTACCTAAAGCCATACCCTACACCAAAAAGGCTTCTAGGTATATGTTGAGCCTCGGGCCAAGATCCAAGAACTTCCGAGCACTCGGTGGGGCCTGATACCTCGTAACGATGAAGTATTCCGGTGAATTGGTCTTCCAGCCAGGACCCCCCAAAGGCCCTTCAATGGAGCCCTTCTGGTCCTTAATCAGGGGTGTTTGGCGTATATTAGGCCCTTTACTGGAGCCCTTATATGGTCCTTAATCATGGGTGGTTGGGGGTATATTAGAGGGCAGTTGGGAGGTCCAGGAGCACGAAGGCTTCACTTTACAGGCTCTCGCAGGGCTTCATGGGGCGCACTGACGCAGTCGCGAACTCATGAGGCCTGAACATCTCATCCCAGAGCCCTGCAGCAAACAGGGTTCTCTATAATGCATACACAACGGAGCCCTATTCTGATGAGAACGGCACTCAAGCAACGAACTTTGTTAAAGGAACCCGTTCTATGCAAGCGCTCCCATATTGGATCCGTACAGAAAGCCCTAGAAATCCTGATACAGTAAACCCTACAAACGGAGTTTCAAAGGGTCCAAATACCAATATTGTAAGTACTTAATAGATTTGGGCCCCAGAAGTATGTACTATACCATCAATATAGGCCCCTATACCATAGACCCCTACTATAGGTCCCTTATAGTAACCCTTTTTAAAAAGCCCTTGAACGGAACCCCCATTTAGGCCCCTATAGGCACCCTTTGGGACTAGACCTGGTAGCAGCAGCTGCCCCAACTGGGGCTCCACTGGCGCCGTGAGAGGCACTGAGGCAAGGGAGAGGGGGTTGAGGGTTTTGGGGTATAGGCTGTTTCTTATTTGTGGGATAGGTTTAGGGTTTGGGGTCGAGGGTTCAGGGTTTTGGGGTATAGGTCTGTGGAGATATGGAGTTGAGGGTTTGAAAGCTTTGCGCTCAAGGGTGGTTTGAAGGGATACAGAGCTTAGGGCTTCGGTTTAGGGTCTACAGGACGCTTTGTTTCTATTTCCTGATCGGGCCGTGCGTACGGGCTTACTATACGGTTTGTATGGTTTTACAAAGAAGTCGTATTGAATTGAAGGATGCTACAAGGCCTTTTACCGTTGTGTACGTACACTAGCTGCGGGAATGACAACTTTGGCTCCTGCCCCAAGGTTCCAAGGACTTTCTGGGCCAAGGGTCGGTGTGTCCGGGGCCAGGGTCTGGGCCTTCAGTTCTCTGAAAAAAGGGGGTCGCAAACACTGTAATGTCGGGGCCTTAATAACTAGAGTAGGGTTTTGATGGTTCCTCATTCTAGTTTTTATATAACATAACCCCAGACCCTATTCTAATTATTAAGGCCCCTACTTCTTTTGTTATATCCCCAGACTCTATTCTAATTTTTAAGGCCCCTACAGCATGTTGAAGGCCCCGAGGCGCGAGGCTGCCCAGCAGGGGTTTGTATATGGCACAGGTTGCAGACAGCAACCATCCTGAAACCTCGACCTAGACCCCCCCCCAACTATCGGCGAATATACCCCAAAGCCATTATTAGGGACCATAAGGGCTCCATTAAAGGGCCTTGAAAGGGTCCTGGAAACCATCCTTTACTGGGCTTTTATGTAACCAGGGAGAAAAATTTTATAAACTTGTATTTCATAATTGCACCTTTAAGAAAAAGTAGTACAGTATGGTACTCCAAAGCCCAGTTTAGCTCCTACCCATTATTAAGGACCATAATAGTTGCTCCAATAATGGGCTTTGAAAAGGTCTCCTGGAAACCATGCTTTTTTCATCCCTTCTGACATCCGGCCTAGAGCTTAGGGCGGCTCGGGGCCTGGGGTTGGAGTGTACTTGGATTTCAGAAAAGTGTGTTGGGGGAGGAGCTGGGTGGCAGTGGCAGTGGTTTGATAGTGGTAGCAGTATAGTAGTAGTAGTAGTAGTAGTAGTAGTAGTAGTAGTAGTAGTAGTAGTAGTAGTAGTAGTAGTAGTAGTAGTAGTAGTAGTAGTAATAGTAGTAATAGTAGTAGTAGTAGTAGTAGTAGTAGTAGTAGTAGTAGTAGTAGTAGTAGTAATAGTAGTAGTAGTAGCAGTAGTAGCAAGAGTAGCAGTAGTAGTAGCAGGAGTAGCAGGAGTAGTAGCAGGAGGAGGAGGACGGGGACTAGCAGTAGCAGGAGTAGAAGGAGGACTAGGACTAGTAGTAATAGCAGTAGCAGCAGTATCGGAGGAAGACGAAGAGGAGGATGAGCCGGAGTACCAAATAGTAACCAGTGGGAGTGGTGCACGTAGGCCTACCTAAAGGAGCTCTTTTCTCAGCTACCTTGGCTGACTTATCCAGTTCTGAGGGAAAGGCCAGGAAAGCTGAAGAAAGGTAAACGGCTCATTTGCAGAGACAATGAAGCTGGTGGCATCAGGTACACAAGAAGGAAGGGAGATGCTAGCGCCCTGCAGGCCACAGACCTTGAGACCCACTATGTCAGCAGCTTGAGAAAATCCCACAACATAGTGCCATCAACCCTGTGAACCACATGACACAAAGTTCAATCAACCGGGCAACTCTGGTGATTACGCGTGCGTCGTTACATGATCGTAAGGGCACGAGCTTGGTTTGGGATAGGCAAGGAGACTTTGTATTGCGACGCTCGTCCGTTAGTCTCTAACGAGAACCTCCACTCGCCGCTTTCACGTGATAATCGCACTTCCTGGAAACAACTGATAATGAGGTTGCATGTATTACTCGGCGATATTCGTGGTCTACATCAACTAGATGCTACAAGCTGCGACGTCCTAAACCTACTGAGCAGGAAGATACCCGGCCTTCCAAGCGAATCTCTCGAATCGCAAAGCTCTCCTGACTGGCTGCCTGGACGGGTTAATGGATTGAGGGCTCCAGAAATGAGAATGTTGGGCCCTGGTTTAAGCTTTCGGGTTTCGTTTAGGCTTCGGTTTAGCCCTACTGGTCCAAGTTCGTAGAAAGTGCAGGCATGAACCTTGCAACAGCTCCTACACGAAGAATCGTTTCGGCCGAAATGCTCGATAATACTCATATAGAGGCCTCAAAAAATGCGAATAGGGTTTTGGTATATTAAATTAGAATCACAATAAGGAACCCCCACAATAGTACCGGTAGTCTGTTTCGGCGCCCTGTATTCTATGCGAGGTTCCCTTATGACAATAATTTCACGGCCCTATTCTCTACAAAAAAGTAGGTACAATACCTCTGTTCCAAACCCAAGTACCTAATCGTCAAATACTTTGGCCTCTGGGATCACGTTCTGAGACTCCCATAGTCTAGATACATCGGCCCTGTGGTATAAACCTTTGGAGGTCATTGCCTTTGAAACTGCTGCAAAAACACGGCCAACCCTATACCGTAGACCCTAAACCCTGCAAGCCCTGAACCCTACAAGCCCCAAACTCTAAACCCCTAAACATTATTCGGGCAAACACCCACGAGCAGAAATGGCAAAAGACCGACCCGTCCGTCCTGCGTAGCCTCCCAGTTTTCGGCAATCGGCTGCCTTCGCAGGGGATGCATGCACAACTTCTTCGAAGATCGTGCTACGTGCGTGTGGGTGGGAGGGAGAGAGAGAGAGATAGAGACATAGAGAGAGAGAGAGAGAGAGCGAGAGAGAGAGAGAGAGAGAGAGAGCACTCTAAACCCTAAACCTTACATCCTAAACCCCAAGCCCTAATATCTTCACCTTTCTTTTTGTGTCTGGATATTTTGCCTGAGCCCGAGACCGAATCTTTAAAAGGACCCGCTGCATGCTTGAAACGTTTCGTTGACCCACGGGAGTTTCAGGGAGTCTCCGTAGAAACCTCGACACTGAACCCTGAAGCCTAAACTTGTCGCAAGCATCCTACTTAGTATAATCCCTTTTTACCGTCCACAAAAGTGCACCCAATTTTTCTGAAATTCCCGTTCACAAGGTTCAGATGTAAAGTCACCAGCGAATCCGTAGGCACAACACCCTGCACCGCATTTTCCTGGCGATGGGATGCCCAATTGAAACGTGAAGCTGTAGTTTGGCTTTGGTATTCCTAAACCCTCAACCCTGAACCCTAAACCCCTAAAGCTCCTAAACCCTCAACCCTGAGCCCTAAACCCCTTAAAGCCTCAATGTTGTGACCCAAATCAGATCATGAGGCTAATGACTAGTTAGCAATCGAAACCCGTAAGGCTCCAAGTACCATCATAGTAGGTACTTAGTCGGTATTCGGGCCTCAAAGGCTCAAAGGTGTATACTATACTGTCCTACAAGTAACCGTCGGACCGTGGCCCACGGGCAAGGATAAGCTGACTTCGTCTCGAACAGAAGCTCTCAGAGTGCTCTGCAGTGGTGTTGTAGGCATTCCTGGGGCACGGCATTTCTGCGTTTGTTTAGGTTCCTTTAAAGGGCTCTATAAGGGTAGGTTTGACATGGTTCTAACAAAAGCTAGCTTCCTGGAAATTCAAGCTTCGTATAGAAGTGTACTGAGCTTCATCGCAGCACGTGGTATTTTGCGTGGTTACGATGTTCCGAGCTGGTCCTGGTATGTAGGGCAGGGAACAGGCGGTGCGCCTTGAGCTTTGATTCAGGGTGCCAGCCAATTGAACGAACATACTGCTGGAGCACAGAAAGGAATCGTCCAGGAGTGTTCAACAGTCCTGGACAATACTGAACCGCTGCATACAGACGATCTGTCTCAGCGTACCACTCGCTGAAGCCACAACCCTTCAAAATAGTGGAGGTTGCGACCCCGTATCATCCTGTATGTAGAGGGTGCAAACCTTGCAGCAGTGGCTCGTTGGATCCAGAGGTCTGTTTTGTAAACGACCCGCCACCCGACCCCCTCAACCTGCCATCATCCATCTTCCCGAACTCTCTGTTTCGAAGCAGGATCAAATTCTGTCGAAACATGAGGAAAGCTACAAGGTTCACAAGGGTTCGGCGCTTGCTAGCCGAGGGTCTTGAAGGCACAGACCCAAAATCAATTCGAGTCGATCGACTGGATGTTCCGGCAAAGCAGGCGCACTCCTGCACGCTGCATGTGACCTCGCTGCAGACACAGGAACAGAAGCCGAACGTCTGTGCAGCAATCGTTTCAACAGATTGCTGTAAAGGAAACCACTATGTCTAAATTATCCGTAAGGGTCCAAGTACCTAAATATCATATACTCTCCAATATGGTAACCTACATAACTACCATCCTAAACCCAAATACCCAATTATTGGATCCTTTGGACTCTGGGGGTATTGTTCAACTCTGCTCTATTTGCTCCTGTGACTTCCATACAGGCCTCGAATCAGAAGCAACATTGGAACATCCAGACGATGGTGCATAAGAGTCATCTTCGATGCTTACACGATGACCAACGACAGTCAAGAAGAGAGTTCATTCCTGGCTACTATAGTATATCAGCCTCTTGCTCGGCATCATACCGACATCGGCCAATATCGTGCTTCTGACAAGTCATACAGCTGCCAAAACTGCCAACTCGGCCACTGAAGGGGCGAGCGACATCTGTCTTTTCGAACCGTACTTAATTACATAATATAGGAGCCTTAATAATTAGAATAGGGTTTGGCGGCCAATATGCTCTATTTATGATTACGGTAGTGTGCACATCCGCCATGGTCTAAGGTACCGGAGTCCGCAAGTATGGTACGGCAAACAGGCTGCCTAACCCTCAAGCCCTAGACCGGTAAATCCAAACCTCTACAGGCGGAAAGTTGCCTTGAGTCTGGCAGTGCCACTTTCAGAGAGCTGCTGGCACGGCAGCTAACCTTGGTGTTTTGGGGTAGGCACCTGGTTAAATGAAACCAACCTAAACAACTCCAAGCAAAAACAATCAACATCCCCAAGCCCAAGAAACACTATAAAGACCAAAAGAGGGCCTGAATAACCCCAACCATACCTAAAGCCTGTAAGCTACGTCCTAAACATCAATTTATAGACTCGGCAGGGCTGAAACCTGATCGCCAAGGGAAGGATCTAGGGGACTTCATGCGTGGATTTCTGGCTTTCTGGAGGCTCTATGGGAGGAGCTTCAAAGGAAGGGCAAGCCTTACTTATTGCATTGAAGTATTCGGGGTAAGTGTCACTGTAAGTAGCAACTCGACCATACCTACAGGTTGAAACGGTATGTGCGAGTTAAGTTGCCCTTTTGAGGGCTGAACACCTGAGAGCTCTGAGGTTCTTGCAGAATCAGGGCTCTCAGGATTTTAGCTCTCGGTAAAACCTACGTACACCGTCCAAGTCCACTGCCATGTTAAGTAGAAGCTGCAATGCAAGTGGGATCATGTAGCTGGTACGATTTCGTCTGCGGGGTTGGTTTTAGGCCTGCAGTGTTGGGAAAACATTGAGCATCCCGCAAAGACTGAGCCCTGCATGGACATCGCTCGAGTACTCCCATCTTTTTGACGCAGAAACCGCACGAGCACATGCAAAAGGCACCGAAGAGCGCCCAACCGATGACTATGTATGGGGAGCATCTGACACCAAACCCCTGAACACCAACTCCTCAAGCCCGAAACTTTAACCCCAAACCCTGAAAACCGAACTCACCCCCTACTCGTCTCATCATGCTCGAGTTGCGAGAAGTGCAGCGCCGGCTAGCGAAGCGCCCAGTTGAAAAGGCCCAGCCGTGCGGCAGCATAGAGCAGCCCCATCTGACGGTTTGACCCCAATCCCCTAAACCCCTAAACTCCAAACCCGAAACCCCTAAACCCCGAAACCCCTAAACTCTAAACCCCTGAAACCGAAACACGAAACCGCTAACCCCTCTAACCCCTAAACCCCGTCTTATGAGCAAAGACGATTTCCCATCAGACAGGCGGAGTTCAGGGATTTAGGGCTCAGAAGCAGAAGAGTTGGCTCATTATGTTGGGTTTAAGGTTCAGGGTGTAGGCATTAAGGTCAGAGCTCAAAAGCCGACACAGAACTCATTGACATACTAGTTAACATGCAGCCTCACATGGGCTGCAGACATGCGCAGTTTGGGGCGACGACCTGCTTCGGCTGATGTCGCACTAAGGTTCTGCTAAACACCAAAGGCCCGAACCGAACAAGCTTGGCAACATATATCCTGGGGAACTAAAGGATAACCTGTGGGAGAATATCGGGATTATGGCACCCACACGAAGACTAGAGGTTACCTACTTTACTACTAGGTGTTTCCTCGCCCACGGCACGCAGCATAGTGGCCTTTAGAGGGCTGAGGATTCGGCCGACATTGCAAAGGTCTGCAAGCATCAAGCCATCACAGACTTCCCAGGAAACTGACATGCGGCTACTGCGGTTCTGCACCCTGTGTCAATTGATTGGCAACTATGGGCTCTTCTGACAGATTCTGAAAGAGGCAAAGGCCAAGTAATCGACTGACGAATTATGATCTACTTGGGACCGTTTACAAACTATCATATAATTTAAATTAATGACACGAATATATAGCACCCTTAATTATTGGGTACATTGGGCCACTTCAGCAACACCAAAAAGAAGTCAAAGACCTAAACCCTACTAAAGCCGCAGGTCTGTTCTCAAAGCCTTGACGCCCTAAACCCTAAACCCTCCTACAACTCCTTAACTAGGATACCCAGTAACCTAGGAACAAAAGGGGCTCTCTTTTTGGTATTGAGTAACTTTATAAGGAACCTAGAACTACAAAAAGTGAATAAGGATACTACTGGGCATCCTAGTGAAAGCCATTTGGGAGTTTCGGCAAACAGGGGACCCTAATACAGTACCCGACATAGTAGGATCCTTATTATAAGGACCCCCAAACAATAAGGTACCCCTAAATTTCGGAAACTCCCATTTAAAGGCCCTCCACAGAAACGTCCGAAGTTCCGAGGTCCAGGCGCCCAGAATCAGAAAACCCTGGGCTAAGGACAGCATCGAGAGACAGCTCAACATATTTGGGCTTAAGCAGGAAACAAGGGTGTAGTAGAATATATATATATATATACATATATATATGTATATATATATATATATATATGTATGTATACATACACGGTTTTGGGTTGAGGGTTTAGGGATCTATATATAAACAAATATATATATATATATAGATATGTATGTGTGTGTTTATTTTTTGAACATGCATGTAAAGGGTATAGGTATACATATAGAGATATGTAGACATGCAAGTTCAAAGATGGGTGTTGGTTTAGATTTCAGGTTCCGGCTTGGCTACCAACTGCCGCAACACCATCCAGAGACTCCAAGATCCCTGAATTAAGGACTATACCTTAAATTCTTGAAGGATCCTTAATATGATTTAAAGCCTATTCCTTAATTACGGCTTATTGGAGCCTCTAAGCGAATGTAGAGTTGCTCCGATTCTGTTTGAACCGAGTGTCTGCTTCCGCTGCTATACTTGATGCTGCTCGTAGTGTTGTTTTGAACGATTTTTTGGGAGCATGGCAACGGATTTCATAGGGGTGTGGTATGGCTTCATAGGACTTGATACGGATTAGCTTGATTCGCTTCAGACTTGGTGAGCTCTTCGCCTAGCTTAAGGTAGTCGGGCCCTTGGTCATTAGGTTGTCAAATCCATTGGCAAGCAGCACAAACACAAGAACAGGGCACTTCATCCCGCTTATGACCCCCCCCCCCCCACAAGCCTGCAAGGACCAAGCGAAACCCCTAAAACCCGAAGGCCAAGCCCAAGCCCAGTCTCATCTACTGCCAAAGACCACTGGTCTGAAGAGCAACGCTGAACCGTCTGCGGCTTCAGGGTTTAAGACTTCCTATACTGAACTTAGAACCCTAGCAACAAATTATAATTTTAGCTGTTTCTTAGGTATTATAATAACCAAAAATTTAAAAACATTTCTTAGTACCCCTAAGCTTCGGGGTTATAGCTTACGGTGATTGCACATAAGATTCCAGGATGAATGGCTTGGTGCTGCAGGGTTTCCGGTTTTGGGACCTCCGGCCCGACATTCGAAACTAGGCGACGCGGCTTAGGACTGAGGGTTTAAGGTGTAGGGTATGCAAGGCTCCAGGGTTGCATGCTTAAGGATTTCGGCTTAGTTTTTGACTCCAAGTTCCCTGTACGATGGGCTCTGAAACTGAATTACTACTGCTGATGGGCAAAATCCTGCATGACCCTAAGGACTCTAAACTATGGGAACTATGGTATATTCCTTATAATGGGTAATGCAGGATTTTGTCCATCAGCAGTAGGTCAACTGAGCCTGCATCGGACCTTTCTGCTCTGGTAGTTCATGTTGCCTTAATCAGAAGCTGGTTTTGGTACATGGACCTTTAAAATATCCAAATAGCCATATATATATATATGTAGAAATATATATATATATATATGTTTTAAGACCCTTTCAAAGTCCCCTTCCTTCGCAATCACCCAAGCAGTTTACACCAGGTAGCCAGCTGCAGCTGCATCCAGCGCTTCTCCTCGGTATGGGTCCATTAGGGAAACCAAGCTTAGGCAGTGGGTTTGGGGATTGCAGTTTAGGTCTTTCGGGTTTTCCACTTGTGGTTCAAATCCCACGTAAGGGTTGAAGGACAAAATGTCGAATCTGAGGACCTGTCGAGGGACATTGGCTCCTCAGGGTCGGGAAACAAGACACAGGGCTCCAGCCGGCACTTTCCATAGGAACTGAGACTTCATCACTGTTACGATTATTAAGACCACTATTAGCATCGTGCTCATTACTATTATTGTGATTGTTCGTGTATTGTTGGAGGTGGCAGCATCTTACGAAGCTACCAGTTGGGCATTTACGCGTCCGTGCTTTCAGTCTCATGGACTTGCGGGTTGCCGTCCATAGTTTCAGGTTTCAGGGGTTTGAGGTCGTCAGAAGGGGCTCCGACTTCAAAAGAAGTCTTTAACCCAGAGCCATTATAAGCCCCAAACCGTAGCAAGCGAGCTTCGCTCGTTAATCCGAGCCTGATCCGTCCGCTATATTCGGTATTCACATGGGCGGATGTCAAAACTATGGTCCCTTTTTTGGTATCCTAAATAATAGGTGCCGTATTATAGGACCCAAAAAGGGACCCTATGTATTCACGTCTTACGGCTGGCCGATAGCATCTCGTTGTGACTTCTATTATGTGGGGCCCTGGCATCAAGAAAACCGCTCAATCGGGCTACAGTCCTCCTCGTCCTCCACCATGGCGGCATAGGCCTCGTCACTGAGAGGGACCTTCATGAAGTCGGCAAGAGTAGATTCGCTACCGCGGAGTTTCGGGCCGCTCACGGAATATGATCTGTGCCTCTCACCGAAGGCCCGTCGACGCATCAGGGCTTCAACGACGACCACGGTCACAACGAAGATTGCAGCTCCTGTTGTTGCTCCTCTGCTCTCTGCGTTACGACTGGCATTGCCCTTGCAGCTGCAACCTGGCTCTGCATCGCCGTCGCGTCTCCTCTAGATACGGCCGTTGTTGTTGTTGTTGGTGGTGGTGCTGCTGCTGTTGTTGTGGTCGTCGTCACCGTGCTTCTCCTTTCGCATCATGATACTTGCAAAGGTTTGGTTTCGGAGTGAGCTTCCGTATATCTTGAACCCTCTTGGCAAACCGGCAATCTTAAAATGCTGAACACTGACAATTTGCCGAACCATGATGCAGCTTACTTCCTGAATTCGCAAAATCCTGAAACTTTCACCGGTGGGAGAGGGGGAGGTCATGAGCCAGCAGATGCGACGTCCAAATCCTGAACCCTGCACGCTGAATCCGGCATCCATTTCCTAATCATTAGTCTCAATAGCCCAATTCCTCAACCCCCAAGGCTCCAAACCCGCTAGAGGCCTTAGTGCCGAGCCATAATTAAACCTCCAATATCCCCTAATCAAACCCCAAGCCCTGAACCCGAATAAGTCTCACCTTGCTCCCAAGGGCATACTTCCATTCCCGAATCTACGGTCAAAGCCGACACCCTGTAAGCTCTAAACCGTGAAACCATAAATCCCCGACCCCAAAACTCTAAACCCGAGCCCAAAACCCTGTAGCACAGCAGAAAGCATAGTAATAATAATAATAATAATATATATATATATATATATGTATAGTTATGTATATATACACACAGTACTTTAAGACGTTATCTTAAAGTACTGTGTGTGTATATATATATATATATATATAACTATACATATGTATATATATATATATATATATATATATATATTTCCAAACCCTTATCAGTATCTTCCTCAACCCTGCGGCCTCCTCCTTCGGGCTCCCTGAGGCACCATCCCCGGATGCCCGGCGACGCGGCCCAGCGTGGTCCATCGCTGGGTTTGCTCCGAAATCCAAGCGAGGGCTCACTTTGAAGGTTCATTTCAGGCTTCGATTTTTTATTCCTTTCAGGGCTCGTTCGCGGGTTAAGGCTTAAGGTTGAGGGTTTTGCTTAACTGGATGTTCGTGCAAAATCCGTTGGGGAAAGCTGGTCCTTTGCAGAAGCATCTCTGTACGATAGTCTGTACGGCATTGATTACGTAACCCACATGCGACTCACTGTGCCAAGGAGGCCCATGGACATGCACCAAAACACAAACCTTACTTCACACACAATAATCAGTAATGACTGTCAGTTAGCATTACCGCCGCGAAGCCGAAGCTAACCTAAACTTAATTTTAGCCTTGTCTTGAGCGCGCAATTTGGCTCCGAGTTGCCCTGAAAGGCTTCCAAAACCACCATCACACGGGTAGTTCTCTAAATTCGGATCCCTTGTAAGGTCCGTTTTACAAGGGCGCCGTACTATTTTGCGGACCTAGAAAAGGACCCTATTTCAGAGAACCACCATCACGAAACCCAACAAACCCAAACCCCAGAATCCAAAGTCCCCCAAGACCTTCGAGTGAGACCAAACCAATATCGATACATGAGTCACGTAAACCAGGGTGACACCTGGCGAAAACGGCAATATACATCGAGAGCCACTAGGCTTAAGATAATTGGACCTACCGAAACTCAAGAAAACGCGCGTTCCAAGGAAGATCCTAGCAACTCTGCCTAGAGGCTCAAGAAGCACCTTTGTAGGTAATAAGTCATCGAAGTAATCCAAGGGATCATTGTAGTCTTCGGACCACAAAGCAAGTGTCATTCGTATGCTTGAAGCCCCCAAAACCTTATCCCCAACCACAATGAAACATCCCCTGTGCCAGGTGACCATCCTCCCTGCCCAAAACCCAAAAAGCTAAGCACAACGGCTCTTGGACTCCTACAGGCTGGTAGGGTCCTACACCCCCCAGACCCTCACCAGGATATGCTAAACACAAAACCCTAAATCTTGCAACCAGAACTGCAAATCCTGAAGTCTCACTATAGGGGCCTGAACAATTACCTATACAGTTTTGGGGGTCCATTGTTACAAATAAGTCTAAATGGGCCCCGAAACCCTATTCCAATTATAGAGGCCCCTACATTTAACCACCCATATGACTCATATGACCCCTTATAGAAACCCTTACAGAACCCTTTTTGAGAACCGTTTAAAGGAGCCCTATTCTAACTATCAAGGCCCCTATCGTACGTGAGCCCAAAACGGCTCACTTAGACCTCGCCTTCGCGGCGGTCGATGCAAGGGGCTCACACCGTTGACCTTCAGCTCAATAAGTGTTATAGGGGCCTTCATAATGCGAATGGGGTTCTATTAATTTGCCCTGCAAGGGTTGCCATAAGGGATACTATTGGGGGGGGTTAATATAGGGGCCTTAATAATTAGAATAGGGCTTCGGGGCCCAATATACTATAATTATAATAAGGCACCCCCCCAAAAAAAAAACAATATAGGTAAAAATTACGGCCCCCATTATTACCTGAAGGGCTCGTGGGTCATGTCTTATCCCCATCTTTAGAGTACGTACCTGTTTGTCCATAAAGCAAGTTCAATTCATAAAGCTATATAAGTGCCCAACCCAAGGTGCGTATGACCCTTTAGGTAGGGTTTAGGGTTTGCTTTGGGGTTGAAGGGTTTAAGAGGGCTCAAGGGTTCAGAAAAGGCTGTAACCCACCTAATACCGCTGTGACCTACTGCTTTGTCGGGTCTCTGCAAACACAGTATGACGTTGAGTTCTCGACCCTTTGTGAGCTCCACAACCAAATGCGAACAACCTATCATCCACACCCATAAGAAAGCAGGCTAGAGCACCCTAAAACGACAAATTCCTGAAGCTAGCAAGCCTACCGAACAGAACCGTTTGAAGAATGAGGATATAGCTTCAAGACCCTAAAGCCCTTTTTCGTCTTATCACATTGTGACATGGCTTTAAGCTGGTTAGCAAGCCCCCCCCATGAGACGCAAACCACAGCGCCCAAGGTGAGAGCGCGACGTTCCAGGGTTTGGGCTTTATTATATACAAGCTTGTAGTAGGCCCGACCGAAAATCCAAACTCTGAACACCGGGCCCGAAGTTGACGTCATCACAACACCATGCAGCTCGGGCACCTGAGTATCAGGGTGGCCACCGCGAGCGCTGCTGGGCAGCGGCCTTAACTGGCGCTTGGGGAATAGTCCTTAAATCACGGGCTTTCTGCACGTCTCGAAAATTAAGACCACGAAGGAGACGTGACGGGTGACGTCAATGATGCATGGCGCTGAAAATGGCAAGCGGAGCTCTAGGCGGGATAACACCGAGACTGCATTGCTTGCAAATGCGTTCTCAGCCAATGACCCGTCCTTTGATCCTGCAGGCAGGTTCTTCCAGGCCCCCGGCATCACATGGTAGTCCCAGGCCTGCGGTTCACATCTTCTTAACCCGACATCTTAAACCCTGCAAGACTGAGGCCTTGGAATGCAGATGCCTGCGATGCGCTCCATTAAGCTGAATAGTTCGACCCTCAGCCCGAAACGAAAGGTAGAAGTTCCTGATCTAGACGCCCGACCACGACTTGCAGAACTGATCCAAAAGAACACAGCTAGTCCTAGGCCCCAGCCCCAGCCCAAATATCCTCAAACCATAGCCCTGGACCATGGATCAGAATTCGTTTTCCGTGTGTCTTTCGATACATCGCTCGTGTGGCCTGACACCCACCTCCTGACACCACTTGATTGCATATGCAGGAGAAAACTTCTGTGCTTCAGAGCACCATAGTTGGTGGACTGGTCTTCAGCCATCCTAAACGTTGCTAGAAAGTGCCACAATTAATTCTGTGGGCATCGTTGTCCGCGAACGGTGCAGGGACATGCATTGGTTCGGAGTTACAATGTTTCACACATGATTTATTCAGCTGGAAAAGCTACGGATGCGACTAAATGGCAAGGATGAAGGATGCTCCGCAGGTGCAACACCACCTTCCGAATGCCTGGAAAGCCTTGGAAGCAACGGTTACCCCAAAGCTTATAAGACCCAAAACCCATGACGAACCTTAAACCCAAGCCCCCGAAATCACCTCCAGTTAACGTCCCTCCACTGCCGCTTGGCTCCTCGTAGCAATCCTCTGCATGTCGACCAGGCCTTGGTCTCAATTTCAGTTGAAGCACCAAGAAACCTGAAAAACAAAAAAAATTGTGTTGTCATCGGTGTTCCTAGAAAAACATTGCTGGTCGAGAACACTTCGGTAGTTTATGGGTCATGCTTGTGCGGTGACATTCCTGTGATAGCGGGGAAGGGCTGTCACGGCATGCGTTCTTAAGTTTTCACCGCTTTGGAACCAAAGCCCTTCTTTTGGGGTATGGGTTGCGAAACTGGTAAACCTTCGTGTCTGGTAACCGAATGACATTCCTAATATTGATTGAGGTCCTTTTACAAGATGTGAAGGACCATTATCCAGGAGAGCGGAATGGTTGATGCTGATTGGTTAGTGATACGTCCCATGTCACCTTGTGGCGAGTGCCCACGCCCTGTAGAAACAAGAGAATCGTGGCTCCAAAATCCAAACTAATTTTCCAATCCTTCATTTTCGAATCACAAGCAATCCACCGCTTCAGGCCTCGCAGTGTGAATTTAAATTCAAGTTCCTGATAGGATGCCATCGGGTTCTCTTAAAAGTACCAGAGCAGAGCGCAACGCCAAAACGCAACAGCAGTGTTTCGGAGAAACTGATCAATGCAAGTGCAACTTGCATTTTAAAATATACTATGAATGAAGCAACGTGCCATGAGACCCGACACTTCCCTTAAAACAAGCAGCTGGGCAAACATGCCTCTTCAGCGAGAAAGACCCTCGACAATCCGAGTCAAAGCCGAGGTGAACAAGTAAACGGAATGGATACAACTGAATGCACACTCCTGAAGTGCTGCGGAGGCATGGGAATACAGCTAAATGCAAACTAACATGTAGCAAGTCTACCTAGCGTATGTTGCAGTCGTACGGACGTACCAATGACAGTGCGCGGCCATGCGGAAGCAAGCTGTATTGTAACGCCCAGGATATTATTGGACGAATTCCAACACAAATTAGTGGCACGATCTATTCAATGCGGACATCCTTTAGCCGTTCGGGCAACAAGCCCTAACCGAACCTGCTGTAGGAACACGTCGTGGTTTAGCTCTGCGTGTCTCGATCAGAACTTCAGACTTGTCTAGCTGCAAAAACAGTGTTGGAAGAGATGCTGTACACAACATGCAGCAAACACGAATGACTGCAGCACAAGCAATCATCCCAAAGCAGAGCATGTCTTGGCTGAGACTCGAAATTCAAGCCCGCAAGTGCCGGTGCCGACCCAGATCCAAGCAACGGGCTTATTTGTTGACAGCTGCATGCAGGCAGTAGGGGTTGATGATGCAACTCCGAGATGCTCCGATGCTAGTGTTGTTCTGATGATTCCTTCTGATGATTCCTTGATGTAACATTAGTAATATTAATAGTTGACATATAGTTATTGTCGTTATCATCGTCGTCGTAGTAGTGGTAGTAGTAGAAGTACTAGCAGTAGTCGTAGTTAGTTGTCGCAGTAGCAGTAGCAGTAGTAGCAGTAGCAGTAGCAGTAGTAGTAGTAGTAGTAGTAGTAGTAGTAGTAGTAGTCGTAGCAGCAGCAGTAGTAGCAGTAGTAGTAGTGGTATGTGGAGAACGGAAACCCAAAGGGGCAGCACGCACCCTCGTTTTCCGTCCAAGCAGAAAGTCCAACGACCGTGACAGGTCGAACGTCCGCCCAGGACGGGCTGCGCGCAATTGCGTCGCGGCAACGAGAAGCTACCAACGACACACTGCCGTGCTCACTTGAGCCAAAAATGTTATGAATACGAATTACAGAAGAGCATGCATAAAAGCATACAGCACAACAGCCAGCCCGCAGACTATGTACAGTTACATTCGCCCCTCAGCCGAGAGCACGATAGAGCCGTAGGATTCCGCGGGCGGCCGGAGGCCGTAAAACTGACCTACAGACCCTGCCCTCCTACAAACCCTTCGCACTCAGCACAAGACCTTCGTTTTTCACGGCCTGTGCTGCACGAGGCTCTGGTTTCCTACTGTACACAGCCTGCGCCGCACTGCGGCCACAGGGCTGGTGAAACGAGCAGCTGAAGCTGCGGCGTTACTCCACGCGCTTCGGGAGCACTACCGTGCCTCCCTAGCCGCTCCCGTCAAAGACCTGTAGAGCGGATACGCCACCCTGTCGTCTCATCGGAAAGCAGCTAGGTGCTGCGACCAAAACTGAAGTTGCCACAGGTGGCTAGAAGGGCGGAGCGCAGTCCGCGACTTCTAGTCCACGGTCACTGCGGCTCCACGTTGGGTTGCGCGGCGGGCTGCTGGACATTTGAGGGTTTTGCCCGCCCGCGGTGGTTCCGCTGAGGTGCTTCGAACTCCTCGAGCTTCAGCGCCTTGGACCACTCGGTGCCAAACGAATCTAGCCACTTTTGGCTAAATTCAGAGGTCAGCACACTGGCGACCGCGATGCCGACCTCCGCGTTGGCCCGTGAACTAGCACTAAAGTTTAGGCTTCCTATCACGGCGCTAACTGTGGAGTCCGGCCTCGTCACGAGCACCGTCTTGGCGTGGTGGATGCCCGCGAGGCCTGCGCCGATGCTCACGTCCGTGCGGTTCTCGGCGGCGTAAGCCGCCTTGACCGAGGTGCCCTTGCCGACACGGACCTGGACGCCAGCCGCCCCTAGCTCCTTGAGGGACTGCAGCTGGAGCTTGGTCCGGCTCGTCTGCGAGTTGTCGGCAAGCACGTGGGCTCGGGCGCCTCGCTCCAGCGAGGACACGAGGGCTCCAACCAAAGGCTTGCTATCGAAGCTGTAGGCTCGCACGTAAACGTGGTCCCCATGCCCAGCGTCCGATAGCATCGTTTGTACCACAGCGTGATACTCCGGAAGGGTCAGAAACTTGACCCCGGCTCGCTCGAAGCCGTCAGGGATCGGGAAGTCTCTGACACGCCGTGCCTGGCTCGACATGGGAGCTGTCGGAGCCGGAGACGCCGCAGAGGTACCCTGGCGGGAAGCCTCCGCTGCAGGCGTCTTCGGAACAGTCTCTGTCGGAGGCGCCGACACTGTGGCCACCTCGTGGCGGCCTCTGAGCTTGGTAAAGCCGTCAAGGCAACCCTCGGACGGGTTCCCGACATTCCGAGCTCTTTCAGAGAGCGATCTCGCTTTCGACACCATGCCGGCAAGGCACCCCTGTTCCAGGGCCGGCGCGCCGAGGATCGCACGGGCGCGTCTAGTCGCGGCCGGGGCGACGGACAGCGTTGGGGCAGCGCTCGCGCCTGTCATGGCCACGAGTTGCCCCGCAGCTTCAACAGCGCGTTCTATGTGACCACAACGTCCCTCGTTGAGGAATGCCTTGCAGTCGCAGCCTGCGCCGTCCGCGCCCGACCCGACCTTCACAAGAACCCTGTGTGCTCCGGCCTTAGTCTTTGATGCAACCTCAAAGACAGCCTCCCGGCCTTCGAGCGACACCAGAACAGCATTCCCAAAGGGGTTACCGTTCATGGCGTGCATTAGCCGGTTAGTGGCGACACGTCCGGCCCACCACAGCACTACGGCCGCGAACGTCCACAGTAGGACGACGGCCGTCAAGCCAACCACGCGGACACCCCGAACGAGGATACCAGAGGATTCCTCGATGAGGTCCTCCGCCGCAGTGGCAACTGCAGTGAGGCTCACGTGTGCCACCTCTCTGGCACCGCGCTCAACAGTGAAGAGGGTAGGCGCCAGCGCAGCGGCCACCAAACCCATCTTCCATCCAATGTTGCCCGTTGTGGCGTGGGCTGCGCGATTGCGCGCTCTCCTGGAGAGAGCCCAGCTGGAGACCGCAGCGCCTATCGAGCGCACGGCCCCAAGGAACCCACCACGGTTCGAGGGCCCGGAAGAGACAGCGGGGCGAGAAGAAACGGCAGGGGCCTCGGGCGCCACTCTGTGGCCACCCGGGCCACGCAGTGGGAGCGTGAGGGCGGGCTGCCCAGCACGCTCGCCGAGTCGGGAGGAGTATGCCAGTCCGGCAGCACCTCCGGCCCACCATCCTCGGTTGCCGTAGCGGTTCGAGCTTCCCCTTCCACCACCTTTGCCACCACCCTTGCTGCCAGAGCTGCGGCCCCCACTGGGTGCACCGCGCCCGGAGGAAGGTTGGCTCCACCAGGCTCGGGCAGAGTCTTGAGAGAGCTCTGCCTGCCTGCGCTTTTCAGCGCGGAGCCTCTTCCGTCCGGAGCGGAGGAATTTCCTCGCATGCTCCGCAAGGGGATCGGCGTTGATGGAACGCTCGATCCGTTCCATCTTCGTGCCCTCGCTCTCTTCCGACGAAGAAGCAGCTTCATCGTCGCCTTCCTGGGGCGGCATGCCGTGGGTTATGAACGACGCGCCCGACTTAGGGCCACTGCACTTAAAGCACAGTTTGCGCCATAACATGTTCCTCTCTTGGCATGTGTCCCGCCCACAGGTCCAGTAGGCGTTGGACATTGCGGCGGCGATCGCGTCCGAACGCTTCGCATAAAGGTACTCCTTTATGCGTTCCTTATGTTCATCGAGCCAGACCTCGATGAACCACGCCGGCGCCGTTCGCAGGTCCACCGGCGTGCTCCAGTACAGGCTGTCCTCGAAGATCCCCACACAGGGGGCACCTCCGAGCTCCTCGGAATCATGGTGCCGGCAGGTATTGCGTTCTGGTGGGTTCGCACGCCCACAAGTAAAGCAATCCCACCAGCCCCAAGGCCAGACCTTGCCTGTGAGGAGCGGAACGCGCTCGGGTGTCGGTCCAAGCTCGTTTTCATCGTAATCGGGCCAGATTTCAAACACTGGCCTGTTCGACAAAATCGCAGCCTGGTAGACGAACGCGCGCCTCCGGCGCCGCGCCAACGCGAGGAGCTGCTCGAGCGTATGCTCACCACCGCCTCGGAAGAATTCCCTGATCTGTTCATCATGTTGGAGATCAAGGGGGACCGTGAGCCTGGGATCCACGTCGCGGGCGCCGGGCCTTCCAGGCCCCGGCGGTGGAGTCGCATCCCAGTCCACGTCGCGCCAATCGGCCCCGGGAACCTCGTTCGAGAGTCCGTAAACCCCCGAAACTCGGTGTTGGGGAGCCGGCGACTCCATGGTATCCTGCCATGTTGTGAATCGCTTCTTGGGCGGCGGCGGTCCCTCCGGCTCCGCGGGTCGCCGCTTGTCTGTGCTCGACGGAGCAGCGGCCCCGCTGGCACCTTCTTCGGCACCTGCCTCGCCACTAGACGAGGGAGCCGCGCCTGTCCCGGCCGCGGCTCCTGCAGGGCCGGCTGGTGCCGAGGGCGCTTCTTCCTTCTTGGTGGTGGCCCGCTTGGCCGCGGGGCCTTGACGCTCAGAGCCGCTCTCCTCAACGGCGCGCTTGAGGGAGGAGAGGGACTTAGCCTCTGCTGTCTCCTTTTCCTCCTTGGTCACTGCAGGAAGGCGGGTGTCGCGCCGTGCCTCAGGAGCCGCAGCCGCGGCCTCCTGGGCCGAAGCAGCAAGCTCCTCCTTGGCGCGTGCCGCCGCTCTTTCCCGTGCCAAGCCTGCCTTCATAGACTCCGCGAGGCTAGGGATCCGGACCTCCGGACTCCCTGCCTCAGCTGGGGGAGTCACGTTGGCCGCAGGCGCTGCAGAGGAGGAAGACGCCTCCTGAGAGGCATCCGGAGGAGCAGGAGCCATCTCCTGATCCTCGGAATGCGTCGCCGAAGATGGCGGAGCTTTCTTCTTAGGGCTGGAAGCCTGAGGCTCCGCACCCCATCGTGGATCAGGCGGGGTTCCAGTCCTCTGGACACCCCCCTTCTCTCGAGGGAGCAGATCCGTTTCCAGCATAGGGGGATCTATCTCCAGTTGGGTGTCAGTCTGCTTTGCGATAGGGTTCAAGACACCCGCGGCGAGCTTTTCTTCTCTGAGCCCATCGTGGGCGTTCCAGATAAGGTCTGAAAAGGTTTCCCTCATCGCTTGGACGTGCTCCCTCGGGGTATCTTCCCGGGGAGCGTCCACGTCCGGATCTTGGGGCTCCAAAAGCTCGTCGGGGAACGCCGGAGGAGGCGGTTCAACATCTTCGGGAACCTCTCCGGATCTCCCCTGCTCTTCGCGAATCGCCTCCAACGCTTCGCCCAGCGGGGTCTCGTCCCTAAACAAGTGACGGTAGGGACTCGGAGCTGCGGCGTTGGGCATCATGAAGTCCGTCTCCTCGTACGCTGGCCCGAGAATGGTACTCGGGTAGCGCACGGGAGGCTTCGCCCGCTGCACCGGCCTCCGGTCAAGGCGATACGTGCGCCAGAGACCATCGGAAGTGACACAAGGCGCCCCATCCGGGAGCCGCCTGAAATCACGCAGCTCCGCCCCGATGCGATCACAGAAGCGGTCCGGGTTGGAGATATGCGTAAACCGGCCCAGGTCAGCCTCAAAGACCCAGACACGGTCTCTGTGGTCTCTGCGAGCTTCTCCGTGGCGGAAGCGTCTCAGAGCCACAGCGGCTTCTCCAAAGAACGCATCGTCGCACGGGGCCGGCACCATGTTCGCCGGAAGGCCCCTTCCGTGGACCGCCGCTCGGTGGTACGCGGCTTCGTACTCGTGCTCGAATTCGGCACGGCACCCGCGGATACCACACTTGTGGCCGGACCCACGGGAAGGAACCCTTCTAGGGTCTCCGTTCCCAATCTCCTCGGGTGTAGGGCAACCAGCCACGCCCCCGCCATGGATCGCACTCCGGTCGGGGGTGTCCCCGAGATCGACGAATTCCCCAGGCACTGCAGCCTCCTCGGGAATCGGATCCACACTGAAAGGCACAAAGGTGTGCCGCGCAGGAGACTTCGGAGCGGGCCGTTCTTGGCTTGCCGACCGACGCTCCACGGATGCCATGAAATCGTCGATCCCGCGGAGGATGGCCTCAGTCTTGGCCCGTTCCTCCTCGGTCTCCTCTGGGACGGCCGTACCTCCTTCTCGGGAGCCCTCTGGGCCTCCCGTGGAGGCCGAGCTCGCAGAAGGGGCTTCAGCACTAGGAACGGCCCCCTTCGGAGCGGCCTTGAGCGGAGGCCCACCAAGCTTAGGCCGGATAGGGCCTTGGTAAGGCCCGGGCCCCAGCCCTCCATGAGGCAAGGGCCTTTCCGACCGGTTCCTCGCAGCAGGTGGCGGAGGAGGAGATCGCGCGATGGGCGGCTCAGCCGGCCCACCCAGCAACCATCCAGGCCTGGTGCTCAAGAACTCCTCGGCCCTCTCGGTTTCCATGATCAGGAACGGCGGTGGAGGCCTGACCCCTTTCGGCGTCGGGCCAGGCTTCACCGTGACCATTCCTTCCGGAACGGCTGGCCTCTTCGGCGGCGGCTTCGGGTTCGCCTTCTTGCTGAAGTTCTTCGGGTGGAACAAATCCGCTGGAGTAAGCGTACGGTCCGCCTCCATCGGCTGATCCCCAGGCGCTGCACCGGCACCCTCAGGGTCACCGGGCGCGGCCTGAGGATCCTCAGGCAGCTCATCCCGGGCCCTGGGCGGCGTCTTGTAGCGGATCGTGTCCGCAGGCGGTGCTTCGGGAGGCACCTTTTGAGGGGGGCGGTGTGATCTTCCCCGCTCCTGTTCCCCTGCCGAAGGCGCTCCCTCTGGGGCCACCTTGGGGGTAGGCTTTAGTTTGCCTTCCCGCCCTGGCGGCGGCCTATCATCGACCGTCCTGGACCGATGCAGCGCAGAGGGCATCCCACGGGGACCACCCTCCTTAGGTGGTCCAGGCGGGGGTCCCGCCGGCATTGCCGAGCTCTTGGCCCGCACCTCAACTTCCAGCTCGGAAGACGAGTCCTCGTCCCCGATATAGTAGTTGACCGGGCCGGCTCCGCCAGGCGGCGCCGACTGCTCTCTGCGGACTCCGCTCCCGGGCTCCGCATCATCGACCCACCGCAGGGTGTTACCCTGACGCTCTGCAAGCGAGAGGTCGAAGACTTCACAGCCGGGTTGCACCGTGAGGATTCGGAGGATGCATTCTGGAGGGACACGCCCTGTCAGAACACATCCGTCTGTCCCTCTCCAGACGGGCACCCCGGAAGCCCTTAGGAGCTCGAGGTTCGAGACCACAAGACAGGTCGAGTTCTTTCTAAAGCCCGACGTACTGTCCCGCTGTCTTGGGTACCCGGGCCCGATCACCCAATGGACAGTCAGGCGCGGGCCGTTTCCGCCTCCCGGGAGGAGGCCGTCGCGGCCGATCCGCCGCGCATGAAACACCTCTGTGCCATGACAGAGGGTGGAGCCTCCGTACTCTACCGAGAGCTCCCTCATGCCGGCCTCATCGAGGCCGTCTCCATACACGGTGCCCGCGGTCAATCCTGACCCACGGCCGTGTCCCTGGAGAGCCCGGATCCGGCCATCGACCAGCTCCAGCCGCTGCTTCTCCCGACCGCCAGCCGCGTTTTCCAGATCACTCGCCGCACCTGCCTCGATCGCGGACGAAGTGATCTGGAGCTTCTCGGCTAAGGCGGATACGCTAATCCAGCCCCCTTCGCCGAGATGGCCCTGCAGGCCGAATTTGCCGTGGCGGAGGGCTTGCGTAAGCGCCCTCTGGCAAACCGCGGGGTTCTCTAGCCACACCCACGGCTGCCATCGTGAGTTGCTATCACGACCGCCTTTCCCTTCGTTCCCGCGTCTGCGGCCACCTCCCATGGCGCCCCTCGCGGCTCCCTGGCCCACGAGGGGCCCGGCACACGGAGGAAAAAGTGGGAGTGGCTCCGCGACCAGCCGGTCCACGGAGGACCCACCGGCAGCGAAGGAAAGAGGGGTACACGCGACCTCCCGGCCCACGTGTGCCAAAGCACACCGCGAGGCGCAAGAAGCCGATGGCAAGGGCCCGCGCGGCCCGTCGCAAGCTACTGGGCTACTCGTCTTGAGCCCACGCTGCGCGGCCATGTCCTGAAAGGCAGGGGGTTCAAGGGGGCTGCACAGAGAGAGGGGGTAGGGCTCACACTCAGCACGACCTACACCCTGGACTACCTCACTACACCCTTGCTGCAGCACGCACGCAACGAGTAGTAGCATAGAAAGGAGGTAGCGACCCACGGGCGTACAGGCCTGCGTCCGAGCTGCCCCCCACGTTCCCCCCCGAACCCCCCCGACGCGGCACACTAAGACCCCGAACCCTAACCTAGACCCCGCGGTCAAGACACAAGCGGTCAAGACGAACACAAGCGAGTTAGGGTATAGGGCTCTTGTGGGGTGGTTAGTGTCCGTTAGGGATTCATCGTGTTTTGCTTTTGCTTTAGGCGCGACCTTCCGGTCCGCGTCAGGCGGACTGGAGCTCGAGCCGTCGCGGCCTCGAGCGCCTAAGGCTTCAAGGGCGGAAGCGGCGGTCTGAGGCGCGGAGCGGCTGCCCTTCCGGCACGCCGTCCTTATCTCCTCCTCTGCCTCCGCATCCGTTAGGAAACGGCCGTCAACGACCCTACCTGTACGAACCGTCAGGTCGTCGACATAGGCCACCCATTCCTTAGTGAACCTAAGCCTTCGATTGCGACCCGGCGCATACGCGCGGTCCACGACGTAGTTAAAATCGTCGGGACCATTGACAGGCCCGAAGGTAAGCCCAATAGGGAGGTACTTACCGCTACGCGCAACAATGGCAAGAACCTCCCTGGCACGCTTCGTGTTGCGGATCTGATTGAACCCGGAAACCGCATCAACGAAGCTATACCAGACTGATCCTACCGCTGCAGCGAGCACATCCGTGCTCCGCCGGCAGTAGTAAGTGGATCTCTTCACCCTGGCGTTTACCCTGCGGTAATCTACCACCAAGCGGCGTTTCCTCGCCCGCTTGTGGGAAGGCATCTCCTTCGTAGGGAAAGGGGCCGAACCCCAGGCCGAAGGGCCTCGCACAAGCTGCCCTCTCTGGACCTCCTCCTCAAGCCGGTCATCAACCCACTGCGCCGCTTCCCCGCGGAGCGCATGGGGCTGAGAGCTGACCGGAGGCCCCGTAGGGACGCAGTCGTGCGCAAACTTCCGGACCGTGGTACGCGCCGTACCTTCGACCCAGAATGCAGCGGCCTTCCGGCCCACCGTCTCCTTAATGGCTGCGAGATCAGCCTCGGTGAGCCCCGGACGGTTCTCCGTAGGGCCCAACCTGAGGCCTTCAATGACCTGCGCCTTATACTCTGGCGTACGGCGGGGATCGGCAGCCACAGCCTGGCCTGCCAACGCATAGACCTCCAGGTCCGCGAAGACACCATCCCAATCCTTGGCGTCTGCCTTCGACCGCCAGTGAGCATCCATCTTCCTGGAGAACTCCAGAACTTCAGCCTCCATCTTCGCTCTATCTTGAGGGGAGAGGTCCTCGCCAGACTTAACGTCCGGCAACGGTACCTCCGGAGCGGAAGGCTTCGCAGGCTCAGCCGGCGGCTGGCCGCTCACTGAGCAAATGCTGTCGTAGCAAGGGGGCTGGTCGCCCCTCAGACCAGCATCCGCCAGGCAACGGCACAAGGCCGGAGCGAGCACCCTCGAAGAGGTCCGGGCCTTCGCGTGATGATGGGCTACCCTGCCCAAAGCGTCAGGCTTTGCACAGCGAACGCAAACCGAATCCATCTTGAAGTTGGAAAGACAGATCAGCGCTCCTTCCGAATGCTTAGAACCCCTAGGAACTGATCCCAAGAGCTGACATCGATCAGCTCGGCCGAAAGCCCAAGGGAACGTCGGTTCCGAAAGCGTCCCAAACACGGGAGCCCACCCCTGGGCCTCCCAAGGCTCCCAAAGTCCTTCCTGATCTGAGATAGTAACAAGCATCTGGCGCCCCTTCTCGGCCACCATTGCTCCCCACCTACTGACCAGGGAGAGGAACTCCTGGGGGATACCCTTACCGGATAGGCCCACAACGAGGCACTTGGGGTCGAGCGTATCGACCAGAAGGCTCAGGGCTTGCCGGTCCTCCTCTGAGGAGAAGTCCCAGCGGATCCCGTAGGAGCTGGCTCCTTGAACCGCAGCAGGGGGGCTACGCAGGCCTCCTGCCTTACTGACCTGAGTAAGCGAGTGCTCCGACACCGCTACTTCGACAAGGTCCACGTCCATACCCTCTAGGTGATCTCTGATCCACCCCTGGACCGCGGCACAGGAGCTACCTCTACCGACGATCAAGGAGGGCGCGGGAGCATCAGCAAGGAGCTCCTTCAACGCAGCAGGGACGTCAATCGGGGAAGCTGCCACACCCACTCGGTCCGGCACGGACTCTTGCAAGGAGTAACCGGCCTTATCGAGCTTCCGGGCAGAAGACGCAGCGAGAACCCCATCCCTACTAAGATCCACCTTGGAGATAATCTCCTTCCCGGTGATGGACTCTATGGCCTGTCTCGTCCCTTCGCGGGTCAGAGAACCGCCTTCGTCCAAAAACGCAAGGTGCCAACGGACTCTGAGTCCTGAGGCGTCGGGGATGTACCGGTGGACGCCCACCTGTGCCCTGGCTTCGTCCACTTGCGTGACCTTGCCTAGGCGACAGGTTTTAGGGCCCAATCGGGCGCCATGGTACGCAACATGGTCACCAATACGCAACACGAAGTTGCGGCCCCGGCGCTTGACAGTAAACTCGACCTGCTTAGCTTCACCGGCCGCTTGCTGACCCAATGAAGGCGGCTGATGCTATGGCTCGTCGAAAAACTCTATGGGGTCCCTCTTCTCGGGCACCTCCGCATCTTCCGGCACGAGCACTACATCCTCCGCGTGGGCTTCACATTGCCGGCCTGGCGCCTCACCAGGGCCACCAGGAACAAGTTCGAGTTGCAGCCTATTGCCTTTAACCGCCACTATCCTCCAAGGGCCGGTCAGACCAGGCTTCCAAGGGACACGCCCCGCCCCCTCTGGCCGGGGCTTGGGGGAATTCCAGACAACTCTGTCCCCCACGCGGAGCTCAACTGTGCGACGCGAACGATTAGCAAGTCGGGCACGCGCCTCACTGCTCGCGTCCCAATGGCGCCGCACAGCGGCCGCCAAGTCGGAAAACTGCTTGAACTGGGAACGGGCCCAGTCCGTGATGGGCTCGAATTGGAGGGCCTCGAGGAGAACGTCCTTCTCCAACGGCAAGGCGAGGCTCCAGGACCGTTCCAGGTCCCTGGGGGTGTACCCATGCGCCCCCGGGGTATTATCCAACACATACTCGGCGACCATGAGCCATTCGCTCCAGTTCTCCATGGAGCCGCCGATATGCCGGATGAGGGTACCCAGAACCTTCTGGACCTCTTGGTGGACCCTCTCGTTGGACCCCATCTCACAAGGCCTGAGAGCCATACTGAACTGCTGAGTTGTCCCAAGCATGGAGCACAACTCCAGCATCATGGCATTCTTGAACTCAGTGCCTCGATCAGATCGGATGAGGCGGGGCAGGGTGAGTGATCTCAGCACGCACCGCAGAAATGCCCTACGCACATCCGTATGCGTAAGTGTCTTCATGGGTTCCAGAAGCACTGCGTGGCTAAGGCAATCAAAGTACGTAATACTGTATCGGAAGCCATCGCGGTCCTCCCGATTAGGACCCTCGCAGGCGACGGAAACTTCCTGCCAACACGCTTCCGCGAGACATTTGACAGGTTTCGCTTCGACCTTCGTGGCTCGGGCCCTGCCCTTAACACACGCCAGGCATTTGGACACCCACAACTTAACGTCTGGTTCCATTCCTGGCCACCAGACGGCCCTTTCAAGGAGACGGAAAGTGACCTCCGCCGAACGGTGCGCCCCCAGGAGGCCACAATGCACAGTCATGTATAGCATGACTTCCGCCACGTGACGCCATTGGGCCCGGCGATACCGTTCGGGACGACCGGGACGACCACCGTCTGGCCAGTCTTGATGGTCACTTCCCTCTCCAAGACTCCGTCCGAGCCAAGCTTGAAAGGGGCTTCCGGCTTCTTGACCGAAGCCATAAGGGACGGATCTCTCCGTTGAGCCTCGTGCCAAGCCGTGCGAAGAGCTGGCGTGACGCCGAACTCGCAGAGCCCGGCGCCATCCCTGGCCGCCAAGGCCAGCTTTTCTCTCTGACTCTCCGGGCTGTCCTTGTCCGACAGCACAGGGAAAGAACCGAGGCTGAGGGGACCAGAACCCCGGACGCGGACACCTTAACCCGGCAAGTCCGCACGGAATGTGACTTGACACAAAAGGGCCGGTGGGAGGAGTACAACTCCACAACCACCCGTGGGGCCTTGGTAGCGGACCCCACAAAAGCCAGGGTCCTGCTAAGCTCTCCTTCCTTGACCTCGATCTTCTTCGAGAGCTGGACGGCCATCAAATGGCCTTCCTCTCCTGAACACTGGAAGGCGGCGATGACAGGCGAAGCCCTGAGCGACTTCCGATGCCCAAGGGACTGGATGCCGTCCCCATCATTCCAACCTTCCACGCGGTCCACCTCTCCCTTGAGACCAAGCAGACACGCAAAGGATTCCCGGAGGCGAACTTCGCCCTCCTGGAGATTCCATATGCGTTCGCACTCAGAATTAACCACATGCCTGTGGCTGTGCCAGTTGGGCGCGACAGCCCAGTTGAGCGAGCTCGGCCCGCTCAGGCAGGACGGGAAGGCCTGGTGCCCTTGCAGGACTTCACCAGAGGCGTTCACGACCCAGGAACTCCACAAAGAAGGGCCGTCCTTCTCGCACCCCTCGACTGGAAGCTCCAGGTCGCCCCAAGTCCAGACCCTCGCCTTAATCCTGCCGTACACCGTGGGCAGGAGCCCTTCCACGGGCTTTTGGAGGAAACCTTTGGCCCATGCTCGGATGAGGTCCGTATCAATGTCCACCGAACAATCAGCAAGGCTGGCGGACAAGAGGGCGTTCACCTCGAGTGACACGCTCGGGTCTGCAGACTCCGGGCCCTCAGCGGCCTCCTTTTCGGCTTGGGCCTCAGCAACCTCCAGAGCTGTTTCCTCCGCCTCCTGCCGGATGCACGAAGGACACCTTGAAAATAGGTATGTCCTCTTTCCGCAGGCGCAGACTCCTTCGTGATCCCAAAGCTCCCGAGAGGGCGCGTCAACGAGAGCACGCAAGGAAACATCCGCGACTTTGGAGATCCCTTCTAGCTTCAGGGACGAAAGGACCTCAGCGGAAGCGGCAATCTTGCCCACTATCCCATATCCTGGTATAGTGGGCTCGGGAAACTCACGCCCCATCTCTGGGCACGCCTCAGCCACCTCAGCATGAGTAGAGTGCGCCTTCCAGACCTTAGGCTTAAGGCTCCAGATACCCTTGATCCCTGCACAAGCGAGGCCCGCGACGCGGGCTTCCTTGCGCTGCAGGTTGCGAGCCTGGAGGGTGACTTCAACCACCAGCGGCCACCGCAAGGCAGCGGTGACAACTCCTCCTTGGCCAAGTCCTACCAGAAAGGTAGGGGAAAACGCAGAGGCTTCCCGAAGTACCTTCGCACAGGACGTAAGCAGGTCGACGCGGAGCTTCTTGACCTTCTTGGGCCCGGTAAGCTTACCGGTCATACCGTCGAAGTGGGACGCCACTCCGTCATCGTCCTCAAAAGGGCCCCAGCAGCCTCGCACCGCAATGGAGTGCCCCGGGATTCCCGAGACGAAGACTTCACGGATCTCCGTGAGCGCCCTTTCCTGCTCCGTCCAAGGGGCATAATCGAAAACAATCATAACGCGGACAGGGGGACCGCCCGCGACCCCGACCGGCACCGCAGCCGCGGTCGCCGGGGCAACCTGCGTCGCGTGATCGGGAACCGCGTCTTCCCCTACTGCCCCGGGAACAGGACCGTCACCTTCGGTCCCTTCTCCAAGGTACTGGTCCAGGTCGAACCCCTTCAGCTGGCCAGTCATCCCGACCAAGTCCTTGGTCCGGGCGGCCAAGAGCTCGTCCCGACCCTTCGGGTTCCTGGAAAAGGAGTCCCCCAGCGTCGCACTGCGACCACTGCGACTCCTGATCTCAGACCCATCCATCAAGATCTCCGCAACCCATCGAACCAGTTTCTGGTCGGAGCCGATATCAGAGGACTGCGCTCTCGTAAGATTGGCATGGTCCGGCCAACACAGGGTTCGGATAGTTCCGAAGACCTTTCGGGTTGCTCGCTTGACTTCGAGCTGTGCGAAGGCTTCTTGAATCAGCGGGGGCCAATTTTGCTGCGCAGGGGTCAGACTCTTGGAGTGAGTCATAAGAACCTTAATCCTTGAGAGGTCCCTGCTCATTTGCACCACCGAGACCCCTACCGCAATCCCGCTGGCGTCCGCTATCTGCTCAAGCGGGCAAGAGCCATCAGCAGCCGACGCCTCATCGAAGGCCGCCAGGCTGATATGGTGGCTCATCATCTTGTTGATGGCCTTGAAAGCCTTGCAGCCGGCAGTGGTGCCTGTCCCCAGGCCACCTTCCGGAAACTCCGCTCCCGGTTTCTGCCATTGGCCCAAAACCTTCGCAGCATGGCCATATTCCGCTGGCAGATAGCCCCGAAGCCAGTTCGCACACCCAAGGAATTGCTGGATGTGGAGCTTTTCCTTAAGCGGCGGGAAATCCACGACCGCTTGGCATCGCTCCTAGTCGGGCGCACTCCCGTGCCGCCCGATCCGGTGCCCGAGGAGCTTACCCTCTGACACACAGATCTCAGCCTTGGCGACACCAAAGGAGAACCCAAAGAGGATGCTCTTGTCGAGGAAAGCTTCCAAAGAGACCAGGTGATCGAGAAGGTGCGGGCAAGCACCCTTGTGCCTCGCACCCATATCCTCCCGCAGATTGTCGTAGTAGTAGTCGGAGGGAGGTTCCTCGATCATCTTCTCAATGTCGGCCGATTCCACTATGTGGTACACCGGCTCGTTCCTAGTGTCCACTCTGGAACCACTAGTGCCGTCTCGGCCGTGGCTTCCTCCAAGCCCCCTCGTAGCGGAACCCGCATCCCATCCTGCCCAACGCGGCCCCGTCTTCGTCCTGAAGACCGCGAGATCGGACGTGACGGGCACGGTCGACCAGTCGACAGACTCGGGCCAAAGCCTGAGGTCCCTAGTCTGCCACAACCGCCAAGGGCCGCCAGAAGACTTCAAGAGGCAAGTCTCGTACGGAAGCCTTTCGACATCCGGCCGATTCTCCGGGTCACCTTCCTGGGGCCTGCCGCTCCAAAGGCCAGCCATTCCTCCCTTCGTCTGCCACCACTGGCCATCAGTGGGGATGGAGGAGAGGAAGGACACGGCATCCGGATCCGTAACCACGGACTCCGTGGCCCAAGGCCCTCCTAGGACCGTGCTTACGGCGGCAAGGGCGAAAACCGCCCCAACCCTCAGGCCCTTACGCCAACCCCTGCTGTGCGAGCATGCGCCGCCGCCTTGCAGGCCACAGACGGCGGTCCTCTCGGTGGACCCGCACGCAAAGCATCCAGGGAAGGTCGAGTCTTCGGCAGTGCCTAATCCGCAGTTCCCACACGGGTCACCACTCGCGTCCGTAAAGAGGGTCTCAACCCCTCCGCATTCACACCCGGTGGTCTGCGCGAGCCCGGTCCGGACCTCGCCGACGACGGCACCCGGAGAGACAGTCGTGTCCTCTTCGGCTACCAGCAAGATCGAACCTTCCTCGGATCCTGTGGGCCACAGCCCAGGCACTGCTTCGCAGTTGGCGGACTCTACCGGGAGGACAGCCTCCGTAAGGGAGCCATCCTGGCCTCCACTGCCTTCCCTCTTCACAGGTGCGATGACCCCATCTCCGGCCAAGAGCTCCAGCGGGTTCTCCCCGCTGTACCGGAGCAGGTCCCTGCCTCCGGTACCCGGCGCAAAGCACAGAGCACCGTCGAGACTAGAAAGCCTGGACTCGAAGGCGTAGGCGCGGTCCTTCCGCGACCTACTGTAGTCTTCGCACCTGGGGATCTTAATCCCAAGGGTTTCCAGGGAGTGGCAGTCAGGAAGGGGCTTGAAGCCCAAGCCATGCCGTCCCGAGCAATCCAAGGCGCGGCCGCCAAGGATGAGCCCATGCCAATCCGAGGTTCCTTTCGCGGCTATTTTACAGCGCACGAATATCTCTGGACCCTCGCTGCAGTTGTCGGGGGAGAGCCCCTACAGAAAGCGGACTCTCAGCACGACGGCCCCCTTCAGGGGCACCGGCTTCCCTGCAGCGATCCCATGGACGAACTCCGGATGCACCCAGCGTTCGAACTTCAAGACAGGAAACCTCCGGTCCTCCGTGCCGATCCCCAAGGCAGCAGCCCGGTTGAGGATCCCACAGAGGAGTTCCTCCGTGATGTGGTTCGAGCCTGCACACCCGTCCAGCATGCATTCCACCATGCCGTCGATGACCTGCACGACTGTTCTGTACTGGTACCCCCCGACCTCGTTCTCGCAGAGGTGCCACCAGTCCTGAGGCAGCTCGTCCAACGAGCTGAAATTCGACGACGAGCTCTTGGCAAGCGGGAAAGCGGAGGAGTTCGCCGCAACAACCGTGCCAGCGCTCCCAATCTGGATGGAGAGCGTAGCGAAGGGATTCACCATCCCTGCGCCACTCGGGGCCGCCCAGTTCGAAGGCAACGCGGCTCCCCCAGTGGCGGGAAGCGAATGGACCATGTCACAGTCCGCTCCCTTACGGCACGACCCGTTCTTCTTGAAGAAAGGGCCGATAGTCCCTGGCGGCTTCGCGCCCGCCTTGGACTTCGCCTTGGGCTTGGCCTTGGCCTTGCCTTTGGGCTGCCCTCCGGGTCCACCCTTGCCCTTGCCCTTGCCCTTCCCCGGCGTTGTCGCCAGGGTGGACGCGTCCCGCTCCTTCTTGGTCGCGAGGGCCTTTTTGCGGAGCTCCTTGTCGTGCGAGTAAGGGCACGCGTCCCCTTTTGGGCAGTTCCCGTGGTCGCGGAAATGGAAACAGATAGGCTGACCTTTTCCATTTCCTTTCGGACCAGCGGCAAGCGTGGAAGAGGCGGCCGCCTTGGCCGCGGCCTTAGAAGCCTTGAGCTCCGTCCTCAGCTTCTCGACCTCCTTCCGCGCGGCGGACAGGGCTGGGTCTTCCGTCGAACCTGCGTACACGCTATTAGCCGTCACCCGATGCGCAGCCCCACGCTGCTCATATTCGAGGACGACCTTATGCGCTTCTTCCCAGGTCGAAGGGCCTCGAAGCCCTGCGGATGCGCCGTCGCTAGGCCACAACCGCTTATCACCGCGGATCTCCTTCTGGAGATGTGGAGGCATCTTGCGCAAGTAGCTTAGGAAGAGCTCCCTCGCTGTCTTGCCAAGACCCACACTCTCCAGCTACGCGATGGAGGCCTCAAACAGGGGCTCGAACTGGTGCCCTGTGAGACGGCCCTTAGTGAGGGCGACGTGCTCCGCGTCCACCCTCATCTCCTTCTCTTCTCCGCTCTCGCCGAAGACAAGGTGCCGCTGCTTGATCCTTTCGTAAACGGCTTGGGGATTCTCAGTAACTTCCCCGGTCTTGGAGGCAGCCTTGTACACGTTAGTAAAGGTCTTAAGCCTCGAGCCGCGGCAGCGAGAACGAAGGGCGATGAGTTTCTCCCGGAAATTCATCCCCTTGCAGTTGTTGGCAAGGCCACAGACGTCCTCGAACTCTTCGTAGAACTGGACCACGTCCCGGATGTCGGAGCGATCGTCGGTGAGCGAGGGCCATTGGAGGTCCGTCTTCACGGTCGTGATCGACGTCTGACCTCCGCGAGACGCCAAGGCCTCATTGAGCGCCTCGGTCTGGGCCGCCAAAGCTGCAGCGAGCTCTCCGGCTCCGCCGCTGGCGGAGTGAGGCTCGCCGGGCTTATCCTTCTTAAGCCCTTCGAGCTCTATCTCCAGAGCCGCAAGGCGGGACTTCAGGGGTGAGTCCCCCGGACCAGGTTGCGGATCCTCAGGGATCGCGAGCTGAAGGTCCACCGGGAGAGGCGCCGGTGATCCGGACTTAGAGCCCGACTCCGCAACGGCGCCCGTCCGGGCCGCCAGGGCCGGGACAGAAGAAGGAGTGCTCCAAACCTTCTCGGGATCGCCGCTGCTCTTGCTTCCCAGGGCCAAGATCAGCTCGCCGAGGCACGAGATCTCCTTCTCGACCTCCTCTCGGTCTTCCGACCCAAGAGAAACCGCGGCAACGG
>CAJNDT010000229.1:0-269140 GCA_905221615.1 Symbiodinium sp. CCMP2592
TCATTGCGGGGTTTCGGTTTTGGGCTTGGGTCCTCGTTGATATTCACGATAGTAGGCGGCGGATACAGCTCTACCTGGGTGTCTGGAAAATCGCCTTCCCATTCCAGGCATGCATTCTTGCGCTTCAGGCCAGTCTGGTGCACTGCAGTAGAACTAGCAGCAGGCACAACCGGTGAAGCCAACGTGCGCCCCGCTGCCCAAGTCCCTGGATCAACCTGGCTGTCGAACAGCACAGAGTCGTTGTCCAGCATCACTTGGCTATCGAACAAACGTTGGCTGGACATCCTGAAAGGCACACCGCTCAACACCAAAACTGACAGAGCTTAACTTCTGCGGTTCATGAAATGCAGCAGTACAGCAAATGCTCTCCCCTGTCCCATCCTAGATGATATTAATGCATAAACCTTGGGTGGGCCCTCGGGACACAGACCTCAGGACACACAACCCCGGACATGCCCCGGACATCCCGGACATGCCCCGGACATGCCCCGGACATGCCCCGGACATCCCGGACACCACCCCGGACACCACTCCGGACATCCCGGACACCCCCTCCGGAACATCCCGAACACAACCCCGTCCCCCCCCCCGAAACTCCTGACATAACCCCGGACACCCAGGACTCCCTACGGCCCTACGGCTTTGGCCCACAACTTTTTTGTTTGTGGGTTGTCTGAGAGCAGATTGTTCACAGGTGAATCGATACATCCCTTTGCAAGCTTCAAAAGTGAAGCTTGGCTGACAGGGAACCCGGTGACACTGTGCACAGTAACACCCTGAGAAACCCGACCTCAACAGTAAGCACGAGTGTGTACCCAAACCGCTTCTCCAGAGCCTACAGCTTCAGATACTGCTGAGGTCTGTACTTGTCCTAGTCCTAAGGCTCTGCTCTCAGACGCTGATCCCACTATTCTCCCGCACGTCTTGGTGTCAGTTGTATCTTCCCAGGGTTCGGAAAAAGGCAAGAATGGGTTAGCTGCAAAAGCAGCAGCCCACAGTGTAGCTGCCAAGCAGCACCCCTGCCAAAGGGATAGCTGCGAAGCAGCACCCTTGCCGATGGGTTAGCTGCAAAAGCAGCAGCCCACAGGATAGCACCCCGGCCGAAGGGATAGCTGCGAAGCAGCACCCCTGCCGAAAACAACTGTTAAAAACCGCACCCCGATGAGATGGGGTTGCGGGGAGCAGGCAAGTGGGTAGCCAACAGTGGCAGCCACGAAGCCAAGGTGAATGATCCATAAGGTCACAGGTTAGCAGCAGAAGCTGCAGCCTGGACGCTAAGGATGCCGCACAGTTCACCTCTCGCGGATCCACTTCAGCAGCTGGCCGGTTCTTTTGGACTCCAGTGTCGGGTCCTGTTGGACCTGCCTCTCCAGGTGAGTGAGAGCCGTCTGGAGGCTTTTGTCAGACACGATGTGAATCCTGGCTCCGTGGCAGGTCTCAGGTCCCTGCAGGCTCAGATGAACGAACAAACAATTCGTGGGCAGCACGACTCCCCTCCCAGGGCGGCATGTCACACACCAGCCATACCGCTCAACTGCCGTGAGGAACTCTTCTGCACGCATCCGCTCCAGGTGCTGCAGCATCTCGGCCGTCGTGTTGCCGGCTAGCTTCTTCACGGGGAACCCCAAGTAGATCTCCTTGCCTTCGCAGCAGATGCGCAATTCGGGCAAGCCCCAGTCAGTGGACATCGAGAGGCGGCCGGAGTCCCCGGCCATCTGGTAAAAGTACAACTGCCAGATCTCTTGCAGCTCCTTGCTCGAGGGTCGTGCCACGGAACGCAGTGGCACCGGCAGGATCTGGTCCAGCTGCTGCAAGAAGGGCCTGGCCACATTGTCTCTGGTGACCACCGCACACGAATACTTCTGGCTGCTCCTCAGCAGCATCTGCTCCACCCACTTCTTTTGCTCGCTGTAATACTCGTGCCGGGTCACATCCCGGGTAAAGCCTTCCATCGGCGTTGGTGGGAGCAGAAGGGGCACTGTCATCTCATCCTCTGGCTCCGTTGCGCAGTTGATGATTTCATCGGGAAGCGGGTTCTCCTTGAGGTGCTTCAAACAGATTGACCACCAAGGCGGGGGTCTCGGCAGCTGCCTGGCTGTTCGGATGATCAAGCTTGGCCTTCTTGTTCGAACCCCTCACTGTCGCCTTCGCGGCCAGCTTGTCCCGCTTCTTCACCTCCTTCTTGCAGTCTGAGGTGAATTCGCGGAAGTTTTTCATCTGCTGCTTCGTGTCCAACACTGCCTGGCAGTGCTTGCCAAGGTGCCACTCCTTCATGTAGGCTGCCAGATCCTTCTCCATTGACACCATGGCTTCGATGTCAAGGCTTTCGTCACCAGCCTTGGTGTTCCATTCTGCGATGGACTCCTCCATGGCAGTCTCCAGGTCCTTGATCTTGCCATTCAGCACTTTCGTCTTTTCCTCGGCTTCTCTCTTCACGGGGACGTCTGACATGCACAAAGCATTCGTCAAGTCCTTGCACAAGGTGTCTGCTGTGGCCTTCTGACGCTTCAACAGCTCGGACATCGAAGCATTTGCCTTGTGGATAGCGTTGGTGAGGCTGAGCTTTGCCACTGCCAAGGAGGGAAGCTGGGTTGCTTGCTTCTCCTTCAACTCTTTCCTCTTTTGATCAGCTTTCTCCTTGAGTGCCAAGGCTTGCTGCTGAAATTCAGCAGCTCTGTTCTCAGCAACTTCCTTCTCTTGCTCCAAATCTCGTCGCACCGCGACGGCCGGAACGTAGGCCTGCTTGCCCTGCTGCTCTGACAGAAGCCGCTCTGTTTGGAGCTTGTCAGAAGCACGTTTCATGCGAGGTCCGATTTCCTCTTCGAAACCATCAAGCTGCTCGCCATCGCCAAGGTCAGTCCGCTGCCGCACGGATGCTGCAACGGTATGGCGGTCCACGACATTTTCCAGACCTCCGTTGTTGACCCGGAGGCAGAGTTCCCCGTTGATCTCCTTGGTCACAACGTCCGGATCTGTGCAGCGCTGCTCGTAGGCTGCCATAGCATCCTCCAAGGTACTGTACTGCTTCAGGATCATTTCCCGTGCGCACCAGTCGCGGGGGGTCATGTATCGTGAGCCTTCCCAGTCTGGCGAGTCTCTTCCAAGGCCCCCACTGCCGTTGCGAAGGTCCTGCGGCTTTTCTTTGACTCGGTTGCCCGCTTCCGTTTCTCTTGGCGGTACCACTGGGCACGCTCCGAGGAACCCATCTTGGCCACGCTCCCCCTCAGGGCCTCAGCGCTTTTTCGAGCTTTCTTGGCCTCCTCGCTTTCTTTGGCTTCTTCGGCAGAGCCCTTCTTCGGTGCTTTAGCCATCCGAGAGAGGCACCGGTCTGTGGACGAACAGCAGGAGCAGATCCGCCTCAAGCAGTTCCTTCCAGTTGGGTAGCTCGTCAAGATGCTTGTCTCTTCCTCACACCTGATGCACATGATGCTCTGAGGCATCTCCTGGTCCGGGGCATCTGTCATGCTTGCTGCGGCGCAGGGGAGCACGAGTGTGGGAGCTGAGGGGCTTGTGGAGCCAAACAAATCGCTGCAAGACACAAAAACAAGAACCCTGAGTTCAATGGCTGTCATCAGGGAACTACCCGGCAAGCTTACTCAGCGAACACAGAAGGGTTATCGGAAGACTGTTTTGCACTATTCTCAAGCTTGCTGTGTGCACACACACACACACACACATCTGCTCATCCACCTACCATCCTAGCAGGTCCTATCTACGAACAGGCAGACCGCCACCATGGCAACCGACACCGCTTAGAATCGCTAGTCGGAATCCGAGAGGTGGATCGCTTCTTTTGGCAGGTTCAAGTGAGGTGGGAAACGCAGCTTGCGCTGAGCATTCTCTGGCATGTCTCGCCCTGAGCTAGTAGAACGCCTCCGTCTGTCGCCAACCTTGCTTCCGGAGCTTTGTGCTGGCTCCGATTCGTTCTTGGAGCTCTTGCTTGCTGGCGAGAGCCAGTTTTTGGATGAAGCTTTGGCTTTAGCCAAACACTCGAAGAGGTGTGTTGCTTTCTCACTCAGGACGAGTGGCCTCTGTGGCGCAGCATCATCAACGTCCATGCCCGGATCATCATCCGAAAAAAGCTCGTCAACCAGTCGCTCAAGCTCTAGCTCCAAGTCATCGGACTGGTGACGTGGTAAGTCCTGGGTGCTGCCTTCTGGCTGGTGACGTGGTAAGTCCTGGGTGCTGCCTTCTGGCTGGTGACGTGGTAAGTCCTGTGTGCCATCTAAACCAGCTGTGCTGGTGTCACGAGGCAGAGTCTTTGGGGCTTCCTCTTCAGCTGAAGCCTCCGGCTTTGTGCTGGTGTCACGAGGCAGAGTCTTTGGGGCTTCCTCTTCAGCTGAAGCCTCCGGCTTTGTGCTGGTGTTACGGTCACGAGGCAGAGTCTTTGGGGCTTCCTCTTCAGCTGAAGCCTCTGGCTTTGTGCTGGTGTCACGAGGCAGAGTCTTTGGGGCTTCCTCTTCAGCTGAAGCCTCTGGCTTTGCGCTGGTGTCACGAGGCAGAGTCTTTGGAGCTTCCTCTTCAGTTGGAGCCCTTGGCTTTCGAACCCTGTTGGCCTTGGGGTTGCGAGTCTTTGGGGTTACCTCTTCAGTTGAAACCTTTGGCTTTGTAGCTGTTTTGGCCTTCGGGGTTCGGGTCTTTGGGCTTGCCTCTTCAGTTGAAGCCTTCGGCTTTGCACTGCTTTTGGCCCTCGGTTTTCGAATCTTTTGTGTTGCCTCTTCAACTGCAGCCTTTGGTTTGGAACCTTTTGTGGCGCTTGGCCTCGGGGTCTCTTCAAGGATACAAGCTGCTGATGTACCCGGTGGCTTCGTGTGCGGCAGAAGCTCCACTGCGCAGGCTTTGCAACGGTTGCCTGCAGTGAGCACGCCAGAGTTGACCGCTGCCGCCACGAGCGGCGAGGCAACAGCGGCCAGCTGCACTGGCGAGAGAGCGTTCCCGATCGCATGCAGGGCATGGGTGTCTCTCGAGAACAAGGCCGCGTGGCTTGCACGCTGCCCCAGAGCGCTGCACCGCTCAGCGATGCTGAGCCACCTGTGCAGTCGCATGACCTGCCATGGCCTCGACAAGTCCTCGCAACTCAGAAGAAACAAAGGTGGCCCCGTAGTCCTCAGTGATGGGATCTTGCCCCAACCCCACTTCCCGCCGAAAGTTCTCAAGGGGTTTCGGTCGAGCTCCACAACAACCGTGTTCGAGGGCAGCGGCTTGCCTTGGGCACGATGCTCTTCGATGCACTGAGATATGGTCTGCTTGTACAATGTGAGGTTAGCAGCGTGCCCTGCACACAAACTCTGCACATCGGTCGCAGCCAAGCTCAGATCCAAAATCTCTTCCAGTGTGACTGCCGGGAGCAGATCCGTGCAGCACAGGGGGGCAGGGAGGAACGCCTGCATGGGGTCTGGCAGGCAGTCTCTCCTTAGCCCTCTGATGAAAAAACGACCTCTCTTGACTGGCAGAAACTCCACAGCATCCTTTTTCACGGTGTCTACCAAAAAATATGGCAGTGACACTTCAAGTCTCAAGAGCATCTCATTCAGAAACTCAGCATGGTTGGCATCAGCCAAATGTGAGCTGTTTTCCAGAATGAAAAACAGAAGACAGCCACGCGAGCCTTCCTCACATATCATGCTTACAACTGATTCAAAAACATCTGTGCGGCCTTTTTCGTCCTGGGCGCCCTGCCTTAAACCTGTGGAGGCAAAAGGCTGACAAGGGGGCCCGCTTATCAAGCCTTCCGCACTTGACAGTTTTGACAGCACGACATTCCTCTCGATGTCCCCTTCTTGCAAACCCAGTTTGACTTCCGAAGTCCCCTGCAAACCCTGGTTTCGCAGAGCTCGCCAAAACGGCACCAAGTCCATGTTGAAATCGTAGGCTGCGCATGGCCTGTAAACAAGCCCTGCTTTCTGCATCCACTCTCGATAATCAGAGATGCCTACACAGGGCTCAGCAACCACAGGTGCACGCCCGAGCTTTGAGCTCCAAGGACTCATCGCATACAGGAGCTTCGCTGCCCCAGTCTCCATCATGCTGCAACCCACTAAAAACAAAAGCTTGGCTTGAGAAAGAAAAGAAATCAGGATGATGGCTCCGGCTGTCTACGCTATTCTTGGAACTGGCTTTGCTCACTCTCAGTGACAAACTCAGGACTGATGTAAACATTTCCACCCACGGAAAAAGACAAGCAATCATGCAATCCAGTCTCTCAGTCAGGCAATTGGGTGGCACAGTCTACCCTTGCAATGCACTTGTTTCCATTTCCATGCAAGGCCTTGAGACAGGCAATCATGCAATCTCTGAGTCATGCAATTCGGCGACAGCATTCCACCGCAAACTCTTATTGTCTGCGACAGCATTCCACCGCAAACTCTTATTCTCGGCGACAGCATTCCAGCATTCCACCGCAAGCTCTTATTGCCGAAAAAAAAACCGCACTCAGATTCTGGACCCTTCCTTCCACCATTGCCACCACCAAGTGGTCCCATCATCTGTCTCCATTCGTTGACCCTTCCTTCCACCATTGCCACCACCAAATGGTCCCATCATCCGTCTCCATTCGTTTCCAGCACCACTTCCAAATGATAGTCGCAACCCTTTCCCCTCGCGGGGATCTGGATCGCTCGGATCGCTCCTGTGTGCGGCGGGTGATCACACTAGTGATCACACTGCTGCCCGCCTGCGGCTGGGTCGCATCAGTGATCACACTGCTGCCCGCCTGCGGCTGGGTCGCATCGGTCTCATGCACTGGAGAGTCACCTCGTTTGCGTTTGCCAGGCATACCCCTGGCGCTTTTTTTCTTTGCTGCTAACACAAACAAAGCCTCGAGAGAAAACGGCTGCTGTGCAAAGAGTTTAGAGGACGCAGAGTCATCAGACGTGGGCGGGACCGGGGCTGGGCGGAACTCGGGCGGGACAAGGGCGGGACATGGCGGGACGTGGGCGGGACATGGCGGGACATGGGCGGGACATGGCGGGACATGGGCGGGACATGGCGGGACATTGGCGGGACATGGGCGGGACACGGGCGGGACATGGGCGGGACATGGCGGGACACGGGCGGGACATGGGCGGGACATGGGCGGGACATGGCGGGACACGGGCGGGACATGGCGGGACACGGCGGGACATGGCGGGACACGGGCGGGACATGGCGGGACACGGGCGGGACATGGCGGGACATGGGCGGGACATGGCGGGACATTGGCGGGACATGGGCGGGACACGGGCGGGACATGGGCGGGACATGGCGGGACACGGGCGGGACATGGGCGGGACATGGGCGGGACATGGCGGGACACGGGCGGGACATGGCGGGACACGGCGGGACATGGCGGGACACGGGCGGGACATGGCGGGACACGGGCGGGACATGGCGGGACATGGGCGGGACATGGCGGGACATTGGCGGGACATGGGCGGGACACCCAAAACGGCCCCAGACACCCTCGGGCCCCGCCCCGGACACCTTTCCCGGGCCCCGCCCCGGACATCCCGGACACAACCCCGCACATCCCGGACACGACCCCGGACATCCCGGACACGACCCCGGACATCCCGGACACGACCCCGACACGACCCCGGACACCCCGAACACGAGACCCCCAAACAGGTGCTAAATCCCCTGCAAACGCCCTCCAGAGCCCTCCCAGTGCCCCCAAAGCCCCCCCGAAGACCCCCAGGGCCGCCCCCTTGAGAATTCACTGTGTTTTCTGTGTTCTGTCCTCTTGTGGCCTTAAAACCCTTTATGAGTTCAACATGCCCGGCAAAAACAAAACTGAAACGCTTCAGTAGTTGTTTTGCAACAAACGCTCGACCGTGATGATTCCTGGTTGTAGTTTTTTCTGGCTGTGCACTTGACCACACGCCCCGCCAGCCTGCTGAGAACGAATCTTTTTTGGCACGACTGTGCTCGGCAGTGCTTGGTGAGTGGAACACTGGAGCTACTTCCGACTTGGCCTTTTCAGCTTCAGTTGTGCTTGGTGCCTAAGGGTTCAGGTTTCCGGCTAAAAGCTTAAAAGCTGTAGTAGCTGTATTTTGCTTGGTGCCTAAGGGTTCAGGTTTCCGGTTTCCGGCTAAAAGCTTAAAAGCTGTAGTAGCTGTAGCTTTGCTTGGGGCCTGAAGGCTTTCGTGAGCTAAGGGCGGGTGAAGGCCAGTCGGGCTCCTACCCTACGGCCTGGCTCTACGGCCTAGCTACCGCGGCCTAGCCTCCTCTGCGAGAGCCGAATCTTAGGGCTCTGGGTCCAGGATCGCACGGATCTTAGGACACCAGGCCCTCTCGCCCAAAAATCTTCGATGTTAGGACTACTGCTGCTGCATGTCCAGCATCTTTGTGGTGGCATCGAAAAAGGCCAGCATCATCTGGGGGATCTGAGGGCTCTGGCTCTGACCCGCCACCATGGCCCGATCCCTTGGCGATGATTTGCTGCGGCCTAGCTGCCCTGTCGGCTCCTTCCGCGAATCGCGCCCACGGCGGCCGGAGCTTGCCGCAGGCTCGCTCGCCCTGCGGCTGCGGGAGCGGCCCGAGAAGCGTCGGTCCATGTGCTCGCTGCCGCGGGAGCTCTTGCGGCTCCCTCGAGAGCTTGCCTGGCCGCCGCCTTTGCGGCTCCCCCGAGAGCTTGCCTGGCCGCCGCCTCGAGAGCTTGCCTGGCCACGGCTCTGGCGGCTCTCACCACGGCTTCTCCGCCGCCCACGGCTGCCATCATCATCTCGGCTCTCTTCACGCCGCGGGCCACGTCTGTGCGGCGGCTCCTCCACACGCCCCCTGCTCCGCAGCTGCACCGGCGGCCTGTGTTGGCTCATGCTAGCCGCCCGGTCCTCCTTTGATGGCTGCTTCTTCCGCTTATTGTGCATGGCCTGCAAGCATTCCTTAGCCTCGTCGGAGTTCGGGTGCGTGCCCAGGCAGTGCTGCAGCATGTCCCACCTGCGCATGAACTGCCGTGAGCAGTGTCTGCACTGGCACGCACCCGAGCTCGCCTGCTCTTCCGCAGGCTTTTGGCCGGCCACATTTTGGCCGGCGGCGTGGAGCCGCCACTGGCGGCAGTATTCGCTGTTCTCCAGGTGGCTTTGCAGGCCTTCTTTCTTCACACACATCCAGCAGTGCTCGCAGCGAACGACATCTGCCTCGTCCGCTGAGTGCCGGCTGCGGTTCTTCCTCGCAGGCCGCGCTGCAGGCTCGCCCTCCGCCGCCTCCGCCTCCTTGTCTTCCTTGGGCTCCTTGGCCTTGCCGCTCTCTTTCTCGTCGGCCTGGGCCTCGTGTGCCTGCTTGGCCTCCTTGGCAGCGGGGGCTGCACGGGGCTTTTCTTTCTTGCTGGAGGACTCACTGTTGCCTCCGCTGGAAGAGCTGCTCTCCTTCTTCTTCTTGCGCTTCTGAGCAGCCTCCTCCTTTTTGCCACCCTTTTCTTCTTTCTTCTTCTCCTGGTCGTGGTCCACCACCACGATATCATCCTTCCGCGACTGCGAGTCCGGCTCCTTGTCCTCGTCCTTCTTAGCCGCCTCCTCCTCCTCAGACTCCTCGTCGTCATCCTCGCTGCTTAGGTCCACCTGGCCAGGATTTTTTTTCGGCGCCGGCATTGCTGCAGCCCCCGAGGGGTTAGCAGCAACACCGCCACCTGTGGCTGCACCGTGGGCTGCACCCGCGCCAGCAAAAGGGGCCGCCGCCGCCGGCGGATGCGGCGGCAACAGCGCAGGCGGCCGGTGTGGGAGCTGCGCCTCGCCCCACTGGTTGTAGACCACCGGCACCCACCTGCGAGCAATTTTTTTTAAGGTGTTGGGGGTTTTGCTTTGCTTTTGAGAGGCTAATCTGTTCCAACAGACACCTGCAACTGCAACCTGGCTTGCTGCTACACCTATAGCGGGGACGCTAAACTGACTACTGTGCATCCTGTAGCTCCAGGGTAGCTTCGTGCAGCCCACAGACCAGGTAGCGTGCCGATCCAAAGTGCAGCCTGGGAAATGGGTTAGCGTCGAAAACGCAGCCCGAAACCCAGGTGAGCACACGGTGGCCGCATCTGGCTCTGTGAGTTAGCAAGCTTCTTACTCTAGGGGCTTAAGGACTGCCTGGGTTTCAAAGCTTTGTAACTTTACAGGTTTCTCACCGCAAAGCTTTCGAGACTCGACTACACTTCTCCCTGCCGGCCTTCCGTAGTGGGAGAAATGCCAATGCATTGGCCCCTGCACAGCCCAAAGGAGCCGAAAGGGGCTGCGGGCAGTCACACATGCACACAGTGACCGAGGTACTCTTGCAGCAAACGGAAGCAGCACAGTCAGCCAACACGTGTCCTGCATCCAAACAATGCAACAAACTAAAAAAAACCCTCAAACGTTCACTCTGACTGCCGTGTGTTGCATCAAGCGATCCGGAGCATCATGGCATCCACCTGCTCTTCACTTGGCTTGTCCGCAATGTGAGCTTCAGCTCTGCGGTGGTGAGCTGCTCGCATTTGCCAAGCAAGCAAAAAGGCAGCAGCCCGCCTGCGGCTGCCATGATGCCGTACAAACGTGTACAAGCGGCAGCCGCTGTGTGTCTCGCAAGCAACGAATGCTCGGAGCTGACCGCTGGAGTGTGTGAAATTGTCAAAATGCACTACCTGTGTCCTACCGCCTCCCAAGTCGATTTCTAGAGGAGCGACACGTCTACCACCGCTGGCCATGCTTGGCTGCGGCTCTTCTGCTTGCATGAGCTTTTCAGGCAGCTCTTGCACAAGCTCTTCTAACTCGGCATCATCAGCCTCTGGGTCAAGCTCCAGACCTGTAGCCGCATCTCTTGTCAAGCTGCGGCCAGCAGGTCTTTTTTTCTTCTGCGCGAACCGAGCATTGATTTCCTCTGCAGAAGCATCCCGCAAGCTGCTGAGATCGTCCTGATCCACCAAGAACTCATAATACTGCTGGGGGCCTTTCAAGTAAATGCCCGACAAGTTGCCGGGCTTTTCCCATATAAGCCGACTCAGCATCAAAGCTCTGAGGAAGGGGAGGCTGCAAACTAGAACGTCATCTGGAAGACGTTTCTCTCCCTGCTTGCGATGCCACGCTTCCCGGCCCAGCCCTGGCTCCCAGCCCAAGACAAACAACAAACGAATTAACTCCAACTTTGATCGGCCTGGCATCTGGCCTCGAGTCAAAGTCGTTTGGTCAAGCTCCCAAAGCAACAATGGCCGTGCCAGCACCAAGCTTGCACTGTAGGTCAACTTGCCCGTCAAGGCGACGGATACATCTGAGAACATATCAGTCTCGCAGATGACAAGACCTCGGTCACGCAAGCCTTCCAGTGCAACAGCATCGAAGTGTTCAAGGTCTGTGGCATACACAGCAGATTCAATGCCGATGGCCCTTGCTCGCAGCAACTCTTTGATAGCTTGCATTTCTCCGTCGCTACACGGAGCACCGTAGACCTGCAGCACCGCAGAGTCGTCCGCATTCTGCACGACATGGGCAGGGGGGTGCAGGATGTCGAGGGCATCTTCCACATGCGGATCCGGAGGCGGTCGACTCAACAAGCAGGCAGGATCGCTGTCTAAGACAATCTCTGGAAGTTTCTGCACTTGCGGCTCCTGCAGCAAACCTGGCTGCGTGGACTCGTCTCCCAGAGCCAAGGCCAGTTCCGCAGGCATAGCACGCCAGAGCAAACAGTTTGCACAAAAGGCTTTCAAGTTCTCTGCTGTGCACACCCGTGCCAAGTCGAGAACCTCGATCCGCACATTCGTGCACGCCACCCGCACATCTCCACCAAGGCCGTGCACGCCCTGGGAAACATCCACGTCGTGGAAACGCTGCACAACCACACAGCTGCGGCGGCCTAGCTTCGGGTCTGTGATGTGTGCAGCAGGTCGCGAAACACGAGCATCCGTTCTTGCTTCTGGCCTGGCATCCAGCACCGAGCAGAAAACCGAAGCACGATCACTTACCCGAGGGTGGACGTCGGCTCGCAGAATAGACAGCAGCACGTCGGTTCTGAAGGATGCGGCTGGGTCTTCACATCTCCGACCCCTGTCGACAAGTAGCTCAAAGACATGCGTGGACACACTGAAAAACACGCCCGTCGCCAAATGGCCTTTCAGCCAGTTCACTACCTGGTGGGAAGCACTCGGAAGCTTGAAGCTTCCGGCCAGTAACAAAGTCTGATCTCTCAAAGTTTGGCGGTAAACGGCATCAGCACGAACAGAGTCCTCGCAATCTTTGAAGTGGTCTTCCTCGCTATACCCGTACAAGCGGGAAAGCCTCTTTGGCGTGTCCATAAGTCGAACCTCTTCGTGAGTGAGCATGTGCTCCAGCAGGCTACTCCAAAGGCGCCTGCTGCGCCAATTGTTGACCAAGAAAGCGAGCTGTTTCTCATCTTCCAGCATCTCCAACACTTGATCTCTGCGCTTGCGGCTGCAGACAACTGCAGGCCCAGCCTTTGTGAGACCACGGTTTGCTGCAACCTTGACACCGACATGCTCTCTCTCCGTGTGTCGCTCGGACAAAGAAACAAAGGCATATTCCTGTACTCTCCAAAACAACGCTGGCCATCGATCAAGGGGCACGTCATCCTCCGAGTTCAGAAACTCTCGGAGCATGCGGCCTGTGTCGGTTGGTCCAAACAAAGCATGTGTAACAGAGTCTAGAGCGCCGACTTGGCCACTGGAGATCATGTTGTCAACGTTCTGAAGATGTGGCCGAAGAACCTTTTTCACTCGGCCCCAAGTCTCGCCCATATACCCCGCAAACGCTGCGGCAAACACCCATGGTACTTGCTGAGCATACGCAAGCTTTTGCTGGATAACGGCAACAAATACTTTGTTGCACGTGTCCGCCATGTGCGCCATCCGACTTGCAGTTTCACTAGAACGAGACAAGAGATGCGCAAGAACACTAATCTCGTTGTTTGTCATGGCATCTTGCAAAGCTCCCTGGAGATTACCAACCGCAAGCCAAGGCAAGCGCCTGCCTTTCCAACAACAGTTTATCTTTTCCCGGTTTTCTGGGTCTGTCAGCTGCTCCTGATGGCAGTGACAACCCTCGAAAAAGTGGGCCAGCCTGGTGGCCTCGGCAGAGAACTGATGCGTCCACACTGCCATGTCGAAATGGCACTCGTCTGCCAACGCTTCCGTCACAGCTCGAATTGTGACTGACGAGCTGTCCCCACCAAAAACAGCTGGGTTCCAATATTTCTTGAAGGTGGGATATAGAGGAACCCAAACCTTCAGCACTCTTGCGAGCGAATCCCACCTCCAGTCTAAGAGGTCATCCATCCGATGCAACAACCGTCTCTCCTCGGGGCTCGCATGCTTCATCATTCTCACAAGAATTACTTCTGAGTAACTCTTTTCTTTGCACACACGGGTGATGCTGTTCAACTGTTTCTCGAATTTTTGCCAGGTTTCAAGCTGCTTCAAGCTGAATTCCAGTGCGTTAAACACTATGTGTAGTGTTCCCGGTATGTGTAGAGCGGAATGAAAGAGCGGCAATTCACGAAAATCCTCCTGTATTGCCTCGCTCGCCAAAGCTTGAGCGCCCACAATACTCTGGACCTCAGAGCAACTGCGGACTGGAAACGATGCTATGCCTCGCTCCGTTCCTTGATCGCTTAAGAAGCCCCGAACTTCCGAACGATACGTCTCAAAGAGAGACGCACCACTCTCAACGGCAATCATATGTACCATCTTGCTTGCCTTCGAAGCTGTGCTTCCTTGTCCTCTCGCAATTGTTGTACACAACATCGAACGCCTCTGGTGTTCAAACCCTTTGAAAGGAGCTACATTTCCACCCGCATCCCTTGGAAGCTCGTCGGAACGATAGAGCAGCAACTCTTCTGTCGCACAAAAATAATCATAATTCGCTTGCGGGGAACTGTCAGGACTGATGTACCTGACAATTCGCAGCGACTTGTCTGCCCCACCACCTGGTGGGGCAAGGAACCGGCGAGACAAGGAATGCAAGGCATCAAGCTTTAGCAAGATATTCCGCACATGCCCATGCGACACTTTCATGTTGTCTGCCAGACCTAAACTATCTGGCACTAACATTCGAAGGACGGTGCGAACCACATCTTGAATGCCTACCGTTGAGCTGAGCTTGTAAGCGAGCTTTCCCAACAGGATTTCTTGCATGGCCGGCCTGCGCACTTTCTTCATCTCGCAGGAGGAAGAGGAACCACTGTCGGCACCATCACTGGGGCTTCCTTCTGCCGCAGCAGGAACGGTTCCGGGCAACTGGTGCCCCAAAGAAGTCACAAGCCCACCAGGAACCACGAACTCCTTGCCTATCTCCATCAAATGCTTCATGACAGTTGGTGGCAAGCGAACCATCCAGAAAGGACGCCCTAGGTAACGCCTCGCAGTGCCTACTTCAGGCTCCGCCGCCTGTCCGTCTGCAAAGCAAGTGTAAAGGCCCTGGCGATCTGCAACGGCTTCGAAGATGACGCTTGGCGCAGCAGCTTGAAAAACCCATTGCGCTTGCCCTGCAGGCAAAACCGCCAACCTGCCAGCCAAGGCGGGCATCGCAGGAACAGGAGTCACCGCACCCTGGTTAGCAGCTGCAGGTGCCCGGCACCAGGCACCTGCCACTGCAGCCTGGGCAGGCCCCAACTGGACAGCTGCCCTGAAACGAAAAAGAGACTTCAAACAGCACTTGAACATCTGGTTTCGGGTTGTCTGGTTCTGGAGGGACATCTGCTTAGCGGCGAAATCTCGATCGCGACGTTTCTGACGCCGAGCTCGCCAAGTATCTTGCTGCTGCAAGTGCTCTTGGGCACCCAACGGCTTGATGCATTTTCCCCCAAGCTCAGCAACACAAAACAAATAATTCCCTGCAGCAGCGGTGCCCAGAGATTCTGATTCGTCGCCACAGGTTTTCGCATACAGAAACAAAACCTCTGCACGGGAAGCATTTCGAAGTCTGTCCCTATATCGAACAGTCCGCAGGGCACCTGCAGACCTGGGAGCTTCCTCGGCCTCTGACTCGGACTCTCTGTCCTCAAGCTCACCGTCCCCAGGATCTGGAAGCCTAAAGATGGCAGGCTCTGCCATAGCACTATGACACTACACAACGAAAAGATCTGGCTTATCTTGGCTTATCCAATGTAACACCTCAAGCAAGCTAGGCTATGCCTACTGCCTACGTCCTCTTGCAAGATTGGATGATAAGTTGTCAAGCTGTCACTGTCACGTGAGTCATGTGCCTGAACTGTGCTGCGATTCGGATTCCCAATCATAAAACAGCCGACAAAGTCAGGAAGATATGCTTGCTTGCGGTTTGCAGTTTGGGTTGGCTACATCACAAGTTGTAGGTTTGTAGCTTTCACGACGATTTTGTTCCAAAACGTGCCGCGTTTTCTTGGGAAGGGACGATACTTGTTTGGAGAGGCTGTTGTTCTTGCGCTGACTGATCGATGGAAAAATAATCAAACCCTACTACAACAAATCATTTTCAAGTCCAGGGCTTGGAACCCATGCTCCAAATGCCCTGAACCCTCTTGCGCGTCACGCCCCCCGGGCCTAGATGAATCACTTATAAGTAGATAGCAATAGAAACTTCGTTCCTAGCCGACACACCTGCGATGGTTTCGGTGGGAAGATTATCGGGCTAGCACACATAGTCGTAACTCGTTCCTCGTCACGAGGTACGAAGCTCTCAGTCATTTCTTGTGAAGGATGAAGTAGAAGATTTTTCTTTTTGGAAGTTAGGGGAGATCTGTCCTTTCTTGCTATCTCGTCAATCTTCTTAAGACTAAAAGGCGACCTACCAAGAGGTGAACAAGATCTCTGCTAGAAGGATGCTCTCTTCTAGCTGTTGCCACGAATAAAATGGGGACTCTCTTTTTGTTTTGGAGCATGAGGAGATGGCGCTTTCTTCTGTCCAATTAGATTGGAGGAAGCTCTCAGCTCTCAGTCTCTTCTTGTCGAGGATGATGTCAGAGGATGAGGTAGAGGGCTGCTCATGTCGTGTTGAAGGCTGGGGGGAGGATCAAACTCTTCTCTGAAGATTGACAGAGCTCTGTCCTCACTTCTGCTATCTCTCTTCTATCCCTTGATTGAGGAGGAAGAAGGGACTCTTTTCCATCTTTAACAAGGTAATGGCAATAATTAATCAAGATCCCCTCCCCCTATCAAGAAAGGAAGGAGGCCTCTTCTTGCCGACCGAGAGGTAAACGGAGCCCTCTTTTTTCTCGTGTGAAGTTGGAGGGGCCTGTTTGCTTTGTTGAGATGGCGCTTTCTTCTGTCCAATTAGATTGGAGGAAGCTTTCAGTCTCTTCTTGTCGAGGATGCCCAAACTCTGCAAACTCCCCACACGTTTGGGGAGGTCGCCCAAATTCCCTAAACTCCCTCCCAGAACCCGCCCTGCCAACCACCCACCAAACTCCCCAAACTCGTAGTCGGGAACGGAAAACTGGCTTACGGCGGCTCAATATGCAGCGGCCCTGCAGCGGTGTGAACGCCTTGGTGTTCTGTCTCCGATGCCGGTCGGCTACTACATCAAGACTGAACGCTACCCAGGCAAGTATGTTGGTCCATCAACGGATATTCGAGGTGGGCGTCCGCTGTGATTGTCGATCCAGAAGTGAGTGAAGACACTCCTGCTGAAGAAACTCCTTTACCACCTCCTGTGCTACCACCACCAGCCCGAAGGATAAGATCAAACACCCCTGGGGTGTCAAAGTTGGATGGCTTTTATCTTTCGACGGAAGCACTATCTGATGTGCCACCTCAGAGGCTGATGACAGATGAAGTATTTGCGCGCAGGTGACATCCAGTACTTCGAGGCGATTGCCAAGCAGCTGTATGTGGATCGTCGTTATGGTGAAAAAAGTTGTGCTCGATTGCTAGCCCTGTTTGCCAGAACACGCGGGAACACGGGAACCTCAAGGTCCCTAGAGCTCCAGAAACTCAGGGTTTGGGTTTTGGGGGCCTTTGTCGACGGAGGCTCGTTCGGGATCAGATATGGTCGTGACTTACCCTGGGCGGCACGCTACGTCTTCAGCTGCTTGGCTACCAAGCTCAATAAGAACTGGCCAGAGCTGAATGCGTCATGGACTGCAAGTGTCATTCAGTCTGTGGAGCAGATCCCCAAGCATAAGGACAGCCACAGCGAGAGAAGTACTTACATCTGTGTCATGAAGTTGAAGACGGAGTCCTTGGAAGGCTTGCGTTTTGAGGACCGTGGCAAGAAACGCGTGGTTGTTGGTGGCTGCGATGCACAGGACTACCGGCACTCAAGTTCTGACGGGCAAGCTCCCCATGTTCCCCATGCATATAGCTTCAGGATCAAGCGTGAAGAATCTCCTTTCAAGTTGCCTTTCGGAGTGCCTTCCTTTCTTGAACCCTTATAGCTTCGCCCTTCCACCAAGGTCTCTGGCCCCAGGGGCGAGGGTTTTGCTCCCGACGGGCCTCTGCAAAAAATTCGCGGAACTCTTCCATGCACACTATAAGGAAGACCTTTCGGGCAGTACCACTTCCAACGGTGTGCCGCGGGTGACATCATTCCAAGCTTTCTGTCCTTTGCAGGCGATGTTTACTGCATGCAGGACTTCGCCCTCTACCAGAGCATCCGCGCCAGCTGGTAGGATCTGGTAGGGCAGTACTTGCCGGTAATACTTGACAAAAACCGGCAATACTGTGTTGAGAGATGAACTTTCCACCACTTTCATGACCAACAAACGATGTGCTTCTTCGACCATGGGTTGGCGAGCCAACAAGCCTGGACACCTTTTCGCGATCTTCCGTACCCTGGCGGGTTCGTCGAACAACCCCACATCTGCTTCGTGAGCGGACTCGGCGTTGCGGGACGAGGACCCCCTGGAATTTGAGCTGTTTTCATTCAGCCTCTTGGAGATCGTGAGTCAATTTTCCCTTCAAAAATTTACAGTAATCTTCTAAGCGTTATCTTCTTGTAAATCTTAACGTGGCCTATAGGTGACTAATTCCATAGTAGTTCCGAATATTTCCTAATGACTAAATATTTAGTTACAGTATTTATCATCAGATCCTAGTTGTAGATCTTTATTACCCATCTTTAGGTGTAAACCCACCCTTACAGAATTCATCACATAGGATCTTAATGTTGGAAATGTGACCGTAAATTGAATAAGGAAAAACAAACGTGAGTGAAAGAAGAGAGCGGAAGTGCGTGTTTTGCTTATTTGACTCGCGAGACATAGAAATCACCCTCCTCGGAATACACGGAATAATCGTCGGCAGGAGCTGCTGGGGGCACCTTTGCCGAAGTAAATCGTGATGCCACCTCTGTTTCGCCTCCTTCGTCCCCCACAAACTCTCTTCTTCACCCGGAGTCTTTCCGAATCCGAAAGGAACATGGGAAGTTTGTGTAGTTGGTTCCAGATCACACTGCCGTCCTCGTTGGTATAGATTATTGCGTTTGGGATCTTTGCGTGAAGGTCCCTGGTAGATCGGCAAATGCCCTAAGATCGCACTAGCTCCTGTAGGAACTCTCGACGTAATCCTATACATGGTCACGCACTCCGCGGCCCGCCCCCCCCCCCCCCCCAATGGTCAATGGTCCTGGATAGGGTGGCTCCCCCCGCCCCCCCCCTCCCCTGTGGTGTGGGGTGGGTTCGTGGGGTGGTTGGTTCTGGTGTGGGGTGAATCCTCCCGATTCCCCGTGGGACGTGCTGCGCGGTGCGCGTTGTGGTCGTGAAGCTTCTCCAACGTGCCAAACCACCTTGTGTGGGAGCGGATTTTCTTATTCTACGACGTTACTACGACGACGACGACGACGAGCTAGTATTACTATTATTATTGCGGCTGTGACGAGAGCAACTAGGACTACTGCTACTGCTGCTGCTGCTGCTACTAGGACAAGTGAAACTAGGATTACTGCTACTACCACTGCTGCTACTATTACCTTCACCACCACCACTACGACGACAAGAAGTACGAGTACGACTAGTACTGCTATGACGAGAACAACTAGGACTGCTGCCACTGCTGCTGCTACTACTAGGACCAGTACAACGGTTACTGCTATTACTACTGCTGCTAGCTTCACCACCACCACTACGACGACAACGACGACCCAACTCTGACACGGAATGCTAGAGTCCGAGTGTCCTGCAGTTGGAGTGGCATGACTTCGGGACTCTTTTCTGAAACTGTTGGGCTCATGAAGGTGCTAGCATGGCCTTTCGAGGGTGCTGGCATGGTCGTGCGAGGGCTGAGGAAGCTGCTAGCATGCCCGTGGCAGGGCTGTGGAAGCTGCTAGAATGGCCGTGCGCAGGCCCTTCGAGAGATGCAAGGATTGAGAAGTGCTGATGGCTGTCAGTGCGGGGGCGGCCTTGCAATTTTTGCGGGCTTTCCCAGAGGCCAACAGCTACAATGTGCTCATACTAGACCCTGCTCGTAAGCAGGCCCTGCTTTCCAAACCGCAGGCCTCAAAAGAGCTCATTTTCTGTGAGTTGGAGCGGTGGCTCGCAATAGGTGGCCATTTCTTCATCCGACCGAACATATCCGGCCTGGTCATGGTCGACCTAGACAACTACAATGGCCAGCTGCAGACACTGCTGGCACTGAGACCGCGTGTGCTGGTTGAGACGTCCCCAGGATGCTATCAGCTGTGGTTGGTTCTGCCACAACACCTCCCAAGCAAGTCGGCCTTAGACGTTACACGGGAGCTTACCTCAGGATTGGGAGGGGACATGGCATCCGCCAAGGTCACTCAGGTAGGCCGGCTTCCCGGCAGTATCAATTGCAAACCTGCCAAGGGTTGCAGTGTCAGTATCTTGCACAGTGCAGTACAAGACATGGACGAGCAGTGCTACCTCGATTTAACTGCCAACCCGGTGCTTTCCGTGACACCGCATGGTATTCAAGTTGGGTCTGCAGCTCCTAAGAAGGCTGTCAAGCACCAACCCAGGCAAGCTGTCCAGCCAAAAGAGTCCCATGCGGATCGGAGCGCTGAGGACTGGAAGCTGGCATGTCAGTATTTCGAGCAGCATCCAGGCGCGACAATCCAGGAAGCAGCAGAGGCTTGTCACTTCCAAGCCCAGCGGCCTAATCCGAAGTACTATGCTGATTTGACACTGCGCAAAGCACGGGAGCATGTCCGCGGCAAATGTGCTCTACCTGGCAAGCCTGCTTCGGCCGCTGTTGTGGATTCGTCGCACCAGGAGGCATTTCAGCTTAGGCTGTTTTTCTTGTAGGGTTATAGGTCTCAGATTTGCGGGCTCTGGGTGGAGAGTTCCCCTGAAAGCTTCGGTAGACAGCCAGTACTATCTGCCGGCCAGGCCCCAGCAAACGTTGGACAAGACATCCAAGCCATTCTGGAAGAGTACGTTCCTCGCCTGGTGCAGCAGGACAAGATCTGTAGGAATGTCCTGCTCTCCCTTCGTTCCATTGATAGTATGCTACTGCTCTACTCTACTATACTGTCCTATGTCCTATGTTGTACTATACTATATCTTACTATAATAGAGTATTGTTTGCATCGGATCTATCTCAGTTAACTGCATCGGACCAACTTCGTCAGAATTGAAACATCCATCCGACATGATTGGAAGACATATTCAAAACATGCGAATTCGCACAGATTCGCAACAATTGGTCCATATCAGTGTGGAAACTGCATCGGATCAACTTCGTCAGATTTGCCTATCTCAATTAGCTGCATCGGACCAACTTCGTCAGAATTGAAACATTCTTCCGATATGACTAGAAGATATGTTCAAAACATGCGAATTCGCACAGATTCGCAACAATTAGTCCATATCAGTGTGGAATCTGCATCGGATCAACTTCGTCAGATTTGCCTATCGCTTGTAGTTGTCTGTGCAAGGGGAATGCCTCGAATCCTTTTGGTCCTACACAGGCCACTAGCTTGTTAGCTAATACGGCCCTAGTTTGTTATGCCAACGGTAGCAATTTCCGATCGTCCTGCTTGCTTGCTTTGCACTGCTTCGATCTACGATTGGTTGCCCAGGGCTTTGTGATCGGGAGTTAAGTGGATTCCTCTGCTTTTCACGGCTTTGTGACCGAGAGTTGAGTGGATTCCTTTGTTTTTCACACAAATGATGAGACAAGGTCCGCAAAACGGCGCCTCACTCACTCACTCGCGGCCTTCGAAGACAGTCTTCAAGCCGAGCAGGGGGACTTAGCCCCGGCGTGTTGGCAGCTGTTGGGCAGACCAACAGCAAAACGGCGCCTTGCTCTATGTACATGGTAGACTGTGACATCGCGCTCACAGCTCACATAGCGACACCTACGAATTAGACCAGGCATCGAGGTCTGCTCGCATGCGATGACACGGTCGCCCGACACCAACGGCATAGCACTGCGATGTGTCGTCTTCCTGGCATAGCGCAGGTGCCGCTTCATAGCCTCACGCATCGCTTGGCCTCCCCATGGATGATGCCACCAAGCTGTAGATTCTTCCAACGACTTTCGAAGGGTTGCCCAGCCAGATTACATCACCGGCGGTAAGGGTGTCGGCAAGTGTCGGACGTCTATGGACCCGGGTAACGTCCGAGGATTTAGGCTGGAAGGCTTAGGGTTAGGAATATAGAGCCAAGCACAGTCAAGCTGCGTTTTCGTGGGCGGGCATGGCCCTCATGATCAGGGCCAAGCGGCCAAGCGCACGAAGGTGGAAGTTCTTCAACCTGTTTTCAGCTCTGTAAGATTGCAGGCTCTCACTGGGCAGGGCGGCAGACTTTGCTGTTCTTGGCACGTTCTTGCAGATTGGCATAGATGGGCAACGATTAGTCCATATCAACGTCAAACCTGCATCGGATCAACTTCGTCAGATTTGCCTTTCGCAGTTAACTGCATCGGACCAAGTTCGTCTGAATTCAAACATTCGTTTGACTTGGTTGGAAGATACATGCAAATCATTGCGAATACATCAAGACCATATCATATCATCTACTATCCTATACTGTCCTATCCCGACACGATACTGTACTATACTACAAGCCCATCGTATCATGCTGAGTCCCTCCCGGCACGATAGGAGATTGGCCGTCGCTTGCCTCAGCTTGCAGAGCGGGTATCTAGCAGGATCTGCTCGGAGTGCGAGCAGCGGAAGGATCAGGCCTTGTTTTCCAGGACGGAATGGGCCAAAAAAGACTCCGTCTCCCGTTGTCTGGAGTGCAAGCCAGTGGATGCCAATCTGCAGAAGCGTGCCAAGAACAGTAAAGTCTGCGCTGGCTGCAATGTGGACACTCCTCGGGCTGGCTTTACCAAAACGCAGTGGGCCGCGGGCGTGAAGTCCAAGTGCCAAAAACAGCTGCCCTGGAGCAGTGCAAGCTGACCAAGACTTGTGCTACTTGTGGCGTGGTGAAACCCAAGGCTGATTTCAGCACTTCCCAATGGCAGCGAAGTAAAGCCAATGGGAGCCAGTGCTCAGCCTGCTCACAGAAACGCCTCAAGGAGACCCACGATCAGCTGGTGCAAAGATCGGTGCAAAGCTTAGCCGCTGCGGATCCGGACGAAGGCGATGTGCCTGACCAAGGCGAGGCTGCGCCTGATAGAGGCGAGGTTGCCAAGTGGATCTTGCAGGGGCCGCTCGAGGCCCTGCCCAGTGAGAACCTGCAATCTTACAGAGCTGTCCTTGCTCAGCAGGGGCGCAAGAACTTCCACCTTCGTATGCTTGGCCCTGATCATGGGGGCATACCCGCCAAGGAAAAAGCGGCTTGACTGTGCTTGGCTCTATATTCCTGACCCTAAGCCCTCAAGCCTAAACCCTTGAGCCTAAAAATCCTCGGATGCTACCCGGGGCCCATGCCTGTCCAGGTTGCGTTGCTGCAGGCTGCACATGAAGATTGTAGCCACACCGGCGGACGTCACGCGGTCATCCGAGCCATGAAAGAAGTGGGTCCCAAGTTGCAGCTAGAATCTGCTTCTTTGCTCTCGTAAAAACTTTTCGATTCGACAGGGTGTATAGGGCTTTTTACATCAGACAGGAAAAACTTGGAACAACATTGCCCTCGATGCAGATTGGATAGTTCGACGCTGTGAGCTCTGCCGCTCCAACAGCACGCGTGAGATGGGAAAGGCAGACGTCCGACACTTGCCGACGCCCTTACACGCAGGTGATGTCATCGGCTGGGACCTAAAAACAGTGACCCCGCATGATGAGCCGAAGTGGTCTATGCTTCTCGCGCTCGATTTCACCAGCGGGAAGACTTGGACGTGGGCTCTGGATTTCGGTGAAGCCACGGCTGTCAAGGTCCAGGAGCTGATGCTCAAGTTCTATGCGGACAACGAACTCCCAGCTATATGCTGGACTGACGATGGTGGCCAGTTCCGCAACCTGCTCACGACTGCCATCGAGGCCACACTGGGCGTCCGTCCCCGAACGATCCCGCCGGGACGCCCCCAGGCAATCGGGCTGGTGGAATGCCACAACCGGCTGCTAGACCTGGCGCACGCCGGACAGAGGAGCCGCCTCCTCGCGGCGACGGTGGCTGTAAACTCCCGCATCCATCAGCGGTATGGCGTCAGCCCAGAAAGCTTGTGGCGCTCACTGCGACCCACCGAAAGTCGCTGGAAGAATCTACAGCTTCGCGGCATCATCCATGGGGAGGCCAAACCCATTTCCGAGGCCGACTGGCTACGTTTCCTCGATGAGAGCCAGGCTGGTCTCACGCCAGAGTACGTGCAGCAGGCAGCTGAGGCGCTCCACAAGGCCGTGGCCCCAATTGCCGGCGCCCTCAACAACAAGAAGATGCGTGAGGCCATGAAGCGGCACCTGCGCTATGCCAGGAAAAGGACGCATCGCAGCACTATGCCGCTGGTGTCGGGCGACCGTGTCATCGCACGCAACAGCCAATACACGACGAAGACCGGGCGTGGCAAGTTCGAGACCCTGGGCGGTGAAGTGCGAGAGTTCACAGTCCTCTCAGTCTCGCAGGGTTTCGTGAGCCTCAAAGACAACAAGACCGGTGCTTGGATTTCGCCATCATGTTTTTCGCTTCTTCTCACTACGACGTCTCCTGTATTTACTAAAGAAGCCTACCTGTGAGTGCACATACATGTCAGTGCGTCATGTGCACCTGCCTCTGCCAGCTCAAGTTCAGTTTTGCCTGCTGTTGTAATTTGTATGTTTTGTTAAAAACGAAACGTTTTGGCTCACGTGCCTTGTTCTAGCTACTAGGCGCGCCAAGTGTGCACGGCTGTACTTCAGGTAGTGTAGCTCTGCAAGCTGCACGCCTGCGGTCGGTCACGCGAAGCAACAACAGTTGGGGTGCTGTGCTTGCCCCTGCAGCGTAAGACCAGCTAGCGCGATTCACATACCTATACTATTCCTTAGGGTTCCCTATTACAACCATACTATAAAGAAGCCCAAAGCCCTATTCTAATTACTAAGGCCCTTATTTGTAATTATTTGAGGCACATCGCTGCCTGTTGCCCTCTCAGGTCACGAGTGTGTCAGACACGAAGCCAGTCTCAAGCTCATGCCAATCCAGCTGGAGGCGGATGACACAGTGCCTACACCACCTCGTCTGCGCACGCCTGATTCCGCAAAGCGTCGACGGGCACCCGACTTCGACCCTTGGATTCGCATCAAGGTCATGGCGGATGGCGCCTGCCTTTACAGGGCCTTGCACATGGGCATGCAGCTGCGTGGTGGCATCGCAGCCGAGGCTTTGCAGGACAGACCCCGTGTCTCAGAGAGCGAAGTTAACTATAAGGCACCTAAAATGGCCTTTGGACAGGACGACGACGCTGGCGCGCAGAGCCTGCGTAGCCAGGTCTGCTGCTGCATGCACAAGTACCTGGACTCCCTGACGCCCGGACGGCTGCGCCAGGTGACAGAGGCCGTATGTGTGGAGCCTCTGCGTGATTTAGAGCTTGCCTCTTCGGATGCCATGTCGGACAACGGTTTGGGGTTTAGCATTTCGGGAAAATTATGTGGTTTTGGGGGGTCCGGCGAAATGACAGAGCACCCAAGGAGATGATGGACGATCCACTGTGGACCCAAGAACACCAAGGAGGGTTCAACTGGGGCACATACTTTGCGTACGCCATGAAGCCACGCACGTACGGCACCTTCTGCAATCTGGCGGCGTTTGTGCGGATGTCTGGCATCCCTGTCGAAGTCTACTCTTGGCGCGACGGCTTGGAGCTTGTGTGGACTGAGAACAACGACGGGGCTGCTGGAGGCCGTCCAATTGCACTGCTGCGTGGGAATGTGCACTTTGATCTACTCGCTCTGAAAGAGCCGGGAACATCGCTTCCCATCAAGCCTGGTCCAAAAGCCAAGGCCAAAGCAAAGGCAAAAGCCAAGGCAAAGGCCAAAACAAAGGCCAAAGCCAAGGCTGCAGGCATCCGTAAGGCGAGCTTGAAGCGATCCTAGCCAAAAGGCCTATCTGTTGGGGCTTTGGGCGTTGTGTTTTCTCATAGTTTAAATTCGAAGGATATAGGAATCTGGAAACTTGATAATTAGGGTTCAGAGGCGATTTGAGGCATAAGACGAGTCCAGGAATCTCAGGCGAAGCCTAGAACATCCTAGAACCTCCGACCCCCGACAACTTACCCAACAGTACAGAACCAATCGTGAGGCCCCAAGAAGAACCGGTGCAGTGAAGGGTTTTGGGTCTGGTGAGGGTCTAACAATTTGGGGTCAAGTAGTATAGCCCCGATAAGGGTTTACTTTACGGTTTACACGTCTGCTGATGTCTGGTATTCAAGTCAGGGTTAGGGGTTGAGGGCTTCGTACTTTCATACCGTTTCCTGCCCCGTGTCCTGCCCCATGTGCTTCTGGCGGCTTGAGGATTTATAAATAGAAAAAATAGAAACACGGTACAGGCGTCTGGCTGCTTATGTGGGAAACATGTGGGGTGCGGCGGCAAGTCTGGCTTGCGCGGGAAATGGAAACAAGATTAAAACGCGGTACGAAGGGAGGGTTTAACTCGCATCGCGTTGCGGAAATACACATCTTTCGGCGACCACTTTGCGGCTAAGCATTTCGGAGCCCGGCTTGGCATACATCCAAACATCAGCCGTTGATGGCCCTACCAGAACCCTGGTAAACCCTTTCAAAGGCTCTCGGCTCTTTTGGAGGCCTAAACTGCAGAGGCTTCTTGTTTTGGCAGCTAATGCCTGAGGTTTTGCCTCCAAAAAGCCGTTCCGCTTCCTAAGGGCCGCGTTTTGGTGCTTGGCCCCGGTTTTCCAGGGAAATACAGAATCGAATAGGTTTTCTACCATTTCACTGCGTCTAAGTGGCGTTTGACGAGCTTGTGGTGTATGTTTGGTGACGTTGTTGTAAGATGTGTGATAGATGCAGCTGCAGTAGTGCAACAACAGAAACCAGCGTCACCTTCGTGATTCGCTACTAAAACGCGCATCAAAATGGCAGCAGTCCGTGCCGAGATCACTGGCGTCCGCGAGGTTTCGTTAGGTTTCGTTAAGTTGGCAACGACCAGCAAAATCCAGCGTTCGGGATTAAGGTTGGTGTGATGTGCAATTCCGGCACTGATGTGTGGTTCCTTGAAAACCCCCCGGTGCGCGCATGTGGCCCCCGGCCCTACCAGAACCCTGGTAAGCCCTTTCAAAGGCCCTCGGCTCTTTTGGAGGCCTAAACTGCAGGGTTAACCAGGATTCTGGTAGGGCCGGGGGCCACATGCGCGCACCGGGGGGTTTAACACACATCAGGGTGCAGAAATATGCATGCGGTCCGCTGCTAGACATTTTCGTGTGCAGACGCTGCAACGATCTGTGTGAAAGGAAACTTCTCGCGAGCCGTGGATTCATGGCCCTTCACTCGTGCCGTGCGTTGCACGGTCCGAGTTCGAAGATCGCGGCTCGAGGAAAACACCACAACCCCGGGTGGGCTGGGCGGGCCGCTAAGAATGACTGAGCAAACAATTGCGACAGAATTCGCTCCCCTCCTGCAAAAACCTTTACAGTACTATGCATGCGGTCCGCTGCTAGACATTTTCGTGTGCAGACGCTGCAGCGATCTGTGTGAAAGGAAACTTCTCGCGAGCCGTGGATTCATGGCCCTTCACTCGTGCCGTGCGTTGCACGGTCCGAGTTCGAAGATCGCGGCTCGAGGAAAACACCACAACCCCACACCCCATCTACAGAATGGAACGTGGGAGGGCAGGGAGGGCGAAGTCAGTCAGCGAGAAACGCTAGCTGCAGAAGGAAAGAAATTGGACAGCAGTGCATGCACGTAACCAGCTGAGTAAACCTGAGCCTGCTCAGTGACGAAGCGCTTTCCAGAGATCCCTGTGAGCTGCAGGTGAGGCTTATGCGTCCTGGAACATTTGCCATGACTTTTGCAAACCTGCATCGCGAACCTCGGCACTCCCCATACTAAGATCTTCGTCGGCTTTCGCCACTGCGTGCCGTACATGCACATGTCACACTGAACGATGAAGACTTGAGGATGCCGAAGAAGTCGCCGAACATGCGGCGTTTGCCATAATCGTGAGCTGGCAGGGTTTTCCAGGTAGCCAGGAATGCCCAGTTTTAAGGATCTGCGAATCAACTTAATCGCACCGAACAGGCAACTATTGGCATTCCTTACCTTCACCTGATTCTGCTCACTGAGTCCCGGCAGCCCAAGGATCGCTTCATCGCCATCACCTCGGAGAGGCTGGGGCATGCGAGAGTTGGGTGGCGCCCTTCTAGCTCTGCTCTAAGTATTGCAAAGCAAGTCAATGCCCACCATGTGGAAATGATGCACAACTTTTTGCAAAACTCTCCACTTGGATGGCGCAGATAGATCGTTCAAAGGACTGGTTGCAAGATCAATTATCATAGCCTTTCCACCTCTTTCTACCATCCAGTCAGCTGCTTTTGCGACTCCACCGAAAAGGCTGAGAAAATTCATATCTTGATGCCATGCGGTATCTGTACCCCGCCATTCAGGAAGTAATCGCGAAAGTTCCGACGGACGTCCTCCCCAAAGGCTCGGAGTTTGACATCCCACTGGTTGATAGCTTGCTGAAGACGACCCGGCTTGTCGTAGATCCTCAAACTGCTGTCGCTCGCCCACCTGCCTCGTCGGCGGATTTCGGACATGGATCTGAGATGGAGTAGGTGATCCCTGCTCGCTCCTCCATGACGATTCTGGTACGGCGAGGTGGCTATGGCTTCCACTCCCAAAGTCTCCACAGCCTCGCGCCAGTGTTTGAGGTACGCGGCTGCGGTGAAGTCCCACATCAAAGCGTCCGGCCCCTTGGCACGCATCTGATGATTTGCTTGATGCTCCATGAGGAATGGCAACCACGGGGCACGCTTGTCGTCGAGAATCAGGACCTCGTCGTACTGCCCTGGTTTCGAACTCTCTCCACGCTCCAGCGGACTGAGCACGATCACTGCATGATTCTGGTCCTGGTTCGGCTTCACGAAATCCTCGGCACAAACCCGGAGCAACTCTCCTGGCCTGGAGTAGGTCGAGTAAGTGACCTCGTTGAAGAGTGCCATGCTCCTCAAGTTTCTCTTCAACAGAACCCCGGATATCGCTCCTTTGATGAATTCTATCATCGGGAGCCGGGTCTGAGTGGGCGCCATGCGGCGCCACCCTTTCAGAGCCCGGCGAAAGCGAGGTAGGTTGACCTTGCCCTCGCGTGCAAACTCCGGCCTCTCGAACTCCAGAGATGCGAGCAACTTGTCTCCATAATTGCTCCCTTCCCCGTTCAGGTAGAGGATGTCTGCCCAGTCGCACAGCGCTGCGTCTAGGGCACTGGTGTCTGCGATCCGCAGCTGGTACTGCTCCACGAAGCCGTAGAACCCGTCCAGCTTCTTCGCATAATCGCGCCTCTGAGGTTCCTTGACACTGCTGAGCTCCAGTATGCTCCTCTCTCCCTGCGTCGCGCGCAGCTTCATTGCGAACTTCTTTTGTCGGTCCGCAGCCCTCTTTCTCTTCGCCTGGTGCCCCTTCAGCAGCGTCTTCAGGGACCTCGATGCTGGATGCTTTGATGGACTCCTCAAGGGCTCTGCTTCCGCCCGACCTCTCCTCCGACATGCGGTGATTGGTTCGGTGTCCCGACCCTTCGCAGCGACTCTCTGGTTGGCTCGATTGACCTCCGATTTTGAGAACACCTGAACGGCTCTCTTTCGTCCTTTTGAAGGCGTCGCCATGGCCATCTAAAGCTCTACTGGGTTCCCACTCTCTGCTGTCTTTGTCCGCGACGTTCATTTCAGACACCACCCACCTCATGCATAACTTCACACCGCATGCGAGAAGATGAGCGTTGATCCTGCGAACGATCCGGAGCAAGCTGTATGAAGTACACCTTCCTTTTGACAGAGATAAGACAACACCTAAATTGTCGTTCAGAACCACCACCCGGTGTCCATGTTTGCGAGGATCTCGAGCAACATGTTTGACGGCAGCCAAGATGCTACGTGCTTCGATGAGGTGAATAGGTTCTTTATGCTTGATTGGTGAGTGCCAAAGTCTGTGCCAGTTTTCGGGCTCCATAAAACCCTGCTTTATCTGAGGAAAACTGTCATCGATCGACACTCTGCCGAAGATCTCCCCCTCCACTTCCGGCTTCACACTGGAGGGATCTGAGAAGGGATCTAAGGCCAACGCACTGGCTCGAGGCGCCACGTGTCTTGCCTCTCCCAGTCGGAACCTCCAGCGCTCATCATAACGACCCAACTCCCCGACCACACCAGGATCTGCAGTCCGACTCATGACAGCATAACCGGAGAGGGATGCATCAGTGCACAGAACTTCCTGACTCCACGGTGACTTGAAGTTACTGACCCCCAAGACGGAGAGGTGCCTGAACATGTCGAGCTCCTCGGCAACACTCTTCCATAACCTCACCCGGCGCTCGTAGTGTCGTTCAATAAAGGCATAACAATGACGTAGAACTCCTAGCAACCCTCGGTGCAGAAGACAACGAACTGTAACATGCCCAATCACGACTTGCAGTTCTGCTTCTGTTATAGCCGGCCTGGTTGACAGCGCAGCAATCGCACGGTCCAGACGCCAGTCCCTGTGCGGAGTGGCTCGCACCTGCCCCGCGAGCCCGTCAATGCGAACCCCGAGGCTCTCCGCAAGCGTGACTGCGCACACATGCTCATGGGTATCGAGACCGTTCGAGTGCAGTGAGTGGAGCAACGCTTTCTGGTCATGTTCCACTACGGCAGCGCTGATTCCCAAGTGATTCGCAGTCGGCATAAATAAGCGTGGCGCTGCAGCAACCCTCACTCGAACTGCTGAGCACTGGGGCGGGCCTTCTGTCGACCAGCCGTCCAGCTCGGGGTATTGCCTGCGAAGCCAGGTGCTCATGTGCCCGATGCGCTAAATGGAAAGCCCACGAGAAGCCCATAGGAAGCACGGACAGGTGGGGGTAGTAAGGGCCCGCATGCGACTGCATCAACTGCTCGAGCTCAACCGGCAAATATCCGAGAACTTTTTGTAGACGTTCAGGGTCGACAGCAGGCAGTGAAAAATACTCCCCCAAATCCTTGCTAATCCCCAATCGGTAAAAGAAATCACGGACATCCTCTTGTGCAACGAAAACATCCTCGTCGCTCCCCACCTCCAGTCGCCCCCAACTTTCCACCGATCCCAGCAGAGTGGTAGGCGGCGTCCTGAAGATGGCATTCGTCCTTCGAGCATCGACAATCAATCGCTGTTTGTCATTTTTCTTGGTGACTGCAAATACTCCCACCTGAGACTTTGGTCTACCTGTGAAAGACAACAGCTTGCTACTGACCAAATCGGCAACTAGCTCATGATAAGCGCGAGGGTCACGTGAAAGTACTGGGTCGATATAATACTTGTTCTCCAGCCCCTTCTCGATCACGCCCGCTATCTCCTCCTCACTCAGCATCATCTCTTCACGGAAATTTCGGAGCCGATCCGCCTCCGCCTGTGGCAACAAATGCTCAAGCTGAGTTGGCACCTGCTGGTCTCGCGGCAAGGAAAGGCGGCTCCGAACAAAACTCGCAAGTTGTCCTGGGCCTTCACTATACCCGGCCTTCTTCTTCAGCAGCTGCCGAAGCGCTGCCTGAGGGCTCTCCTTGTCCACGGGAGGTGGGCGAAGGAGATGGGCCTTGTAGACCCGGTTCAAAACTTCTGCGCAAGCTCGTTGAGACACCTCACTGTGCAACGCGCCCTCTCCATCAAAAGCCTCCGCCTAGCGACCCTCTGTGTCGACCGTCGCGACCTCAAAGAGCCCAAACTGCCGGAGAAACCATCATCAACAGGCATAGGCAAAGGCAGAAGGTCCCCATGCCGCTGGAATGGTTGAGTGGAAAACTGCTTGGCACCTGTAAAACTTTCGCGGCCAACACCGGTGCCCCAAGTGTCAGCCACCTCAGCGGGCTTAGGGAGTTTTCTGGGCGTTGGGGTCGCCCTTACCCGTTCCTTTTGGCTTTCCAGGCCGAGCTCCATCATCAGGTGGGATTCGGTGACGCCGCTCCTCAGCGGCCAACCTCTGCTGCTTCAAGACCTCCGCCTTCGATGCAGCCCGGCGTGCTGCATGTTGAGTGATGGCCGGGTCGATCAAAGAGCCGTCTGCAGACTCTCTCACCCCCAAGATGTCTTCCGCACCTTCATATGAGGGTGTCTCTGGCCTGCCTTGGTGGGCGAATTCGATAAGCGTGCGCCTGCGATTCAAGGCCTCCGCACTGGCTAACCCGCATATGTTAAGCTGGTCGTAGCACAGCATCCAGTTCAAAGCACGGCATATGGAAGCGTGTTCATGGACACTCCTGTCTCCCGCGCGAACGCCACTCTTTTTCAACCAACTTTCATGGTGTTGGCAGAAGTCAAGGCCAAGTCGACGTAATTGTCGCACATCGCGAAAGAGAGTGCGAGGTCCTTGAAGAGGAAAATCTTCATACTCGACCTCCTCCAGCTCCGGCACTGCTTCATGTATCGTTCTCCTTCGTTCATCTGCACTGTCGAACAGCACGGATAGCACCCGAACATCTTTCTCACTCTTTGCCTCGACCCCGGCCCCCATGCGAGCCACATCCATGGACACTCCCAGGTCTTCGTGTTGCACCTGTTTGGCGAGGATGTCCTCATCGGTCCCGGCCTCGCGGTACAACTTGAACAATCCGCCGCCACAGACAAGCAAATCAGACTCGACTGGTGGGAAAGTCCGATCACCAATGCCTGTACCGAGTGAGCTGTAGACCTTGATCCAGCAATCATCGCCCTTATCTCGTACATCTGGTTTTTTCGGCCTGGGTTTTTCTGCCGGGTCACCGTGAATTCCACCAATGGCTCCGTCACCATCAACTTTTCCGGTAACTCGCTTTCGTCCCTCCACCGAGGACGGCACCCTGTCAGCTACTCGCACGAAATGAAGAAGCTCCTCATGCCTGAAATCCCCGTCCCCGCTGTGTTTGGGCAGGTAAGTATCGTCTTCTTTGATCCCTCTTGGCAATCGCGCGCCTTTCATTCGGATCACCTCTGTGTACACGCTTCCAACCTCGAGAGTGGATTCCTGGACATCGCGATCCGGCGTGATCACCCGGCATAGGTTGCCCCCATAACATCGGAGAACAACTCGCCCATGAAGAAGCGTGGGATCATCCGCGAAGCGCACGAGCGCGCAATCTTGCGGCAGCCACTGCTTCGGTTGGTTCAACTGCTCCATGGTCTTCTGGGATCTGCGCGAAAGACCTTACAGGTTCCTGCGTAGATGCTGGCGCGTAAACCGTGAGATACTCGGATCTCCGCAGCCGAATCCACAACAGAAAAGCACAGATCACACCTGCAACGAAACCGATCAACAAGCACAGAATACAGAGAGGACCCCAAATCGCGAATCCCGTCTGCGAGTGACAGAAGTCCAGGGCCGTCTGCACTCCCTTAGTTGCTCCGGCCTGGCGAATCAAATCTTCTCGATCGTTCCTGCACTTATCTGTAATGGCCAGCAAGTGGTTCACCTGTTCGGAATGGTCAGGTAAAGTCTCACGCCGTCGGTCTCCCACAAGAGCGATCCCCACTCGCACTATTTCAAACGCAACCGATCGCAGCTGTCCCCAGTCCATCCATGGGCTGGCAAACTACCCTTCCGCTAAGAATGACTTGGCAAACAATTGCGACACAATTCGCTCCCCTCCTGCAAAAACCTTTACAGTACTATGCATCACCCCATGTAGACGTTGTTTTCAAGGAACCACACTTGAAAACAGCGTCTAAATGGGGTGTTGCATATTTCTGCGCCCTGCTGTGTGTGAAACCCCCGGTGCGCGCATGTGGGCCCCCCCCCCCCCCCACCCTATCCGACCATACCATGGGCCTGACCATATATAGCCCAACGAGGGCAGGATCAACACAGTTCAGGAGCATTCATGTAGATATGCTGCTACGATTTGGCCTTTTCGCCCAACGGCCGCGAAACGCTCCTTTATTCACGAGGGCACAAGATCATTCAATCCTGAAGGTTTTCGTCTTGGGTAACAGATTCCTGCTGGATTCACTCCTTAGGATTTTCGTCTTCGGGAAAAATTCCTGCTGGATTCACTCCTTACGGTTTTCGCGTTGTGTATTCGCTTCTTAAGTTTTTGTCTGGTATTCACTGCTTAGGAATTTCGCCTTGGGTTCTTTGCAAGCTCACCACTGCTTCTGCAGCATCTGGCCATGTTTGTAACGACATGTGGGGTTGTATAATAACCCAGTGTAATAATAAAAATCCTTATCCCTGAGTGTTGTTATCGAATTATTTTCTTCTAATCGTTTTACAACGAAAAATTCGTTACCGTTTCGTTATGATTTGTTATCGTTTTATGATCTTCTTCTAGTTTTTCCACGGAAAACCATCAAAACCTAACACGGACATGTCAAGACTAAACTTAACAGCACGGGGTTATTATACAGCCCCATGTCGTCTATCAAGAAAGTAGTAGTAGTAGTAGTAGTAGTAGTAGTAGTAGTAGTAGTAGTAGTAGTAGTAGTAGTAGTAGTAGTAGTAGTAGTAGTAGTAGTAGTAGTAGTAGTAGTCGTAGTAGTAGTCGTAGTAGTCGTAGTAGTAGTAGTAGTAGTAGTAGTAGTATAGTAGTAGTATAGTAGTAGTAGTAGTAGTAGTAGTAGTAGTAGTAGTAGTAGTAGTAGTAGTAGTAGTAGTAGTAGTAGTAGTAGTAGTAGTAGTAGTAGTAGTAGTAGTAGTAAAGTAGCTGTTGTTGAGCAGATTCCTATGGCTATCGAAAGGTTCTAACCTGCTTACCAGCATCTACTTTAGAAATACCAGCATCTCGGCCATGAGCCGCCTGACAAGGCAAGAACAACCAAGCTTACAGTCGTGTCTAATTTGTATCTAAACCGTATCCCTTATTCATCACGTCGTCCAAGCTGTATTCAAGTCAAGTCGTATCTGCCAATCGTATCCAAACCGCGTCTACCGCAGGAAAACTTGCTTCCGAAACCTTCGAGCGTAATGGACCCCCATCTCACTATACTAACAGTCGTGCTATTAACGGGTACAGACAAACAGAGAAAATACCAGAATCATCATAACAAAGAAAGGCCTAGGTCAACACAAACAAAAACACATGTGAACTACTTTCCCATTGTATATTCCGCGCCGAGGGCAGCTGAAACAACGACGAACACCGAGAGTACTTGTTGAACTTCGTGGGCGAGGATTACGAACAGCCGCTTGAGTGCCGTGAAGAAGTGCTGCTAAAGAGGGTCCTCTGCGGTAAGCAGGGCCGCCAGTTCTGGTGAGAGTCCCACCAAAAGTTGCCGCACCTCGGCTCGACAGCGCTCGCTCCAAGTGCTCAGACGGCAGAGCGGCGGACCTCCAAGGGACCAGGCGTAGCCTCCGCCGTCGCCTCGGATCCCTCCTTCTTGGCCCCGCTCAGCGCGAGGAGGCCCAGCAGGCGCGGGGCGGCTTGCAGGTAGCGCTGCGTGATCTCGCCCAGCACTTGCCCGGGCACCAAGTGCAGCCGCCGCCTCAACAGCCTGAAAGAGAAGAGCTCAAATGAGCTCAGCACTGCAGCACAGTGGCACAGCCCCTGTTCTCTGGGCTCTGTGGGCTCTGTGGGCTCTGTGGGCTCTGGGTCTGCAGCAGACTTTGAAGCTGGTCTGCCAGTATCAAGACCAGGCCTGGCAAGTGCTGACTATCGAGGGCTCTTCCTAGGCTGAATCCGCCTGCAGCCAGAAGTGCCGCACTGCAGAAGAGCTCAAACCTTCGCATGGTATGAGCACGGCAGGGCACGGCAGGGCATGGGACCCGTGCGGGAGGCTGGCGATCAGCAGGCACCTCGGAGCAGTTTTTTGTGCCCCACCGGCCTGCACCCCCCTTTTTCAAGCCCACTCCTCGGCTCCCGGCAGCTGTTGCAGGAGGCCCAGAAGTCCCAAAAGGCCCAAGGCCAGGCCCAGAAACAGCATAGCCGCCCAAAAGCCGGGGACCGGACTTTCAACTGAGACACTTCACGCTCATCAAAGATCAAATCAAAGCATATTGGGTCAAGGCCACCTCAAGGAAGGCGCCATCAACCGGCGCCGCTCGCAGAAGAAACTGTGTTAACTACTCGGCTTACCTCTTTGTGACACTCGCTGGATTGACACTGCATTGACAAGACCTCTAGACTCTAGAGACTGCAGTGAGGCTTCACTTCAACGATCCGGTCGAGAGCGCTTCTGAACGCTAGACTCCAACCCGCATATGGGAAGTTCTTTAGCACGCGACACGCGAGCGGCTCGAGCGCATGCGGCCTTTTCTGCTTCGCTCAAGAGATGGGGTCGTCACCAAAAACGGCTGCTCCTGCTCCTTCCTGGGTCTTCTGGAGCGGATGGCGGATGTTGGATGTTGCGTTGCGTCGTTCTTAGTCTTAGACTGCGGAGGCACCTGAGATGATCTCGCAGAGCTCGGTGGTGATCTTGGCCTGGCGGGCCCGGTTGTACTGGAGCTCCACCTTGCCGTACATCTCCCCGGCATTCTTTGAGGCGTTCTCCATGGCATTCATGCGCTGGGCCGTCTCTGTGGTGGTGCCTCGTAGAAGCCGCAACCGCCCATTGCAGACTTGCATTCGGCTGGCGAATTCTAAGTGCGCTGCTCTGAATCACGGAGCCGTAGATGACACAGCCATAGTAAAACTCGTGAAGGTCCTCACGCGGCGGCAACGGGGCAAGTGAGGGCGCCTAGTGGCTTAGTGCCGAAGGTGGGCCTGCGAGCTGGGAGTCAGGGTCCAAGACTGTTCAAAAGCAGAAACAGCCCACTGTTCAGAAACAATGCCCCTCCGCATCCTGCCAGACTTCGTAGATGGAAGGCTCAAAGGAGTAGACGTCCATTGCCTTGGTCCACTCCCCTCGGTCCATTCCAGTGGCCTCCGACACAGGGCAGCACAGGCTTTAAGCTTTACCGCCGCTCAAGCCTTAAAGGAAGCCCCTTCCTCGTCGACGGTGTAGGTGTGCTTGGCGATCGTGTCGTAGGAGACCATGGACTTGAACTCATTGCTCACCACCTCCCGCAGCTACCGCTCCCTCCGTGACTCCGTGACTCGCGCTGGGCCGGCTTCGCCTGGCCTTGCAGCGTGCCGGCTTGCTGGCAGCAATGCGTTCGGCGATGACACTTGCGGCCGCAAAGGTAAAGGGCACTTTCGAGCATTCCTCACAAGAGCGGGAAGGAGCTACGTGTGTTCCGGGCAAGCGGCGAGAGTGCATGAGCCTCGAAGGTGGTGCTAAATCGATCGCCGTAGAGGCGTTTCAGCACTGCGACGCCCTGCGATCGTAAGGAGATATAGATGGAAATATAGGGAGGGAGAGGCGCACGACATCAGGAGGCCGTATACGCCTTGCCGCCCACCACCATGATCTTGGAGACGTTGCCCTTCGCCTCTTCGGCTGTCACGCCCAAGCGCACCTGCTTGGCGACCTGAGCAGAGGAGCAGGAGCGGAGGCGCCCGGCGAAGTCTTTGCAGCCTTCGTTTGGGCCAAGGTGCTGCAGTGTTCACGCCTCCGCAAAGGCCCTTGTCGGAGGTAACGGCCACGTAGGTAATCTGCCCGGCCTGCCAGCGGCTCTAGCTGGCACTAGTGGCGGTGTCCCGGTGTCCCTGTCCGGAGGTCCTTCTCCTCTGCTGGCAAGCGCTGAAACAGATTCAGGACAGGGTTGGCGAAGGGCAGGCTGTTTTCCATCGTCCTGACGGCGGCGCAGCGGAGCAGCTAAACGAGCCAGCAATTTCCAACACCTCCTCACCTCCCCCCCTCCCATTCCATTCGGTCATTCGGGTCTCTGATGGACGGGGCAGTCCGAGTCCTCATGTCCTTCTTGAACTTGGCCGTTGCCACCATCTTCATGGCCTGGGTCGTGCTGGGGGGGTGGGGGGTGTGCGTCAGCTGTAAGCTATACAGCAGCTATAATATAAAGCATTGGCCGTTCAGATTCAGTCCTTGGTGATCTTCTGCATGTTCTTGATTGCCCTCATCCGGATCGAGAGTGTCTTCAGTGTGGCGGCGCCCCTGGCTTGCTGGCCCAGGAGGGCGTTGGAAGGCGGCTCCATCGCGCTGCGCAGCCCGCTGCCCACGGCGGGCAGCACCGCGCGGGCCCCGGCCCCGCGGCCGGCGGGCCCCCTAAGAGCCAGCCTGCACAACCGCAGCAGAGAGAGAGAGAGAGAGAGAGAGAGAGAGAGAGAGAGAGAAACTGCGGCCGGGCCCGGCCTTGAGAACGTGGAAAGCATGTGGCTGCTTGGTGAAGCGCGGCGCGGGGCGGCGCGCGCTGAGAGCGGCTGCAAGGCGCCACTTCTTGGGGCGCAGCCTGACTCCGATGCCTTCTGATAAGCCGAAAGCGCCGCAGATCTACTGTGGCTTTTGTAGGCGACGCTGTCATGTCTCTCTGCACCCTGCGGCTGCCTTTCTCGAACCCTTTTTAACATGGCCTTCGCAACGTTTCGAGGATTCGTAGCTTCGGCTCTCGGGGCTCCAGATCTCTGCCCTTTATGGCACTGGAGCCTCCCCGGAAAGGCCGCGGAGACGGAGGGGGCGGACTCACGTACGTCGCTCTCCGTTTCTCGAATCGAAGCCCGGCCTGCAGCAGGGCTCCGCTAGCGGCTCAAGCGGCTCAAGCACTGCAAGGCCAGCCCGGCCGCAGTAAAAATCTTTTCTTGCCCCCCCTTGCCAATGCACCATCCAATGCATTCCGCTCATTCCTTCTTTTGCAGCTCGCGTGCTCTCGCGATCCTCTCCTCCGGCTTTCACGCGCAGGCGAGCACCCAAACTTGCCCATCCGTGGACCCGTGCGAAACCCTGCAGAACGGGTGACACACTCCAAAGTGTCCGATGGTTTGAAAAGACATCTAGCACATCCTAAACTCAGGCATGCTGTGGCTGAGTGAAATCTGGCATGGTGCGAGACAGTTGAACAACGGCATGGGGCCAGACTAACGTTGCTACTTGGGATACCACGCTTATATGGACTCTGATCATCTCCAGCATCTGATTGGTCGCGGCCCCGACATAGACTCAAGCTACGGGACTACGGGAGATTACGGGAGCACGGGCACAGCCGCTCGCTGTAAAGCAAAAAAGCCGTAGCCCAGAACATTCCCTACCTCTTCCCCGAAGCCCGCTACTTACATAAGATAGGCTTCGAAGCGTGAGGGAGATATCCTACCTCGCTATCCCCTCGCGTGGTCGTTTCCGAAGGACGACAGTTTCACTTCATCGCAAGCGCGCGGAGCGACGCGGACGCGCCTGCTTTTCGCCGGGCTGGTTGCCGAGGTTGCTGAGGTACCAGTAATTGGGGAAAAGGCCTCACACTTTCACTGGCTGCTGCAATCTCTGTGTTCTTCAAGCGATCGCTGTCCTGAACGGCGATGGCATCCTCTTCGCTGGAGCTGTCTTCCAAAGTGGCCACCGAAGACAGCGACAGGTGCCTGTGAAGAGTGTACAAGGTGACAGCTCTTTGCTCTCGCTCCCACAGCGCTGCCTGTTCCAGAGCATCTGCCAGTTAGGCCTCAACACAAGGCCGTGCAAAGCGTTTGTAGCAGAAGAGCAGTGGAGACGGACAGCTGCATAGAGCCCAGAGGCTACAACGCCTGTGGAAGCGTTTGTATCAACAACGTGGGCGGGTCACGCGCACAATTGTCAAATTGTGTGCTTTTATTAAAAGTCTAAGTCCGAAGCCTCCGCTCATCTCGGCGCACTGCATCGCGCAGTCTGGCAGAGAAGCACAAGAGAATAAGAGAGCAGCGCCGTATGCAGCATGGGAAACTCTGTGCATTGTCGAGTCCCTCTCGGGCTCCCGGCAAAGCCCAGCGAGCGGCCGCGGAAGCCGGAGAGACCTCAGACCGCAACAATCGGAGCCGCCCTTCCGCAGCTTCTGCCGCTTGAGAGTGTGCACATGGTCACATGGTGACGGAAGATGACGCTTTCCGTCGTTTCCTCGCCTCCTCCTCGGGCTCCTCCTTGTGCGACCTTTCATCCAGGATGTAACTGACGCTGTCTGGCTGCCTCCGCAGCTAAACTCAGGCCAAGGCAAGGCGGATGCAGCTGAAGCACCTCGGCGGAACACGCGTGGGCATGGGCCGTGCATAGGGCAGGCACGAGTAAGTGGCGGGCTTCGGGGTCTCAGGGGTTCTCCCGCCATTGGCACCAGGCGGCACCTGCAAAAACGGTGGGAAGCCAGCCCTCAAGCAGTGTCACAGCATGCTTTCTGCAGTCTGCCTGGGCTCTGGCTCGGTTGTGGCTCCTGGCGGCAGGCCCTTGGCCCATTCCAGCGTCGTCAGCCCCGTGAGGGCCAAGTAGGCGTGGAGAGCTGCGGGTCGCAAGCAGGGCAAAGAGGAGCTCCCTCCCTCCCTCGCGTCTTCTTCAGCACACACAGAGGATGACTCTCGCTCTCGCTCTCTCTCTCTCTCTCTCCCTCCCCTCTTGATTGCTTGCTTGCTTGATTGCTTGCATGGCGTGTTCTCTTGCTTGCTTGCTTGCAGGGCGTTTGGGGCGTCGGGTCGGACCCCACAACCCCTGCGCGCGAGTGCTACGCCTTGGTCTGTGTTCGGTGTGAAACTGGTTGAAACTACTGACAAGCGTGTTGTTGTCCGTGTTGTTCACGGTTCCGGGCTCGTTTCGGTCCGGTCGTTGGGCTCCCGGCATGTCGGACACAAACTGATGCGCTTACAAGCAGTGCAACAAGGGACACTCTAGAGTTTGCTAACCGGGCCGGCTCTACACTGCGAACTTAGTTGCCGTGCTACGGTTTGCGGGCAATTGCTCGTGCCAGTGCAGGTCCCCGGCGGTCAGGAAAGTTGCCGGGTCCCCGCACTGGTGGTGGTGGTGGCGGTGGTGGTGGTGGTGGTGGTGGTGGTGCTGTGGCGGGGTCCGGTGTCGTCGGGTGGGGAAACACAGGAGGTGTGCTCTCTCGCTCTCTCTTCTTCCACTCTCCTTCTGTCTCTCTTTCGCTCTCTCTCTCTCTCTCTCTCGCTCTCTCGCCTTACACGGCATCAGAATCGCTCTTCTCACATGCCGCAAAAACATAGCCTAGGAGGATGAGCAGCCAGACGCTGGTCAGCGCAGCGAGCGAAGCCGCCGCCTTGACTCACAGCAGGCGCTTGGGCTGGCGGGGTGCGGACCGCCGCAGGGCTGCGTCGGAAGCTCGGTCTCCGACTAGGACAAGTGGACGGTGCCCCACTGCCAGCCGCCGACTCGCAGAAAAAAATAAAAACATGGGGCCCTTGGCCGAAGTGGTCACAGTACCCCAACTCATCGCGAGGACATTTCGGGCCTGCGGATGTGGCGACTGCGGAAAAGGGCCGAAGCAGTGATGCAGCAACCTGCAAGGAATCCAAGTATGGGAGGTTCCAAAATATTTGAAACGGCATAGCGGCATGGCTCAATGTTTTCTGTCCCCCGAGGCCGCTGCTAAGAAGGGTCCAAAGGCAAAGCGACACCACGAAGACCACCCAGGGGCGGTAGTTGCCCACGCCGATGCACTGGGAACAGAACGGGAAAATGCTGCAACAAACAATCAACTGAAAACAACGCACGCGCATCTCCTCCTCTTCGACACCGAGTGGGGCCCACATAACACACGCAAACACAAACAAACAAACACACGCTTGCAGTAGACCGTCTAAATGTGAGTCGGGAATGCGGCTCTTGTTTGCACGTCACTTTTATTGCAAGTACACGAATTGGCGTCCCAATCTGCTTCACGGAGTATCCACAGCCGTCTTCGTTGGCAGCAGAACCGTGGACTCCTTGCTGCCCCTGCATTGTTACTTAACCCTTTCTTACAAGGATGACACACACACACAAAATTTCTGGGGGGGAAAGCTCACAAGATTCTGCCTCTACTAGGGAACTCAAGGCCCAACAGAGGTTTGGAGTTGAAGCAACCGCAACGACAAATAAAAAGGAAAGCTCAAGGCTTGACAGAGGTCTGGCGCTGAAGTAACCAAAACAACAACAACAAAGAGGAGAGCTCAAGGCTCGACAAAGGTCTGGGGCTGAATCAACCGGAACAACAACAAAACAAAAACTGAGCGATCACTTGATCGGTGATGCTGGAAATGCGCGGCACTTCCTCGTCTCCCCTACATGGAGGAGGTTGTGCCGTCTGAGGCCAAGGCATGATTAGATGAATTGTTACACCTGGCAAGAAAACTTGGGTTTCCTACGAGCCACAAAATTCCGACCTGTCCGTGAAGTCAATGGTTCAATTTTCATTGGTCCTTATTTTCAGGGGTCCTTGTCAAATGTACAGTCACGTGAAGAAATCATCCTCCATTTCCTGATAGTCAACAAGGCGACTTCATTGGGGCTGGAGCCGTCAGATCTTAAATCGTGAATCCGGGAGACTGTTATACTTTGACACAAACGAGCGAGGACTCAACCAAGGACAGAAAACATAGCAGAGCAGACCCAGCGAAACTGTCAACAATTAGTTCAATCTTCATAACCTTCCCGTTGCTCCAGAGTCAGTACAGTCACGAGCTTCGGACAAAGCATGTGAAGTCAGTTTCGTGGGAGCAACCTTCCACTCAGCTGGCGCCAACGAGGGGAAGCCATGCTGCACCACACTTGCAATAGACCTCTTGGTCTACATGTGTCGCGAATGTGACTCTTGTTTGCACATCACTTTTATTGCAGGTACATGAATTGGCGTCCCAATCTGCTTCACGGAGTATCCACAGCCGTCTTCGTTGGCAGCAGAACTGTGGACTCCCTGCTGCCCCCTGCATTGTTTCTTGGCCCTTTGTTACAGGGATGACACACACAGACACACACTTGCATCAGATCTCATGATCTGTCATGTCGTCCGGAATGTGGCTCTTCTTTGATGTTGAAATCGTTCGGCTCGGCTACTTGTCGTTTTTGTGTAATATAGATTGATTACAAAGCTCAACCAGATCTGACATGTGGAACCATGTAACTCCTGCACATGCTGCACAAGCAGCGTGGCAGGACTGCACACCAACACTCGCGTTCAAGCAATGCCCGAGAACCTGTTTGCACAAGACGAAAGTAGATGCTGATGCCCAAGCTACGATCCAACGTCTGTGGCGCGTCTGTTACTTTTTCTGCAGGCACAGAGCCACTCGTCAGTGACTCCCTGCACTCAAGCCCATAGCTTTGTCAGCATGGCTAGAAGCAAGAGCGCCATGCCCCTTGCATTCCTTTTATGTACTCAAAAATCCGTCGAGGCCACAGGCCCGCCCCAGGCCCCCTTTTTCTTGCTCCTGCCCAGTCCCTGCCACGCGCGGCCATGCTGGTCCCTGTACAACTGTTCGTTCCTCCTTGCCGCACGCTGACATGTGTCGCTGACAAAGCAGCTCTACGGCTCAAAGAGATCGCAATATAGCCGACCTGAACAGAGTTCCTGAGTGATACAGAAGGCTTTGCCGCTTCATCCGGCCCCTGCACTTGCGGAGCCGAGGCGGGCGGCGTAACGTTAAAATTTACATTAGCCTTTTGTTACGGGGATGACACACACGGAGAAATGGGTCCAACCAGTGGCTTCCATCGGCCTACCGTCGCTAGTATCCACCTCCACTAAATCTCGGTAAATCATTTCAAACCGTAGACCACGACAGCTTACCTGTAACAGCATGCGGAGCAATATTCCAGGTTCTCGGCTTTGCTTGGTGCCATGAGGTGGAAACTGATCCCAGGGTCCCAGGATCATATAGAGCATATCACAGTCAGCAGACAGGCAAGCGTCCCGGCTGAGGAACGTTTTGGCTTCCAGAAACCTGTAATTAGCTTAGAGACATCCTGCGGGTCCATCGCTGTGTCACCTCCTTCACGTCCAGGGAACCTTGGAATGGAAGCACTATGTCCACGGCCGCGTAATCCTCCTCGGCAATGACGAAACCATCGTCGGCGATCCCATGCAGTTCTACCGAATCAACCGGTCCTCGTCTCCGCATCTTCAAACTTTCCTCGTCCTGCATTTGGTCCTGCTGCTGTCCTTCGTCCAACTCAACCTGTGCCCAACGTCCAGCGTTCGCCATCTCCTCCCTCACCGTCTCCGAGCCGGTGTCGGCCTGGTAGTCATCTGGGTCCGGCGCCTTTCATGTCCGCCTCATGCGCCCTGTCACACTCCTGCTTGTCCGCCTCCAGCAAACCGGACTGGACGGTCACCACATGCCACGGGAGTTCCCTGCTACACCAGCCCTTGGAGGCGTACTTCGCCATCTCGATGTACTCCGGCAGTTTATCTGACGGGCCGAGGTCCGGCGGCGACAAAACAATGGTACCACTTCATGTCCCACATATTGGGGTGGTTGAATGTCGGGAGAAAGATGGCGTTCCCCGTCGCGAGGGCGACCAGCGTGGACAGTCCGGCGGCGCGGCGTTTGCCCCGTTTGGCTCAGCAGATTTTAATCTTTATGATGAACAACCAGTCAGTCAAGGCGAATGGAGCATATGCAACACAGCTGCAGTACGTAGAAGTTAATGATCAGCCGCATGTTGTCGAAACTGAACTCCGATACACAAGACAGAACGGCGGGGAAAAGGAGCAGCGTGTTCCGCATTGGATAATGATTGATTGACAAGGGCTGGAGAACCGTGTAGCTGACCGTCCGGGAACCTTTAGCAACAATGAATAACATGAACTACGTCACAGGCCACTTATCTACTCCGCATTGCATCGGTGCAACGACACTGGATTGCCGGTGTGGTACCTCGCGGGCAAATGTTGCTTTGCTCCATGTCCGTCAGGCCCAGCCCTCGAACGTCGATGTCCCAACACATGTACTTCTTCTCGTCGATTTTTGGGTAGTTGTCTGGCCGACGACGCCATTGCTGCCCAACGTGTGAGAACTCGTGCTGGCCGGGCCTGCGTAGCAACACACATCGTGCAGTCATAAGTGCACACATCGTGTCACTGTGCTATCTGCACTGTTTGTCAGAGCCGACAGTCAAAACCTCGCGTCCGTCGAGACGCGAACGTCCCCCGAGTCTCGCGAGTAGCTCCCCATGTTGCCCGTCGGGAAAGGCTGCCAAGGCGAAGTGGGAGCGAAGGGAGTTGGGTTGGCATCGGAAAAAGCCATGCCTGCAAAAAATGAACTAAGGAACGGCGAGGATAATGTGTAAGAGACGTGTGGGGAACTAAGTAGTGTATACAGGTTTACATTTCCCTAGGACCTAGACAGGGACGCTACATGTACGTGTTAAGCTGCAGTATATATGCTGTGCGAATGAAAGACGTCTGTCCGAGTGACAGTGCCCATGCAAGTCGTCTGCAGTGTTGCTGTGACTGAAGGTAATAGAAGCTGTGCTCATGCTCTAGAACTGGGCTCTGAGTCTGGTCCAGCATGTGGCAATCAAAGAACCGATGCTCATCAAACGGCTTCGACCATGCTCGCATGCACACACGTCGCATCAGCAACAATCATGTCATGAGCAGCGCAAATTGGAGGGCGCAAGGCACTAGTCCAGCGAAGAGCGTGGCATCGGCGATGCAGATAATGTCCACCGTTGCAGAACGACGGGGGATGCACAGCGGGTAAGTGTCATCGGGTTCAAATACGGATGGCCTCTCAAAACAGCTGAGGAAATACACCCCAGGCAACATCTGGTAGTCAAATTCTGTGCTTATTTTCGGCCTGTTATCCAATCCACAAATTCATACTACTATCTTTCCACACAAATCCATTAACATCAAACCGCTGTCCAAGCGGGTTTTTGCTTAATGTGCTTGCTTTTTGTGTAGCTTAGAAGCTTCAGACTTGAATACGCAAAAAACACCACCGACAAGTAAACCACACTAAACTGTCATGATCTAAAATTAAAAGGTGGGGGTTTAAACTCACGAAAGTGCAATTTTTGATGACCATGTAAAACGGCCAAAAACATACACCCTATCCCGGCTACACGCGTATCCCTGCTTAAGTTGCTTTCTGAAAATTTGCTCTTGCATATTTGCAACATCGACTCCCATTGGAGCGACATGCAAGGCTTCTTGTGGAACCGGAGGGGCCGGTGGGGCAGCGAGCGTTGTACCCATCCCCATCCAAGAAAACGATCAGCAATTCTCCGGCTCCCCTAGATTGGGCGGGTCGTGCTTGTTGAGGCCGGTGCATGACATCAACTGTTGATTAAAATTTCATATGCGGTGCTATGCTATCGGGCCACAATTTTCGACCCGCATTGTGAAGTCACTGGGGTCTCATTTCATTGGAGCCTTTGTCAATTGTGGAATCATTTCAATTGCAAAAGCAGATTTCCTGCTTTTCAACCGTACACTTCTTCTTCTTCTTCTTCCACAACTCTCTGCCGTCCGAATATCATGGCGTCTCACAGCAACGTGCAACTCAACAACAGCGATGAACGCAAGATGCCTATAGCCTAACTTCAGAACTTCTTCCCGTGGCTCGAAAGTCAGTCAAGTCAAGAGCTGCGGTCAGGATCGTGGAGGCTACCCTCCACGCAGCTGGCGCCAAGAGGACAGCCAAACTAAGCACACACATGCATCAGATTTCATGATCTTTCCATGTCGTCGGGAAGTTGGCTCTTCTTTAAAGGTCAAATCGTTCGGCTCTGCCGCTTGTTGTTTTTGTGTAGTATTATAGTATACGGGACTCCAGGCGTCATATCAATGATTACAAAGCTCAGTGACATCTGACATGTCGAACATGTAACTCCTGCACATGCTGCACATGCAGCATGACAGGACTGCACACCAACACTCGCGTTCAAGCAATGCCCGAGAACCTGTTTGCACAAGACGAAAGTAGATGCAGATGCCCAAGCTATGATCCAACGTCCGTGGCGCGTCTGTTGCATTTTCTGCAGGCACAGAGTCACTCGTCAGTGACTCCCTCCACTCAAGGCACATAGCTTGTCAGCATGGCTAGAAGCAAGAGCGCCGTGCCCCCTGCATTCATTTCGATTAAGTTACTCAAACATTTACATGAGCCCTTTGTTCAAACGCCCGCCAACCAATCCACCCAAAGGCACATGCCACAGTGCCACGGATCCACTGCAACTCACCGCGCAGGAAAGCCTAACCGGGAAGCCTAACGCCGCGGAGGCAACTCTCAGCTCGTGCCACGCGCTGTGCTCGCAATGCGCCAAGCGCGGCGTTTCGCTGGGCCGCCAAGCCGTGTTGAGCCAGAGGCAGTGATGGTCAAAGCCGGCCACACACTTCTCACCTCACGTAGCTCGTAGCCGTAGCCACTGCAACGTGAGCCGACGAGACTCTGAGCGCTGGACATCGACGGCAGTGCCGAGTCTTCGGCACGAGCTGGAAGATGCACCTGAAAAACAAGAAAGAATGCAAAGTCTGCGAACATGGCAGACCGGAAGGCAAACTACTTTGCAATCTTCGTGAGGCAGCTGCCCGTGCTTGCAGCGTCCCACGCGACCTTGTTTTGAACTGTGCCACGGCGCCACATAGCTCTCGCTCTCCCACTGGGTGCCGTGCCCTTGCTGGGTCGCCGAGCTCTCGGGTCCTGACAGGAGAGGAGCAGAGGAGCAGAAGGAGGTTGAGAGTTGAGGGTCCGGCGTAGTGCAGGAGCCAGGCCAGCAACGGCAGCCAGACTGTGCCAAGAAAAGAGTTTTCTTTTGCTTCTCGAGGAGCCAAGCCAGCGAAGCTTGACTGGATAAGCGCCGTGCTGAAGAGCAGCCCTGCCCAGGCCTCCCGCGAGAGGCGAGGAGACTGAAACCTGTTCCCTTCTCCCCGTTCCTCCCTTCCCTCCCGTCTCCAGTGCCAAACCTGCCGCGCCAAGAGGTCTAACTCGCTCTGGTCGGGAGGCAGATCTGGCGCCAGAGCGTCTCACCGGAAACTCGAAGGTTCTGCTTCTTCAATGCGGCAGAAGCACATGATAGAAACGGATATCAAGATAGGACAGAAAAGGGAACACGGACATTGCACACTGTGCTCGCCAATAACGTCGCCTGCATATGCTGAAGACGTGCGATGTGACAGGGATATGATAACGTTCGAGGCAGTACGTATATATGTATAAAAATCAGCATATGTATATGTATGTGTGTATATAGTATATACATATATACAACCCCCAAACAAAGATCTTCGCCTTTTCATGTTCTTTTGAGGATCCAAGACACAACTGAGGTCCCCAGAAGCCACCCCTTCGAAAACCCAACACAACCGAGGTACTCTTTTGAAGACCCAAGACACCCTCCCTGCTCTGCATCTTTTGGCTGACCTGTTTACGCTTGCTCTTTTCAAAATTGGAACTGCCTCTCAGTTTCTTGAACCACTCGCGGCTTGAGCCACAACGAAAACTTATCGCGCGCACACACACACACACAACACACACACACAACACACACACACACACACACACACAGAGACACACACAGACACACACACACAGAGACACACACACACACACACACACACAGACACACACACAGAGACACACACAGCGAGACACACACAGAGAGACACACACAGACACACACACACACACAGACACACACACACACACACACACACAGACACACACAGACACACACAGACACACACACACACACACAGACACACACACACACAGAGACACACACAGCGAGACACACACAGAGAGACACACACAGACACACACACACACACAGACACACACACACACACACACACACACAGACACACACACACAGACACACACACACACACAGACACACACACACACACGCACAGACACAGACAAACACACACAGACACACAGAGACACACACAGACACACACACGCTGTCTCGATGTCTATCTACCAAACTAACTACATATCTGTTGAGCCCTCCATCCACAGTCTTGGTTTACTTGCATTGTCCATACTGTTTTCCGAGAATCCGATTGTCAGCCCTGGAAAGGGGGCGCCGGTTTTGCATGCGGCGATGAGGACGCCCGCCATGAAAAGGAGCAGCAAAGCCGCAGCCCATTGGCTGTGGGCCGAGTACCTCCCCCCGAAAACCCCCGAAGTGAGGCGCTTGAAGCGCAGACTGCGAAGTGCTCTGTGTGACTCTGCGAGAGCGGCCTTTTTTGGACTTTGCAAGAATTCTCTCCCAGCGCCCAGCTTCCTCTGCCGGTCGTTCAGCGGCGGCTCAGTGCGCGGCCCAGGTCACTGGGGGCGATCCACCTCAGCGGTTTGATCCTGCTTTACACCTCATGCCTTGGCATCTGGTGCAGTCTTCCCTTCGCCATAAGCATCGTTGAACTTGGCTCCGTCCCGTTTACAGGCCACCGTCGCCCAAGACTTCCCAACAACGGTTTCAACTGAAGGAGCTAGCTGGTCAGCGAACACACTCGGGACATGGTGCCATGAACATCAGCTGCGCTGGACTTAAAATTGAAAGGTGATGTCTCGAGCCCGGGGGCCGTGCTTGCGCCCCAGCTCGAAGGCCACTTCAACGCTGCCTTGAGGAACCTTCTCCGTGGCCTCCGGAATCCGGTAAATCCGGTGAATCCGGCTTTCGCCACGGGACGGCGCTAAGGGCGGGTCCCGCTCGGCCAGGTTCACGACTTCACCATCACACCTGCCCGGCCCAACCCCCCCGCCGATGGGAAACGTCAAAAAACCAACCCAACCGCCATATAGTTCGCTGTACATCAACAAACACAAATTTCAGGCGGTCCCGGCGGCGGTCCCGGCGGTCCCGGTCCCGGCGGGCTCTTCCCGCTTCGCGCGCAGGCGCCGCAGCTGAGTCCCGGGCCAGCGCTGCGCCGAGTTGGACCAGACCGAGCACCTCCCCGCGAACGAAGGCGGAGGGGAGCTCACATCACTTAACCGAGCAAGCGGGGGCGTTGGCGTGTTGCCCCCTTTTTTGCACTAGAGGCATGTCGTATGTCGTGTCGTTAAGGATATATACATAATTAATATTACATATTTCTATAGATAGATCGGTCGGTCGAGTGTACTCGTGCAGACGGCTGCGAGCGGTAATGTGGTCGTGGCACAAATTGCCGTGCTACCCTCCGTGAGGCTTGCATCCGCTATGACGTCGTCACACGTCGCCTGTCGCCGCGGCGCCAGTCAAGCGGCAGCCTCCCGGGCTCAGGCACCGCCACGGCCGCTTGCGCTGGGCCCGGAGGCGTCACGGGGGCCTCCTGCGAGTGGAGCTGAAGTGCTGAAGCAGCCGCGGCTTCGCGGCCTTTGCCGCCTTTGCCTTTGGAGGTCCTCCGCCAAGAGCGCAGCACGCAGCGTCGGCCGGCGTCGCAGCAGAGGTCTGAATCAGCGCGGGCGCAGCCGCACTCGCATAAAACGCTCTCCAGCTAGAAACTCCGCAAAAAAACTCTTTTTCCCCGTGCGGCACGGTTGGGATCGGGCCGAGGGCTCGGGCCTCGGGATGCCTTTTGCACCCGGCTCCGGCTCGGTGCCCTGCCGGCACCTTCTTCCTCAGACTTCTTCCTTCTCCTTCTCCAGAGCGGCACTCATGACCTGCAGACTCGCGGCCGAAGGACTTTCTTTACGCCTCTCGTACGAGTGCCTCTCGTGCGAGGTCCATGAGCTCGTGCCCGGGAATCCGCCCCTGCTCCTCAAAGCATCAGCAATGCTTGGGCTTGGATGGGGCAGAGCATCAAAAAACACCGCACCGACCGGGCCTGTGGCTTGGCTTTGGCCTTCTTCTCCTGAATCCACCCGGCGACCTTTGCCTCGTCTTGCAGGACCTCCGTGTTCCGCAGCCATCCGCGCGGCTCCCAACGGGCCCGATATGGAGCTTCTGATGCAAAACGGGCTCCCGGCGGACTTCAGTGCGATGCACAGCTCGTGCTCGTACTTCTCGGGATCTCAGAGATCGGACGACGTCGCGGCGTCGCGCAGCTGTGAAGCTTTGGGCGGCTTGGGCGGCGGCGGGAACTAAAGAGGACCAAGGCCAGCATGGCGCTGCTCCTGCGACGCTTTTCGCGGTTTTTGTTTCAAGGTGGAGCGCGAGCTCGCTGCCTGCCGGGCACTGGGTCGCACCCAGCCACTGTGGCGTTGGTGAGGAAGCGCAGGTTGCACAGGCCCAAACCGACGGAGCGGACCTCCAAGGCGAGAGAGTGATATGTGCCATTCTGTGAGTTGAGCTTGCATGGATCGGCCTTCCCCGAGTACTGCCTGTGCCCATCGTCTGCACTACACATGAACAGGTCAACCCAGCAACGATCTCTGTCTGTTCGTGGCTTCAGCGCCTTCCAGCTGCCGCTGCGTTCAAACGCAGCAAAGCATCGCAATGCATTGCAGAATTGCCCTTCTGGATTTTGGACTTTCACTTCGCTCGCAACGAAACGAAGGCATTGGTCTTGCTAGTGACCCTTCAGCCGGTAACCGGGTACCAATCACATCCAAATGGGCGCATCGCACAAACTCTTTAGTGTCCTCCCCCACGTGCCTTTCTTCACTGCCGGGGTGGTCCGAGTCCCCATGTAACGCAGCGGTGTCGACATGTACTTTTTGTGAGACACGTGAATAGAAATTCGCAACCACTTAAAAGAGGAGCGTTTGGGGCCCTGCTCTGCCTCGGTCTCGAGTTTCTCCATGTCGAAGTCGGGCGCCGCCTCCGCGGTTAAGCGCAGCCCGCTCTGCATCTGATCCGCCAAAGGGCCAGGGCCCCTCCGCCAAGACGAGAAGATCCCGGGCCCAAGCAGCAAAGCATCGACCCATGAACTCTTTCCACCACCCCCTGCCTGTTGCAGGGCAAGCTTGCAGACTTCGAAGAAGTCGTCCAACTCCTCATCGGTGAGCCGGGCATCCTCACGCAGTTTCTTCTTGGTTTTGCATTCGCTTTCTGCCACCTCCCGCGACCCGCATGGGATTTTCACCTGCGGATGTTATAACACCTGAACGACGCAGCGGTACCTGTATACCGAATTTAGCACATCGCTTCTTAGACGACGCGCAGAAAGATCGAGAATCGCAGGTGCAAACACATGCCTTTGAGTGTATAAAGGGCTCTGTAGGACTCTAGGAGGCTCCGCTACCATGTTTCCGTGTTTCCTTCAACTCGAGAGCTGCGGTTCAGAAGTGTAACAGCCGAAACTTATGACACTGAGATCTGCGACCGCAATGTCCTTTTGCAAGTCTTGACGTCCCATAGCGAAGCCGCGGTAAAGTCACAGAAACGGAGTAAGGTCCGAGGCACGATAGATCTAGTTTGACCGCTGTACTCGGCAACGTAAACCTGTAATCCTGAGCGCGAGCCACGTGCAAAGCGAGCGGGCGGGAGAAACGAACAAACACTGACTCAGAGAGTTCGTCACGTTTCGGGGGCGAAAAAGCAAACTGCGGCGGAGAGCGATTTTGTTGTTAAAACTCCGACCAGGAGAACTCGTTTCGGTGGCGGGAAATGAACTCGTCTTGTCGAGAAGAACATGTTTCTGCTGAAGGAGAAAACGTGGCAAATCATGCGTATAATAGTCCTTCAAGGCACAGGCAGAAATGCTCAACAACCTACTGAAGCCCTGTGCTATCTTTGGCCAGGAAAGTTTGTTTCTATGGCGAGCCAGTGCAGCTTTCAATGTAGTGGCTGCAATCGGCACACCTGTCATTTGTGACTCCCTATTTCTGTCATTTGTGACTCCCTACGCTCCTGCCTCTTGGCCAGGTAAATCCCCGTCATTTGTGACTCCCTCCGCCTGGCATCACCACACATCACCTCACCCGAAAGTGTTCTTATTCATTGGCAGGCCTGTGACTTCTTCTCAAACAAGCGCCTGTCATCTGTGACTCCCGACCCTTTTGCCTTGCTTTTAAATGTTATTTTCACACAGCAACACGGGTCATCTGTGACTCCCCGCTTTTCTTGCTCTGGCCATCTGTGACTTCCTACTTTTTCTTGTTTTGGACAGGTTTTCCTTTTCGGTCGAAGCTTCCTGCTGGATTCATTCCTTCGGGTCACTCCTTAAGGTGTTGTCTTCGATAATAGGTTCCTGCTGGGTTCACTCCTTAGGGCCTTTGTCTTCGATGAAAAGTTCTTCTTGGATTCACCCCTTAGGGTTTCACCTTAAGCAAAAGGTGCCTGCTGGATTCACTCCTTAGGGTTTTGTCTTCGGTAATAGGTTCCTGCTGGGTTCAGTCCTTAGGGTTTTCCGTCTTCGGTGAAACGTTCTTCTTGGATTCATCCCTTAGGGTTTTCGTCTTCGGTACTAGGTTTCTGCTGGGTTTACTCCTTAGGGCCTTCGTCTTCGATGAAAGATTCTTCTTGGATTCACCCCTTAGGGTTTCTACTTCGGCAGAAGGTTCCTGCTGGATTCACTCCTTAGGGTTTTGTCTTCGGTAACAGGTTCCTGCTGGGTTCAGTCCTTAGGGTTTTCCGTCTTCGGTGAAACGTTCTGCTTGGATTCATCCCTTAGGGTTTCATCTCTGGCTAAAGGTTCCTGCTGGATTCACTCCTTAGGGCTTTCGCCTTGGGTAACAGATTCCTGCTGGGTTTACTCCTCAAGGTTTTCGTCTTCGGTGAAAGGTTCTTCTTGGATTCACCCCTTAGGGGTTCACCTTCGGCAAAAGGTTCATGCTGGATTCATTATATATTATTATATTATTATATTATTATATTATTATATTATATATTATATATTATATATTATATATTATATATTATATATTATATATTATATATTATATATTATATATTATATATTATATATTATATATTATATATTATATATTATATATTCTATATTCTATATTCTATATTCTATATTCTATATTATATAATATATATTATATATTATATATTATATATTATATATTATATATTTTATATTATATGTTATATATTCTATATTATATATTCTATATTATATATTCTATATTACATGATTTATATCTTATATATTATATACTATATATTCATTATATAATATATAATATATATATATATATATTACATATTAACAAATTATATGTAACATACTATATATATTACATTCAGGACTTATATGTTATTTATTATATACTATTTATCATGTATTCTATGTCATTTTATATATACTACATACTAAACATTCTATAATACATACTGCATATTATATATCATTTTGATATGTTGTATATTTTATACCGTGCATTTTATATTGTATATCTTCTGTTGCATGTTACGTACTATGCTACATGATATATTATATATTACATATTATAGATTAAATATATATATATATATATATATATATTGTCTATTATATATATATATATATATATATATATATTATATTATATTATCTTATATATTGTATATTACTTCTATATGGGAAGCAAGCATCTGGTTGTGCGAAAAATACACCCCTCCTAGGGGAAAAACACTACTTTCATGCGAAAGTGCACCGCGCCTGGGAAAAACTGCATTTTCAGCCAAAAAATGCACCCCGCCGAGGGAAAACTAGGATTTCTTAAAAATTAGCACCGTGCCTAGGAAATATTGCAGATTCCGGCAAACTGACTACAGTCATTTGTGACTCCCAGTTTTCCGTTTCAAAGATCAAAACAATCGGGTGCATGTGCTGGCATGTACCAAAACCCTGGAAGGGTCTCCATTTTCAGCCGTTGAACCACCTGTCATTTGTGACTCCCTGGTCGGCTGTTGGACAACAAGGTTCGTGAAGACAAACTTTCAAGAACGTCCCAAGAGCCTTGGGAGTCACAAATGACACCCTGCAAACCAGGCGGCTCAGACTGTAACACGAGTGAGACTGGCTTTGGAAGACGGCAGAGTGCAGTTGGGTTGTAGTTGCCGGGTTGCGGTTTTTGTTGGGGCTCTTCCCTTCATGTCCGCACGCTGTTTAGGCGGTCCCGGCTGTCGTCTGCGTTCATGAAGGCTTCAAGCATTAGCTGCAGCTGTTCCACCTGGGAGAGTTCAGCGCTGCTGAGCCGCTGCTGCACTGCATCCGATTCGGGCCCCGGCGCTGCTCACCGCGTGCAGCTCCAGCAGCATCGCCTCGGCGACGGCCCCCCCGCGTGGTTGAAACGGACACCCCCCCCGCCGGCGGCCCCGTGGCCCGTGGACCGCCGCACCGCTCCTTTCAACCGCTCGCGCCCCGGGGCCTCGAACTGGCCCAGGTCCTGGCCCAGGCGCTCCTTCACTTCCTCTCAGCGGGTCAAGCGGCGAAGTCTCGCCGCGGCTCCGCGGCTCTCTGCCCCTGCCCCTTCTCCGTCCCCTGCTCTCCTCCAGCTTCTTCCGGACGTCGCCAAGCCTCGGCCGGCCCCGCGGCGAGCGGATCAAGTCGATGATGGATATTGGCCATGTTGAACATTGAGCGCCAGGCTCGCTCAGCTGGGACGCCATCATGGCATTCTTCTCCTCCGAACAGTCCCGAAAACACAAGCAAAGGAATACCGGAATACCGTGTCGTGTGCAGCCTTGCAATGCATATTTAAGTCTGCCTGAGCGTATGATGCGTATGCGGGAGGCTTGTGGCCTGGAAGAGGCCATTCTGCTTCTTCATTGCAGCGACCTCCTGCTCCAGGCCCTGCAAAGCAAAGAAGAGCCTGCGTGGCCCTCATGGCCCCGGCCCTGCCTCGTGGGCGTAAGCGGCGCCCGCGCAGACGAAGCAGGCGAAACACAGCCTCGGCACAGGCGAAGCGAGTGCTGACATCACTAGAAGCCACTCTGACCAGAGATACTACCTCGTGCAAGGATCCTCACGCCGGGCAAGCCAGCACGTCGCTGCTCTGAGCAGAGCTGCAACTGGCTAACCACAATGACAAAGAACGAAACATGCAGTGATATGCAGTTGTATGATGTATCCAGGTTCCGTGGTGTGATGCGTCGCTGCTCTGTCTCTGGGCTTCGGACAGCAGGGAGGCGAAAGCCTAGAAGAAGAGCCCAGAGCTCGAACGGACCCTCGAAGTCACAGCTCTCTTGGCCCGAGGCCGCGAAGCCGTCGGGGCCGAAGGCGCCCAGCTGACAAGAAACGGCGGCTTGCTGGGGCTCCAAGCTCTGCGCTCTGCTCTTTGCGCTCTCTCTCTCTCTCTGGGGCTTTGGCCAGGGGGAGCTTCGTCTGCAGGCCCGTCCTAAGAGAGCCCGCCGGGCGGCTTTCGGCTGTCTCTTTGTGCGCCCGGGGCCCGAGAGCAAGACGAGGCCAAGAGTGCCAGCAGCAGAGCCAGCAGCACTCCTGTGCAAGCTCAAAAACAGCACACCGACTCTCAGAAGCTGAAGAAAGCCCTTATCCTGCAAGGAAGGTGTAAGTCACCAAGCGGAAGAAGCCGAAAGGGCCAAGCCAGCCACCTGGAGGGGCCTTAAAACAAACGGCCAATGGGAAAGCCCTGTGAAGGCTGTGCCCCGCTTGGGCCAGGGCTGGCAAACCACAGCACTGGACCACCTGCAGCGACACCCGTAGCCAAAGCTCCCACCGTCCCGCTGAGCACCGCTGAGCACCTTGAAACCCGACGAGAGCAGCTCGGAGAATCCGAAGCTGCTGGAGGAGCCGGAGCCTCCAGAAGCCTCGAGGCCCCCCGCCGCGGCGGGGCCAGCGTCAGTCTTTGCCTCAGCAGCGTTTATGTAGGAACCTGAAATTACGCCTTCTCAAACAACCTTTATAACAGTTGCTCTGCGGCTTTGCAAAACCATCGCGCAAATGGGCTGGGGCGGTCAAGGAAAACTGAGTAGTAATACATATTTTCTTTGCATGCCTGTGCAGTGGGCGGCCACATCGCGCCATGCACTGAGTACACATTTTCGCTTCGATCTGCGACAAGCGCCGATGGAGCAGTCATGTGTGCCTGGGACCACCACGGGACCGTTCCGGACGTGATCCATGCGATTCCGTGCGGAAAGACAAGCATCAAGTGCTGATCGCTGGAATGTACGTCGACATGCTGAACGAAAAGCAATCAAAACATGCGCGTTTTTGAAATATATACCTATCTGGGCAAAAGCGGCTTGAGTCGAAGTCGCGGTCTCGCAGCTAGCAGTTGACTTCAGAAATGACTCAAGGAAAAAGGCAACTAAACAGGGATAGGGCGGTTAGGCGGAGTCCTGTGACCGTGTGCTTTGGAGACGACCCGAGCAAGCGGCTAAGCGGCGCGTCGCCACGGCGTGCGTGCAACAGGCTGCGCTGCCGCCTGCTCCAGACTGTTTTCTGCCGCTCGTGGCATGTTCTGATTGGCGGTGGCGGCGGGGAGAATTGGGTCAAGTCGGAGCGCAAAAAACTTCGTTCTTCTGGCTTCTTGCTTGTCACTCCACAAAACAAGGGCGTTGGGTGGCCAGCCAATACACACTGTCTGACATGACGTCAAAGCGAAGCGCATGCAAAACACGTCGCGTGCGAGTGCACGGTAGCCTGGACATTTTCTTGCTGCGGTAGCAAATTCGTCACGATCCTTTGACCCGCCGAAGCCGACAGGCTCCCGGACTACCGGGCTGCCGCTGTTTTCTTTTCTTGCGATGCTGTGCGCTTGTGTTATGTTGAATCACCGACTTGCTCAATCTCTCTCTTAAACTCTCTGTCTGTCTGTGGGCGGGTCTGCGGGGAACCTTCACTGCAGCTGTGGGGCAGTGGAGGCTTCGGCCCAACGAAACTCCCTGGGACTGATCATGCCCGCGTACTCGCAGCGACAATGGCAACCAGGCCAAACCAAACGCCGGGCAAGTCATCGTCTGCACTTGCACAAGTGAGACTCAATGGCATTGATACTTACTATGTGGCTGAAGATCTTTACCTCCGAGAGTAAGATTTAGGAAAAATGCCAAACCTTCGCCTGCCTCATCTCAATCTGACGACATATTTTTGGATCGCCAAGCAGTTGGCAAACAAGGCTATCAACTTTTCGCTGAGCCGAAAACAAAATCTAGCAGGAGACCCGGTCGATTACACAGTATGGTATCTTGACTTGGCTGCTCGTCCATTCTCCAAATACACCTTGCGCAAAAGTATTGCACCCTTGCTAGCCGAAAAACCTTGGGAGGGTAGAGGGCGTACTCTGCCTCCTTATCATCATCCTCTTCCAAGATTGGTGCAAGGATGCAGGCAGTGCGGATATATGTTGAGGCGATGCTCCATGCTCGCACGGATTAATCGCTGTAGTTGCAGTCTGCATTCCCAAAATAGTTCAATGCTGGGCTGGCATCAGCAGCTGGCATAGCATTCTGCAGTTGCTGATTCCTCTAAAAAACAGATTGCAACTAGTTGCATTTTGCATTCTCCCATTCAGTGCTCGGCTTATATCCGGAATTGGCTGCATACTTGCGGGCTCCCTGAAAAGATGATGGCAACTAGCTGCATTTCGCATTTCTCCAGATATTTCAATGGTTTGCTGGCGTGAGCAGCAGGCCTGGAGGATTTCTTTGGATGAGCACCACATTCAGCGAATTAACATCGCTTGCTCAAGCAAGTATATGCGAAGCAAAACGGATTATAAGGGTCATTTCCTGCAAGAAACCACTTTTAGGACCAACCCAAGTCAAGTCAAGCTGTCAGTGTTTCCCAATTGCCCGTTCAACATATGCCAAACCCAGCATTGGTATAGCTGGTATGGCACCGATCAACTTGGAATCTCAGGTATCCTCAACCCAGGCAGAATTTGACCAATTGACGCGGAAGTTGCACGTACATTGGCCAAAAATCGACAAGGTACATTGGCCAAAGTCGACACTTCTTTTCTTTCCGTGGCCGATGCACCAACAAACCTGATTGGCAAGAAGTTCTCAATCAGTTTGTAGTAGAGCTAGATCGCAGCACGAAGAACAGCTGTGGAATCATGCTTGGAGGAAATCTATCTTGCTCCGCCATCAAATGTAAGAGCGCAAGCACCTTCCATCTATGGGAATCAAGTATGCAAGTTTCGCCCTGTGTTTCACGGCCATTCGTGCAGCGGCAGCAGCAAGAGTTTATTCCATTTGGCTGGTGTGTCGCCTTCATGAAGTCGTCTCCCCGAAAAGTTGTGTTTGGACAATTCCAACGTCTGAAGCAACTGCACGTGAGCCAAGTGCACCGCCGGCAACTGAAGCTGGAAATCTGGCACCAGATTATCCTCCAATACAACGGAGCCAGAACAAAGATGGACACGCCAGATCCGTGCGGATGATATACAGGGAGCTGGATGCAATTACGCTGCCAACGACGTGCGCAGCCAATCAAGCTCCCAAAAGTTGCATGTTGTTTCCATGCTTGTTTTGCTGTAGCTGCACATGAAAGCAATCAGTTTCGAGTATCACGCCTCGGCTCTCCTAATTCCTTATATACTATATTACTATATTAAATATACACCGATGAGAAAACGTCGGTTCAAATCCAAGACCATCAAGAAGTCTCTGTCAACAAACGTCGACATGAGTCAACGACGACAATACGCTCATCAGAAATCAGAATCGTCGTCAACTTCTTCCGAAGTTCCGTTCCGCCACCTACTGCTTCATCTTCTGATATTGCGTCCAATCAACACCAAAATGTTTTGAACCGTGGCCCTATCTGAGTATTCCAAAACCAACCCACAAGCCAATAACTCCAGTCGTCACCGTACCAGGACCAGTCAGCAAGCGAACCAATCCACTCGGAATTCCAGTCACTTGCATCCAAAGACCCGTCATAAGGCTCACAGTGTTCCCTTTCGCGGCGGAGGTTTTTTTTTTTTTCAAAGGTGCGGCCAACCCTTTTTCTTCCTAGGTGCGGCGAAGGATCTGTTCAGGTTCGACACGCAGGATCCCTGTGAAGGGTTCATCGGGGACATACAAAATTTGCACCGCGCCACAGCGCCAGCGCTTCGACACGCAGGATCCCTGTGGAGGGTTCACCGGGGACGTAGAAAATTTGCACCACACCACAGCGCCAGCGCTTCGACACGCAGGATCCCTGTGAAAGGTTCATCGGGGACATACAAAATTTGCACCGCGCCACAGCGCCAGCGCTTCGACACGCAGGATCCCTGTGGAAGCTTCATCGGGGACGTTGAAAATTTGCACCGAGCCACAGCGCCGGCGCTTCGACACGCAGTAGCCCTGTGGAGGGTTCATCGGGGACCTCCCCCCTTTGCAAACCTTTTAAATCCTTCACGATTGATTGTGTTTTCTTCGCATCAAACCACCCTGACGCGTTGTTGTCTGGACTTCTCCTTCTTGTGTTTTGGCGAATACGTTTTTGTGCATCTTTCGTGCCTTTAGTGAGCGGGGAGTTTAGTCTAAAAAAGCGGGGGGGTTGGGGGGAGCGCAGCCCCCCCCATTTCCAAACCTTTTAAACCCTTCACGATTGATTGTGTTTACTTCGCATTAAACCACCCTGACGCTTTGTTGTATTTACAAAGCCTTTAAACCCTTCACGACTGACTGTGTTTTCTTCGCATTAAACCACAATGACGCGTTGTTGTCTGGCTTTCTCCTTCTTCTGTGTTGGCGAAGACGTTTTTGTGCATCTCTTCGTGGCAGTGAGCGGGGAGTTTAGCAAAAAAAAAAAGCGGTGGGGCTTGGGGGGGGCGCAGCCTGCAAACCTTTTAAACCCTTCACGATTGATTGTGTTTACTTCGCATTAAACCACCCTGACGCGTTCTTGTCTGGCTTTCTTCTTCTTGTGTTTTGGCGAATACGTTTTTGTGCATTTCTTCGCGGCTTTTTAGTGAGCGGGGAGTTTAGCCTAAACAAAGCGGGGGGGTTGGGGGGGGCGCAGCCACCCCCCCAGTTGCAAACCTTTTAAATCCTTCACGATTGATTGTGTTTTCTTCGCATCAAACCACCCTGACGCGTTGTTGTCTGGACTTCTCCTTCTTGTGTTTTGGCGAATACGTTTTTGTGCATCTCTTCGTGCCTTTAGTGAGCGGGGAGTTTAGTCTAAAAAAAGCGGGGGGGTTGGGGGGGGCGCAGCCCCCCCCATTTCCAAACCTTTTAAACCCTTCACGATTGATTGTGTTTACTTCGCATCCAACCACCCTGACGCTTTGTTGTATTCACAAACCCTTTAAACCCTTCACGACTGATTGTGTTGTCTTCGCAATAAACCACCCTGACGCGTTGTTGTCTGGCTTTCTCCTTCTACTGTGTTGGCGAATACGTTTTTGTGCATCTCTTCGTGTTAGTGAGCGGGGAGTTTAGTCTAAAAAAAGCGGGGGGGTTGGGGGGGGCGCAGCCTGCAAACCTTTTAAACCCTTCACGACTGATTGTGTTTACTTCGCATTAAACCACCCTGACGCGTTGTTGTCTGGCTTTCTTCTTCTTGTGCTTTGGCGAATACGTTTTTGTGCATCTCTTCGCGGCTTTTTAGTGAGCGGGAAGTTTAGCCTAAAAAAAGCGGGGGGGTTGGGGGGGCGCAGCCCCCCCCATTTGCAAACCTTTTAAACCCTTCACGATTGATTGTGTTTACTTCGCATTAAGCCACCCTGACGCTTTGTTGTATTTACAAACCCTTTCAACCCTTCACGACTGATTGTGTTTTCTTCGCATTAAACCACCCTGACGCGTTGTTGTCTGGCTTTCTCCTTCTTCTGTGTTGGCGAATACGTTTTTGTGCATCTCTTCGTGCCAGTGAGCGGGGAGTTTACCCAAAAAAAAGTGGGGGGGCTTGTGGGAGCGCAGCCTGCAAACCTTTTAAACCCTTCACGATTGATTGTGTTTACTTCGCATTAAACCACCCTGACGCGTTGTTGTCTGGCTTTCTTCTTCTTGTGTTTTGGCGAATACGTTTTTGTGCATCTCTTCGCGGCTTTTTAGTGAGCGGGGAGTTTAGCCTAAACAAAGCGGGGGGGTTGCGGGGGCGCAGCCACCCCCCCAGTTGCAAACCTTTTAAACCCTTCACGATTGATTGTGTTTTCCTCGCATCAAACCACCCTGACGCGTTGTTGTCTGGACTTCTTCGTCTAAAAAAAAGTGGGGGGGCTGGGGGGGCGCAGCCTGCAAACCTTTTAAACCCTTCACGATTGATTGTGTTTACTTCGCATTAATCCACCCTGACGCGTTGTTGTCTGGCTTTCTTCTTTTTGTGCTTTGGCGAATGTCTTCCTTGTCTGCGTTCTTGTTGCTGTTACGGGACCGAGGGACCGGCGGACCGGAGACCACGGGACCAGAGGACCAGGGGACTACAGGACCAGAAGAGCAGACGACCAAGGGACCGCAGGACCAAGGACTAGAGGACCAGCAGACCAGAGGACCAAGGGACCACAGGACCAAGGGACCGCCTGCACCAGGGACCCTTGGCCGCACCTCGCAAACAAGGGTTGGCCGCACCTTTGAAAAAAAAAAACCCTGGCCCCCCTTTCGCTTGGATCGCCAACAAAAAAGCATCTTTGTCCTTTGCCGTTTCCCTTCGTTCCTTTGCCTTTACATGTTCGTTTGCGTGAGGGTTTGGAATCGATGGTAGTGTAATTGATGCCCACCTCACCGAACGTAGCGTGTTGTGGTTGCCTCGTAGTCGATGGAACAGGTACTCGCTCACTCCGTTCCAGTGCAGGCCCGATCGCAAACGAGATTTTGCTTTCATGGCTCAGCGAGTGGTCTGCACAAGTAGAATGGCTCAGGTCTTCTTGGATCACAAACAGAGATAGCTTGTGGCTTCTCAGCAGTATGTTTTTGAGCCACAAAGTTGCATTCGAGGCAGAGCACTCTGAAAGTAGACCGTGCGCTAGCTCCTACATCCCACCACCATCCCCAAAACACCTCCAGGACGATAGTAGTAGCGAGTAGTTAGCTTGCGAGCTAGCCGAGCGACAACCAAACAGGACGAACATACTCAGCTAGCACGGACGCACTTTTGTCTGAAGTGGCAACTATCCCAGGTTGCCTGGAGATATCCGATAGCCTTCGGCTATCTATCCCCAGGGTGGGCAGGGTGGGTACTTCAAAATTACCCCCCCTGATGGGGGACTTTATCCAGAATGGCAACGGTCACACGCATTCGTAGCCATTCCAAGTCACCGCTATCCTGTCTTCGCATGTCAGAGGCAACTCTCCTGCGAGCGACGATAGCGACCGAAACTTCGTTTCTAGCGAAGCTACCTTCAATAGCTTCGAGTGGTAATACGTTAGCTAGCACACATAGTCGTAACTCGTTCCTCGTCACGAGGTACGTGCACTAGCTCCTATATCCCACCACCATCCCCAGAACACCTCCAGGACGATAGTAGTAGCGAGTAGTTAGCTTGCGAGCTAGCCGAGCGACAACCAAACAGGACAAACACACTCAGCTAGCACGGACGCACTTTTGTCTGAAGTGGCAACTATCCCAGGTTGCCTGGAGATATCCGATAGCCTTCGGCTATCTATCCCCAAGCATCGCCACTCAGGCTACCGGATCTAGCTTCCTGGCCTTTCGGCTAAACTTCGACTATCCGGGGTCCCTCGCTTCCGCGTGCCTAGCTCCTTGTAGAAGCTATCTGCATGCGCGAGTAGCCGTCCAAAGACTCGCCACTGGAATTCCTCCCCCTTCAGGTCTATCCTCTGCTCGGGGTCAAACTCCTTGAATTCCTCATTGGTGAGGTCGTCCGCTAGCCGGTTGATGTCTCTTCGTATCCACTGGAGCTGTAGCTCACAGTTCTTCTGGGATATCTCTTCTGCTACCTCCATTAAAATTAGCATAGAGGGATACTTGGTTGTCATAGCCTTCTTCACAAGTGCCTCATTGGACTTGTTATCCGTATATCCACGATGGCAACTCGCGAGGTCTTCCTATCCTCGCCCTCGGGGACCCAGAGACGTATCCCCACGAGGGTCGCTAGCAGTTCTAGCGCAGCTATCACTTTCTTGGGATCGCCTTGCGAAAAGGCCCAAGGAGCCCAGCTTCTAGCGAGAAGCAGGGTCCCGGCTTCCCTTCGGACTTCTCCAGGAAGCACCCCATCCAGGCCCTATCGGACTCAGCTTTAGCGTCTGTGAAAAAGCTCAGTGGTGGTAGCCCAGCGTAGAGGGTCACGGGACGTTGTAGCCTCTCCCCCTGGTCGAGCTTGTCGGCTAGCCACCGCATCAGGACCCGTAGCATCGTCGGGATAATGAGGTATCCCGTCTTCCCTGGCATCCTGGCGGCTAGACAATTCTCCGTGAAAACCTGCGCTAGCATGGGTGCCGAACTACTCCTCCGTGGGCGACCACCGGGATTTTGTACGGGCTAAGTTCGACGAGGACGTGGAGGAGGGCCTCATGGAGAAGATGACCCTCGGCGAGTTCAAGGCGAGATTCGGCGAGCACAGGGCTATCGCCTCGCTGGCCGTGATAGTGGAGGACGAAGAGAAGGATAAGAAGAGGATAATCCATGATGCGACCCATGGCGTCAGGGTTAACCACCGGATACGCTGCCGGGATAAGATCCGGGCCCCAGGGGCTAGAGAGAAGAAACAGATCCTCCGCGAGCTGATCCGCTGCGGCGAGATTGCCTTTTCGGTCGTGGGGGATATCTCAAAGGCCCATCGGAGATACAAACACCAGGCTAGTACGTGAGCATGGCTTCATGGGGTGCCAGATAGACACCGAGGAGATGATTCCCGGCGACCCCGATAGCTAGATTGTCTTTGGGCTCTCTCCGGCGAGCTAGTGAGAAACAAGGATAGCCGCATGTGGGCTACGGGCTACCCATCATCTGTTGGGCCCGGGCTATCCCGTCGACCTCCTGCTATACGCCGATGACCTCGAGGCCCTGGGGATAGGGACTGAGGGGAAAAAGGTGATTCCTTTGAGCTACCTCCTCCTTTCGGTCCTGGGATATCCCTTCAAGTGGGCGAAGACTCGTGGTGGCAAAAGGGTGGAGTGGCTGGGAATGGAGACTGAGTACTCCTCCTACAGGCTAGGAATGTCGAAGAAGCGGGCGACCTGGCTATCCACCTGGCTAAACGACAAGGGGCTTGGAAGGCTGGTTTCGCGGCCATAGCCCTGGACTGGCAGAGGCCCTTCCTGGGGCCCCTCCATGCATGGAGCGCGGCTATCCAGGGTGTCTGCTCTTCTGAAAGTTTAAACCCTTATACCAGTATACTTCTTATAGCCACGGCGCGAGCTCGGATTCTTTTTCTACTCCTGAGCTCCACTGTTGGGCTGTGCTTGAGCCTAGGTTTGACCTGCGGTGAAACACTGGGTTCCTGTATGTAACTGTACATGAGGGAAAATTGAACTATCTGTTACGCCCTCATCGCATACACAGCTTTGTCGTGTATGCGATGCTTGTGAAACTTTTCCTACATCCACCACGGTTCTCGCATGCTCTTGCGAGCCTTCTTCACTTCTCACACGCTTCTTCTTTGAGCACTTTTAACCGTCTTTGGCTTCTTCTTTCTTCTTCTCGCTTTTGTGCTTGTTGTGGATGTCGTTGACTTTTAATCCTGTAAACGGAAACTGTTAGGCTGACCATTGTTTTACAACAGTCGCGCTTGCCAACTACAAACTCAGGCGCTCTCACTATTTTTCCATCTCGCGGTACACGAGGTAGTCTGTTCGGCATAGCTCTTTTCAGAGTCTTTGCAAAAGAACTTTGGCTTTGTAAGCCTTCTGTGCTGGCTCTTTCAGCCTTTGCTGGCTCTTTCAGCCTTTTCTTTAAACACGTTCGTTGTGCTTTGTCGTATGCCCTGGGACCATTACGCAGTCCTCTTGGCTGTTGCTGTGGATTAACCACGCTTTTCGCAAGCTTCTTGAGCTTTTGCGTTTTGTGAAACTTCCTTCTCTTCTCACAGGCTTTGCAGCGGTGTGAGACAAAACACTGCGGCCTTGTTTATACACCTGCCTTACGGTGTCTCGCTTGCCCTGGGCGGCTTTCCGCCCTCACTCAACTTTGATCTTTAAACCTTAATACCCCAAGGGCCCTTGGGTTCGCTCTTCAGTAGAATCGAGTGTCCCCGGCTGGGGCCTTCCGCCGCGACGACGGATACTTGGTCCTTCTCGAATCTCTTCTTGATGGTCTTGCATCAAAACTGGTGTCATCTCTGCACTTCTTTGTTGAGAACCAGCAACGAAAGCTTCAAATGTCGTTCGTGCTTCTCCTTCTAACACTCGTTGGCCCATGACTTCAAGTGCACTTCTTCTTTGAGCGAAAGTCATTTGATTCCACTCTTCTTCAGTAACTTCTTCTAGCCTTTGAGTACTTGTAGTCGCTTGCTGGCTCCACTCTTCATTCTCCTCGGAGTACCATTGACCATCTTGTTCCTCTTCGTTGTCTCCTTCATCCGTATCGTACCAAGCTCTCCAGCTTGCCTCGGCATGGTCTCTGATACATTCCGTACAACTGCAGTTAACATGCCCTTGCTTGGCTCGACTGCACAAGCCTTCTCCACACCACGTACAGGGCTGTCCACAGAGCCTTACCATGAACGCTGTCACTTCTTGGGTCCTCCTCGTTGGTCTATCTTGAGGGTGGCATTTCCAGCAGGACCTAAATCCTCTGCTTAGCGCTTCATTGACGCTCATTGCCTCCGTTTTCGGAGGTTCACTCCACCACATGCATGTCTCCTTGTGGTAAACCTTCCTCTTTGGATAGACGTAAACCGTAACTTCATTTTCGCCTATCCTTTTCTGGCTGCACCACTTCACCATGATGCACATCAGCTTAACCGCTTGCTGAATGAGGAAACATGCCCCCACCAGACTCAGCACAATCATCATAACGTCTTCCATCTTTTCTCTTGTGCTCTTTTCTTCGCTTTGATCTTCCTGGCTAAGTCCCTGCTTGCCTTCTTGGGCCGAAATGGTTGCGGTACTTCCATGTATGCACAAACTCCATGCTAAAGCGATTGACCAATTAGTGCTCACATAAGCTCCTGCAGTATTCTTCGCATCTTTGGTCTTTCTTCCTTCAGCTTCTTCAGCTGTCTTCTTGAAGCTTTCCATAGTCTCTTCTCTTTTTCTTTCCTTCTTCTTTCCTTTTTCATTCTCATCATCCTCTTCTGACTCGCTTTCTTTTGACTCTTCTTCATCAGACTCTGGATCCGACGCAGCTTCACTTTCTTCTTTCTTCTTTGGCTGCTCTTCTTCTTTTGGATCTTCTGCTTCTTCATCGGTAGCCTTGTCTTCGCGATCTTGGTTGAGCGTCTCTACCACTTTCCAGATATCATCTGCGGTAGGTCTGTCTTCTCTTCTCTGCTTGAGTAACCTATTTATGTACTCAATTGACTTGACGCTTTTGCGCTTGTCGGTAATGATCACCTTCAAAGCGTCATCATCGGCCATTGCTCTGGCTTTATCCTCTTCTTTTTCTTCTTCCACGAGGATCTTCTTGAAGCTCTTGAGCAAAACGGCTTTGGAAATGCATATGTACAACAATGCTGCAACCATGCACATCACTACGCTTGCTCTTCCCAGTCCTTGTTCACCTTCTTCACCGTCTCTTCTTGCTTCAGTCAAAGATAACAACACTGCTGTCGTGACCACTTGAATAATCCTTGTGATCATCTTTTCATCAAGTCTCGTAACACTTCTTGATCTTCGGACTTCAGCTTCTTCTCGGGCTTCTTGAACATCTTGTGTCAAATACTCACCTGTATATCCCAGACTTAGCATATACTTTCGTATTTTCTCTCTCGTCAGGGAATTTGTTCCTAGGTCCGACGGATTGTCCTTGCCTGCTATTGCCTTTATAGCAAGCTTCAGGATTCTTTGGATCCATAAGAGGTCCACTTGTAAATGGCGTGCCTTGCCTAAGCCTTTTCTTGAAATCAACTGTCTTGAGCTTGACGAATCACTGTATAACATCAATCTTGGTTCTACTCTTGTCAGCAATCCCTTCAGGAATACACCTTCGCTTAAGATTGATGTCGCTGCGATTGTCTCGGCTTCGCAAGATGATAATGCCACGCTCTTTTGCCTCTTGCTTTGGAAATGAACCAGGTTTCCATTCACCATTATCACTCCACACGAAACGCTTTGTCTTGACTCTCGGTCTGCTGCCCAATCACTGTCGCTTATCACCTCTATCAATGCTGGCACTTTGTAGTTGTCTCTCTCGACATTTCCTTTGTCGCTTCTGTTCTTCACTTCCAGAAAACTCTTTCCAGGATAGCTTTCCTGGTGTACCAACGTAAGTTCAGGCGTTCCCTTCAGATACTTTCCAACGTACCTTAGCAGTTCCATGTCTGCTTCAACGGGTGATGCTAGCTTTGTCGACAGCTTCTTCAGGACATACATGATATCTGGCCTCTCAGGCGCAAGATACAGTAATATCCCTACTCTTTTTCTGTACGTGTGGTGATCTTCCGCGCTCAGCGGTTCCATTCCACCTTTCTTTGCTTGAAATGCTCTTCCATTGTCTGCTGGACACGGTAGTTTCTTCGGATATGCTCCTTCCAATTTCAACACTTCTACCAGTCCTTCCACATACTTTGAGTTCATCGTGATCTCCACGTCTCCATTGTTCATCGACTTGAAACTTCTCTTCAGGAAACTCATTGATCCTTCCTTTTCGTCCAATGGTCCTTCAACTTTGATCTTCAACCCTTTGCTTCTCAGGAATTCGACCAACTTCTTGAACTCTTCTCTTGATGCATACAGTTCCATGTCATCTACGTGACTCAATACGATTACTCCGAATCCTTCTTCATCTGGCATCCTTGAGAATAGTGCCGGGAGCCCACTGTCGCTTGTTAACCCGTACTCTTCCAGGTAACCTTTCAACTTTCCAAACCAAGCTGCACTCCCGATTCGCTGACCGGGCAACGTGTATCCCAGTTCGTAGTACTCTCCATCGACTTCAACCACTGTTGGTTCTTCTTGTTCCACCATTAGGTAAGCATCTCCAACATCGATACTTCCAAGTGTATATCCTTCTGAAGACGCAAATAGGGCTGATAGTAGCTTCACTGTGCTTGCTACACCGGTTGGTGAAAACAAACTTGCAATGTCAGTATCACCTAACCATTTGAACTCTCTTGCTACCAGTCGTCCTCTTCTTCTCCACTCTTTGTCTCTGTGTCTCCAGTCATACACTATCTTCGTCGACAGAAACTTGTACTTTGAGATGTCTGCTCCTTTTGTGAAAGTTTAAACCCTTAAACCAGTATCCTTGTTACAGCACGGCGCGAGCTTCGGATTCTTTTCTCACTACTCGCTCTGCTGTCAGGCTGTCTTGAGCCTACGTTTGACCTACGGAGATACGCAGTGAACTGGCGGTAAATTGGGCATGAGGGAAAATTGAACATTCTGTTACGCCCTCATCACGTACACAGCTTTGTCGTGTCACGTGATCCTTGTGAAACTTTTCCTACTTCTACCACAGTTTTCGCATGCTCCTGTGAGCTTTATCATTGACCTGTGAAGAGCAAGCTCCCTTGTCGCACGCTTCTTTGAGCACTTGTTGAACATCCTTTTCCTTTTCTTCCTTTGGTCTTCATCCTCAATCTTCAGATGTCCTATAGCAGATTTGCGAATTTGCTTTCCACACACATTTGGCATGGACTCACTCCACTCTACGTGCACACTCACTTTTTCTGTACGTCGCTATCCGCGAGGTAGTCGTAGTCCATCCTTGCCCTTCGGCAATCTGGAAACTTCTTTCGGACTTTCTGTCTTTAGTCCTTTTGTAAACATTGGCTTTTGAATTCATCGTGGTGCTCGTAGTGCTTTGACGTTGCCGTGGGACTTTCGTCCACGTGGCTTTTGACTTTGTCGTTGCCGTGGGATCTTTCCATCCTCGTGGCTTTTTGTAGCTTCTCCAAAGCTTTCGTTGTGAAACATTTTGCCTTGGCTGATTTCAGCCTCACTTTCTTGCCTGGCTGCTTTCAGCCTCACTTCCTTGCTGCTGCTGGGCATTTTTGTAAATGCCCTCACTCTCTTTTGCTTCTTTAAACCGCACCGCATATCAACGGTTTACATCAGCTCTTCTTCATTCCGCTGGCGTTTCTCAGCTCTTGCTTGATCGAACGGAGATACGCTCTTACGCTTCTTCTCCTTTTCAACCTTTTCATCCTTCTTGGTTTTCTCGGCCTTTTCAACTTTCTTCTCTTTATCCTTGTCCTTGCTCTTGGACTTTTCCGCTGGCTTCTTCTTCTTTGGCTCTTTCTCTTCTGCTTTCTTCACGGTCTTTTCTTCAGCCTTCGCTTCATCACTTTTCTTGGGCTTCTTGGGTTCTGCTCCCCAACTGTCTTTTGGCGTGTATCCTAAGCCCAATGTCTCTTGGAAGTCTTTCAACTCCTTCTCATACTTGTATGCATTGTCTTCCAGGTAGGTCCTTACGCTGTCCTTGTAATTGCAGATGTCTGGGGTATGGGTACCCCAGCCCTTATATCTGTACCCCAGCCCTTATATCTGAATGAGCGGTAGGACACGTTTTGGAAGTAGAGATAACATACCTTGCAAAAGATCTTGCGTTCGGTATTGCTGCTGTCGGGCCGCTCGCCGCTGTAGTAAAGTCTGACAGCTCTCTCCATCTCCGGACATTCTGGGGCTTTGTGCTTGTCTGACTGCTTGCAGTAATAGCAGTGTAGGTATTTGGTCTTCTTGAACGACTCTTCCTTTTGATCCTTGAGCCAATACGGATTCACCTGCCTTTTTGGTGGCGTTCCTTCTGGCTCACTTGGCTTATCCTTGCCATGATCAACTTTTGCCCTTGCTGCTTTATCAATCGACTTTTCTGTCGCTTCTTTGTACTGCTCTCTCAGCTTGCGCTTCAACTCCAGCTGCTTCTCCTTCGTGTTCGCTGCCTTTCTCTCTTCTTCAGAGATTGTCAGCCCTTCTTTGATAACGCTTGGCGCTTTCTTCGGCATTGCTTTTATCTTCGCTGCCGGTGTTGACGGGTTACTTCCTTCGCTTTTCTTCTTGATCGTCGCCATAAGCTTTGCGAAGGCCTGTCTTTCTTTCTCCTTGTCTGGATCTGGCCTTGTGTACAAATCTAGGCTTTTGAACTCTTCACTTAAAGCTGACAATAGCTTGTCTGCCACTTGTACCACTTCGCCTAGCTGCTGCAACGCACTTCTCACATTGCTTGTCTTCTCAACATCTCCTCTTGCTGCGACTGCATCTTCCTCGAGTTCTCGAACTTTCTTCATCCTTGTCTCGAGCTTTTCTTTCATCTCCTTCTTGAGTTCTTGCTCATATCGATCCATATCTTCTCTAGCTTGCTTGTAAGCTTCTTCTGCTTTGCGCTCGTCTTCGGTGAGCGTCGACATGCTTTCCATATATTCTTGCACGTTGTCTTCCACTTTTGCTAAAAACTCTGCGGTCCTTATTCCGTACCCCAATGGAAGTCTTGAAACGGGGCGCCTCATCTGTTCTTGCCACGTCAAGAATTCTCTTTCTAACGACGTTGTTGGCATTGCTTGCCGAATGCTTTCGATATTCAACTGTCCCATGACTGTTGGGAATATAGACATTGTGTCTACGTTGAATCCACTTCTGAGGGCTTCTTGTGCTTCTCGGGCTTCCTCGTCAGAGGATTGAACTACCGATTCTTCGGCATCTTTCTTTTCTTCTTTCTCTTGTGGCTCTTCACCTTCCTTCTTCTCTTCCTCTTGCTTCTCTTCTTCTTCTTGCTTCTCCTCTTCTCTTGGCGTCTCTTTTTCTCCTTCTGTTGGCTTCTCTTCTTCTCGAGCCTTTTCTTCTTCTCTCTTCTCCACAACGGTGTCTGCTTCTGCTTTAACTTCTGCTCTTCTTTCCTTGGCTGCTGCTTTCATCTCCTCCAGCTGCTGTAGCTTCTCGTCATGATCTCTCCTTGCTCTCTTATCCTTTCCTGGACGTGTTCTGGTATCCGAATAGCTCCTTGCTTCAACGCTGCGAAGTTAGCCTCTTGCGACTTCTTCAACCTTTCTGCTTCTTCTGCCAATTCTTCTGCAGTTTTCTTGAACGTCTCCAAGTCTTCTTCCTTCTTGTCTTCTGGCACATCTTCTTCATCATCTTTCTCTGACTCGCTATCCTTGGACTCATCGGACTCTGGATCCGACGCTGCTTCACTTTCCTCCTTTTTCTTAGTCTTGACTTCGTACTGCTGATTGATCGCTTCTACCTCCTTCCAGAGGTCATCAGCACTTGGTCTTTGTGACCGTTCTCTCTTGAGCACTTTTTCGAGGTAAGTGGTAGCCTCGATGCTTCTGCTGTGGTCTGTGATCATATACTTGACTGCGTCGTCATCTGCCATTGCTCTTGTCCTATCTTCTTCTTTTTCTTCTTCCTTCAGGACTTCTTTCTTGAGCAAAACGGCTGCGCTTGCGACTTTATGCATAATCGCTGATATGAACATGCACAACAGAATGCAAACTACATTTGCTCTTCCCAGTCCTTGTTCTCCTTCTTCACCGAATCTTCTTGCTTCAGCTAATGATAACAGCACTGCGGTCGTAACCGTCTGGATAATCCTTGTAATCATCCTTTCATCGAATCTTGGAACACTTCTTGTTCTTGTCCTTCTCACTTCAGCTTCTTGAACTTCATGATCACTTGGTGTCAGAAATTCACCTGTGTATCCTAGGCTTAGCATGTACTTTCGTATCTTCTCCCGTGTCAGGGATTTGGTCCCTAGGTCTGAGGGATTGTCCTTACCTGCTATCGCCTTTATGATAAGCTTCGGTATTCTTTGGATCCATAAAAGGTCCACTTGTAAATGGCGTGCTCTTCCTAAACCTTTTCTTGAGATCAACTGTCTTGAGCTTGACGAATCACTGTATAACATCAGTCTTGGTTCAACTCCTAGGATTCTTGTCAGCAATCCTTTCAGGAATACACCTTCGCTTAAGATTGATGTCGCTGCGATTGTCTCAGCTTCGCAAGATGACAATGCTACGCTTTTCTGCCTCTTGCTTTGGAAATGAATCAGGTTTCCATTCACCATGATCACTCCGCATGAAACACTTTGTCTTGACTCTCGGTCTGCTGCCCAGTCACCGTCGCTTATCACTTCTATGAGTGCTGGCACTTTGTAGTTGTCCCTTTCGCTTCCTTTTTCGCTTCTGTTCTTCACTTCGAGGAAACTTTTTCCAGGGTAACTTCCTTGATGTACCAGCGCGAGCTCTGGTGATCCCTTGAGATACTTTCCAACGTACCTTAACAGTTCCATGTCTGCTTCAACGGGCGATGCGAGCTTTGTTGACAGTTTCTTCAAGACATACATGATATCTGGCCTCTCGGGCGCGAGATACAGTAAGATTCCTACTCCTTTTCTGAACGTGTGGTGATCTTCTGTACTCAGCAGTTCCATTCCACCTTCTTTTGTTTGAAACGATCTTCCATTGTCCGCTGGACACGGTAGTTTCTTCGGGTATGCTCCTTCCAACTTGAGCACTTCTACCAGTCCTTCGATATACTTTGAGTTCATCGTGATCTCTACGTTTCCATCTCCCATCGACTTGAAACTTCTCTTCAGGAAACTCATTGAGCCTTCATTCTCATCCATTGGTCCTTCAACTTTGATCTTCAATCCTTTGCTTCTCAGGATTTCGACCAACTTCTTGAATTCTTCTTTCGACGCATATAGCTCCATGTCATCTACATGACTCAGCACGATTATTCCGAATCCTTCTTTGTCTGGTTTCCTTGAGAATAGTGCCGGGAGTCCACTATCACTTGCTAACCCATACTCTTCTAGGTAGCTTTTCAGCTTCCCGAACCAAGCTGCACTTCGGATTCGTTGCCCGGGTAACGTATACCCTAGTTCATAAATTTCTCCATCGACTTCAACAATCGTCGGCTCTTCCTGCTCCACCATTAAATTCGCCTACATCGATACTGCCGAGTGTGTACCCTTCTGAAGATGCGAACAGGGCTGACAGTAGCTTCACTGTGCTTGCTACACCGGTTGGCGAAAACAAACTTGCAATGTCTGTATCACCTAACCACTTGAACTCTCTTGCTACTAATCGTCCTCTTCTTCTCCACTCTTTGTCCCTGTGCCTCCAATCGTACACTATCTTTGTCGAAAGAAACTTGTACTTTGAAACGTCTGTTCCTTTTGGCAACTTGTTCAGCACTTTCATCTTCTCAAGTCTTTCCAACTCGTGCTTCTTGGACACTCCTTCGACTTTCTCCATTTCTTCATCCGCTAACTTTGGTGGTCCGCTTTCGAAATCGTTCGACCATTTTGGCATATCTTCTGGTATCTCTTCTTCACCATCTGATTCTTGCCATTCTTCTTCTTCATCGAACTCTGCTTCCATTTCTTCAAATTCTTCCAATTCGACTTCTTCATCGTCGTGATATTGCGGAAGTTCCTTCCTTAGGAATGGTTCTATCTTCTTCACGCTTCTCGTGTCGATAACTCTTCTTACCGAACTTGATGCTTGTCCCGAGGATTCATCTCCTATGGCCATAAACTTCTCTGGCCTCTCTTCCGCTTGCGTTGTTCCTTCGTCTATCTTTTGTCTCACCGCTTCTGGCTGCTCGCCTTTTTCAAGGTTCCTCTTTGGCGATGCTGGCGGTGGATTCTCTCCTGTAATCAGCTCGTCAGATTCATCACTTCTTTCGCTTCTTCTTCTTCTCGTGACTCCTTTTCCACGACTGCTTGAACTGCTGCTTGTTGATCCTGCATGTCCTTCACCTGGATCTTCGTCCATGTCTTGTTCAGTCTCGCTTGGCGGATCAGATGCCGCTTGTTGGCTTGGGCTATAATCCTTCAATTCATCTTCTTGCTCTTGGCTTCTTTCTCTTCTTGGATCCAACTCTGGCTTATCACCAGTTGCTATCTCGATTCCACTGTGCGGTGGCAATCTCTTCGTTGATTTTCTTCCTACCAACATGTCCTGTGTGTAATTCCACGGTGTTCCTGTTGCTTCTGCTAGCACTTCGACATCATACAGTGGCGTACACTGTCTTATCGTCCTGCTCTTGATGATTCCTTGTCTTGTGCTTATCAGATTCAGATTGTTCACCGAGTCTTTTCCAACGAAGATTCCTTTTCTCCATGCTTCTCCCTTTTCTTTGACTTTTGGTACAGGCTTTGCCAATACTACGCTTCCCCATGGCGCTAATGTTCCTTTGTACTCTCTGTCGAATAGCACTTCAAAAGGTGTTGATCCTTTCTTCACAACAAACCTGTTCAGCAGGAATGCTGCATGTCTTGCTGCCCATGGATACAGCGTACTTTCTGAAGTAATCTTCACTTTCGCTTGTGATTCAACTCCATACACCAGTGTCTTGGGTAAGTTCCTAACTGTTTGAACCCATCTTTCAACTTGCAATCCTTGGTGTTCATCTGGTGTTACATCTTGTATCTCTGTATCAAGATTCTTCATCTTCCGTATTCCTTGTACTTTCTTTCTCAGAGAAATCATTGCTGGTTCTGTGTCAGTTCTCAGAATGACCTTAGAATTTAACAGCATAAGCACTCTGCAAACTTCTTCAACAACGTATGCCGTCACTTCTTTTGTCGCTACTGGGATGACATGTACGAACTTTGTTGCTTCATCAACCATAACAAGTCCGATTGTCAATGCATCTTTGTTGTCTTTTGTGTTCTCTTCATCTCGAGTTCCAGTGAACTTGAAATCCATTGAGACTAACGATGCTTCATTCTTCTTCTCAGATACATCGAAATTGTCTTCTCTTGATCTTGTTGCTTGACAGCTTTCACACCAATCAGCTTTTGGTAGGTGTGTCAGTTCGTGCTTCTTTCTTTCTTCATCAGTTGGCATCTCTGGTCTCTTTTCTCCTTTTGGTTCTCTTGTGAACTCTAGTTCTAGTCCTTTGGAGATTTCGACCAACTCTTTCATCTTGTTTGCTGAAATAGCTTGCTTCAACCTTTGCCATATCTGAGTCTTGCTTCCAGTCTTTCCTATCTTCAGGAATTCACATGCTGTTCTCATCTCCTTGAGTGAACTTTCTGGGCTGAGTTCAACTCCTGCCACAATCATCGCTTCTTCCATCTTTTCTCCTAAGCTTGGCAGTTGCTCTTCAATCTTCTTCCATTCTTTCATATCTTCTTCTGCAGGCGGTTCACTAGGAAACAGGTTCTCCATTGCTTCAGCTGCTTCCTTTTCCACTTGTTCTATGTTCTTCTTTGTGTCTTTTACTTCTTTGTGAACCTCCATCTCCACGTCTGCTGCTTCAACTTCTTTCTCTTGTTCTTTCTTTTTCTTCTTTGAAGCTGTTCTTTCATAATCACCATACTCTTCAAGTCCTAGAGACTTCCTCTCCAAGATCGTGATGATCACCGAGTTCTCTTCAACTGCGTCTATCGCAATCTCTTCTCGGTCTTCCCACTTTTCAGCGCACTCCACAAACTCCAGTTCGCTCCATACGATGTTGTCACCATCGTACCTCGATACCAAAGTAGTTCTGAACTTGAACGCTTTTACATCATCATATGTGGGGTCATAGGTCACATACTTGTCATAATCGATCCTTGCTGGCTTCCCATCTGACATGAGAAACCATCCTTGATGATACTTCATCTTCTCGAAATCATCTTCCATCTGCTTGATCAACGTCAGTTTTCTCACTTGTGGTTCATCACTTTCAACCTTCACTTGTGCTCTGTAAATCTTGAGGTCCGTCACTGTTGAGTTTCTTGCAAACCTCACTGGCACTTTTGCTGAACCTTTCTTCAGGTAAGCATTGAACTGGTCTAGAGGATCAAGTCCCCATCCAACTTTCCACAACTTGCCTACTGCAAATAGCGGTTGTGTTACATCTCCGAACACAGCTGAATCTCTTACCTTTATCACTCTTCCATCTGTCCTTTGAAATTCGAATGTGATGTTCGCTCTTGTTTCAGTGGTTCTTATCCTGTTGCCTTGAGCATCTTGAATGACCATTCTCAAAGCTGGGAACTCAACTGTTCCTAAGTCTTCACTGTAGTAGCATAGCGGAAGTACATGACAATCCGCGCCGCTATCTAGAACGACTTCAACGAGTTCTGAGTAGCTTGAGTTAATAGCTCTTACTCGATGCACTTCTGGCTCTTCATCTTGAACACTTCTGAAAAGTCTTTCTCTTTCTTTTTCATGCTTGGCATTCTGCTTGTCTACTTGCAGATCTTCATACCACTTGTGAAGTTCATCCTTCTCATAGTCTTCTTCATCACTTTCATCAACCATGCTTGACATGAAGATAACTGTGTTGACCTTCACTGCTCTTGCAGCATAGTCCATCACCATTTCTTCGAACATTCCTACAAGATCGACGTACTCTTCATCATCGTCGAACACTTCTTCAATCACTGGCATAGGTGTTGTCACCAACCTACGCACTTGCTCGTTTCCTTTTGCTCCTTGTGGTGGCTTTGCTTGTGCCTGTGCAGAAGAACTTGGTTGCTCTTCATACCATTCTTCCTCGCCTGTCTCTTGGACGTTGCGAACTTTTCCTTTTCCTTTTCCTTTTCCTTTCGGTGGCGACCAACACTCCGAAGAGTAATGTCCGGTCTTACCACAATTGAAACATACAGGTCCGTTTTGTCCACCTTTTCCTTTTCCTTTGTCACTCTCGTAGCCTTTCCCTTCGGCCTGCCTGATGCTTTTTCCTCCTTTCTTTCCGTATCCTTTTCCTTTTCCAGAACCTCTTCCTTTTCCTTTTGTCGGGAGGCGGCGAGCGTCCGCGGCCCGTGGGCCCTCGTCGTGCACCGAATTAACCGTGCTTTGCACGGTCATCCTCCTTTGGAGGGCATCGCCCGTGGGCGGAAGAGGCTACAGCCTACGGGAGAGATGCTCATCCCAGATGTGCAAAGGAGTGCAAGCACGTCCTGGGGAGTGACACGTCCCCGCCCTGAGCTACGGCTCTAAGGCAAAACTGACAGGGCAGCACATCGAGGAGTGTAGCACGTCCTCAAGCCAGGAGTGAGGCACGTCCTGGAGGGAGTCGAAACATCCCATACCTCTCGCCCTCGGGGGGCCCCTGAAAGAGGCGAGGTATTCTGCGACGGCCAGCACGTGAGCTGCCGTCATGAGGTGTGCTTGCATATGTTCCGGGCTAGGTGCCCTCACACGACACGCTATGCACCAGAGCATATCCACACTCACCACTGGGGGGGTGCTGTCCTGATGCAGCTCGACCCCCTCGGCTGTGGTGGCATACAACCTGGCCGTGGTCGATGGCACCCTCATACACAAGGGGTCTCCCAGAGGGATCGGTGTCTCCTCTGGGAAAAGGCGCAGGGCTCGCAAGTTGTAGCCCGTGCGCATATGCAACCTTTCCAAGACTTTTCTGGTGGTTGCATGTCCTGACACTGGCAGCCTGATGACCTGGAGCTGCTGTGCGGCACTCCACGTCGAGGCGGCAGAGCCACTCCGGAGGTGGGAGAGGGTTCGGATCAGGATTCACCTCTCCCGGGCACAACCAGCCGCCTCCCCATCCAGGCCCATTGAGCCAGCTGTGGGGCCTGCTCCGAGCTCTGATGCTCCGGCGGCGGGGATCCTCCCCTCCTGGGAGGGCCGCTGGGCGGTGCTCACCACAGCCGCGAGGCTTCTTCCCTCCTTGAAGGTGAGGGGAAGGTGAGGGGAAGGCACTTCTGCTGCCGGGCTCAGTTTCCGCGACGGGTGCCTCTGTGTCGGCAGGGTCGGAGGTGAGGGGTATTGCACCGCCCTCGCCCCGGGGAGGCGTAGGGGCGGCTCCCCGGGTCTCTTCCTTCGGCCTTTCCTCCTCCACCTCTGCCTCCATGTGGTCTGTGGGGGAAGTTGGCTGTACGAGGTTCGACGTTGGCAACACTTTACATCCATTGTGCTATGAACTGGGGGTCTGGGTACCTGAAAAAAACAACATTTTTGCATTCTGCAATCACCCAGGGGCCGAACGTTTGGTTTTCGTCTGTTTTCGTCTCGTTACCTTATATTTTTGTTTACATCTCCGAAGCACACCAATGCCCCCGTCCCAGAAGAAACACACGTGCCTCGAGTATGTTAGTAGCAACAATGCCACTCTGCCCACTTTCGGAAAGTCGTTTGCGTAAATTCCGGCCCATGTGGTCTGGTTGTGCCGTGCATTTTGCATCGTTGTTTACACTTCCGTTGACCCACCTCCTGACATTTTTCTTCGATCTTTCGTTTTGCAAACGTGAAAGAATTCTCACGGGCACGAGACACCGAGTTTACCCATGTTGTGTGGTTTGAAGCAACTTTCGGTGGTACATCTCTGCCTCTTCTGTTTTGGTGCAGTTTTCAAAAGGCTTTCTAGTACCAGGCCCAAATTTCAGGGTGAATGGAGTTGGGCCTGAAAAGTTGTCAGCAATAACCTGACATTTCCAAGATCAAAGCCTCAAAGGGTTGCAATACCAGTCAGGCCGCTTCTGCTTTCCCACAGCGATACTACATGCCTTGTCTAACACAATCACACATGCCAACAAGCTAAGATTACGAATGCAACAGTAAAAAACAAAACATAAAAACCACAAAAACCCTAAACCCTGAACCCGCCACCACGGCTCCAAACTATACACCATGCTTTCCTAAAACCTCAAACTGAACAGCAAGTGTGAAGAGTTGGGGCTAAGGTGCAGCACAACTTGTTGTCCGATCCAAAATCTGCGAACTCCGGGTCGCAGCTGCTCTCTCTTGGCCATGTTGGGCTTTAAAAAGGGCCTCCATGTTGTCCAGCCCCTAATTATCCTCAACAGTGGTGTCCTCCACTTGGATTGTTTGGAAGATCCATGTGAAAAGTGGAACTTCCAAACAGTGTTCGCATTCCGTCTGGACTCACAAGCCCAAACCTTCCCGAACTGGCGCCGGTGCCATTCCTCTGGGCACTGTTCAGTGCCTGTCTCAACTCGATGAGCTGGCCTTGGAAGTAAGTCTTATGTGCTTGAAGCGTGTCCACGTGGCTTTGCAATCGTTGGTTTTCTGCCTTCAGCCTCTTGGCCTCTCTCTCGGCAGTCGCCAACTCTTCTTCCAAGCAAACCTTTTCCAAATCCGGGACTTCACCGAACTGCCGTCTGAAACTTCGTTTCAAAGGCGGGGGGGCAGGGTTCGGATCTGTTTCGGGGCTTGTGGGCGGAAGCATGTCCAGTCCCACGGGGGAGCCCCAAGCCTCCGTTTCCGGAGTCAGGAATGGCAGTGTGTCGGGCACAGGTTGGGTATCATCACCTGCAGCGGCAGGAAACACACTGGCCACCGCAGGGGAGTTAAACATCGGCCGGGATCTCTTCTTGATTGGGGTACTCGGTGGGTTCGCACGGGTGTCGCCCGACTGGCCCACCTTTCCCATCAGACTGAGACTCATGGAGCTCATGGCACCACAGAAACAGACCGGGAGCCTAAACAACTGGAACACTTTGAAGGACAAAACTGCAGACCGTGGCATTTGCTGCATGCGCATACACACATGCACTCACACACTGCACTGACCTACAACCCTAAACCCTAACTTAGAAACCTACCCCTAAAACCTCACTGTCCAACCCGACTAGAAGAACCCTCATCCCCGAACCTCAAATCGGAACCGTATAAACACTGAGCCGACATTACAAGTTGTTTTTCACTGGTTTTATGCTGGGATCCTGTGCGAGACAAATCTGATTCCCAGCAAGCAATCGGAGAACGGCATCAAAAGAAGCTGGGATCTGGGATTCGGGCCAAGGTGGCTCGGCCCAGCAGACCAGCAAATACACTGCACTGTCACTGATTGTCCCATTACAATGTCACAAAACTGACACGCATGATCCGCGGCGGCACACCTTACCTCGAGCGTGGCAATCATCACGCTGATGCTTGCAGTGAGCCGCTGCTCATGCTTGCAGTGATCCGCTGGCTGACGGGCTTGGCCCTAGTTCAGCTCGCGCTGGCTCTGTCCATCTTCAAATACTCCAGCATTTTGTGCATTCGGCTCCCTTCCTGCAGATTTCCTGCCGACTTGAGTGCCTTCAAGTACTCCTTGGCACAGGGCAGGAAGCACTCACGCCCCAGCAATTGGCGCACTGTGTGCACGTCTTCATCACTTGCGATCTCGAAAAACACCGTGTCGGGAGGCAGCACCATGCTGGATTCGGCTTCCAGCTTGACGACCCAGCCGTCTTTGTTGACGATTCGTTGGACATCCGGTGCCTTCAAGGCATCCACCTCAGCTGCCTTTTCCGCCTCTGTGCTCCCCTTGAGCACTCGCTGGCGAAACCCTCCGATGGTCAAGCGGCCTTCCAGCACCACCACCAGGGTGGGCAGGTTAAGATCCGTGCGGAAGAGAACACTGCAAGTCTTCTTCATCCGCTGTCCGAACTGGACCACGAAGTGGTCTTTCATATCCTCCGGAACGCCCGTGAGACAGGCCCGCTCCTCTGCTCCGCCGTAGATCTCTGACCAGGACCGAAGCAACACATCCCCCAACTTCTTCACCACCGGCTTCTTGCTTATCATCGCCGTGCTGGAGGAAGTGTTCGCACTCTTCATCTTCTCCGCAACCCAGGATTTTTGCAGGCGGTAATATTCCAGGCCCCGGATGGTTGCCGTGAGCTGGCTGCTGCGGGCTTTTTCGAACGCGAGCGGGGAGTTTTTCTTCAGCAAGTTCGGGCCGATGTAGGAGTAGTCCACGGAGCCTGTCGGCTCCAGGGTGCAGCCGCATAGATCGGCGGCAAGAAGTGCGAGGTTTTTCTCACCACCGGACAGCTTCTTGTTGGCTGATGTCTTTGCTGCTGCTTTCTCCCGGTCGTTGATGCTTTTCTTTAACTTACCATGCCAAAGGCGCAGATCTGTCGTAGCTCTTAATGAACTGCTGGATTTTCTCGCGGCTCACCGCGAGATCCTCTGGGCAGGTGCTGTTCTCCCACTCTTTCCACTCAAGGTCCTTCTCTTGCATTGCCTCCTGCACAGAGGCCAGCATCTGGTCGATCTCCTTCACTTTCTCGCTCCTTTCGTCTCGCAGATCCTGGCTCTCCGTCTCCAGGGTCTTTTCCAGCTCCGTGTCCTGAGCTGTCAGGCTGCTGCGCAACCGCAGCCCCACGTCGCTCATGGACTGGATGGCCTTCTTTCGAGCCGCCTCGAAGGCGAGCTTCTCCAGTGGGAGACTCTTGGGCTTCTTCTCCAGCTCCTCTTTCTTCAAGGCCTGTTGGGCCTTTTTCTCTGCTGCAACTTTCGTGGCAAGAGAAAACAGCTCCTCGTCCCTGCTCTCTTCGATTTCTTTCAGCTGGCCGATGTCCTTGGACACCGTCAAAAGCGGCACCGGCTTCTCCAGCTCGGCCTCCCCGGCCTCGAACTTGGCCGCAGTCTCAATGTCCAACCGTTGGCGAGCTCGCTTCATCCTGCTCCCGCTCTCCTCGTGATACTCGTCGAGGTCTTCCTGGGAGCCGATGTCCATGCGCTGTCGCAATCCCGCTCGCAGTCCGTGGGAATCTCGTCCCCTCACAGTTCGACTCCCCGGAATTCATACATGAGTGTCTCACCATGCTTCTGCATGGTCCTCGTGTTGGGGTCCTTGATTTTCTTCTCCCAGGCAACTTTTGCCTCTGCAAGAGTCGAGAACGTTTTGAGGGTGAGTTCCTGTTGTGCCCAGGTGCGGAAGGTTACGAAACTCTCGACATCGTCCGAGATGTTCTGTTTCTCACGGATGTCTTCGACAGATCCGACCGCGGAGGAGAAAGTCCTCTTTTTGGACTGCTCCTCCTGGGCACGTTGCAGCTTCTGGCTTTGGTACCACTGAGCCTTTTCTTCTGGCGTTTTTTTCTTGAGGTCCTCCTTTACTTGGAGGGCTGACACCCGCCGCTCCTTGTCCTGCTCGGACTCAGTCTTGCCGACTTTCGGCCTGGCGCTGGAACGTGTCAACCATCTCTCCGTCGCGAGGCATCCGTTGCAGGCTCTCAACAACGGGTTGCGGCCCGTTGCCGAGCTGCAACTCATGGTCGTGGGTTCCTGGCACTTCTGACACACCAGGGGAGCCGACGGTGTGGGGGCAGCTGCCATGGTTCCTTGCTCAACGTGCCGGAGTGCAAAAGGGCCGCCGTGATGCTCTTGAATATGGCTATACTAGGCAAGGGCATGGGTTCCGGATGTGCACGAAGAAGAACAAAACGATACGAGAAGCATCCGAGGAACACGAGAGACAAACCTGTTTATGGGCTTGCATGTAGTCAGCTACTCTCCAAACTTCCTGCGAAGTATTTCGAGGAGCATGCATTCGAATTGCACTAATCACGTAACCAATTACAAGGTACCAGTGAAACCAGGCCTGGCTGATGCTTTCCTACTGACAAAACCTCATGTCTGTAACCTATGATCATGCAACAGAGTAGCAAGTCACAGGCAAGCTTCACCGGCACTCTACTGTGCACACAGAGACCTATGAAAACTAGAACTAGGTCCATGGCCGTCAAGCCTGTCATCAGGTTCGACCAGAAACTGCTATAGGCTGCACTATGCAATTGTAATTCTAGCTACGAGTCACTCCTTCTCTTGGCGCCTTTCTGAGGGGTGGCCAAGTCTAGCACCAAGGTCCGCTTCAGCTGCTTCCGCAAGAATTCTGCAGGCCACGTTTGGGCTGGTTTTGCACCTACCACAACTGTAGCCGCAGGAGATTGCTTGCCTCGCAGTCTTGTCCTGATGTTGGATGTCCGTCGCACGGTCTTTGGTGGAGTCTTGACGAACTCCGAGAACGCCTCGCCATCTGAAAAGAAAAGCTCTTTTCCAATGGGTCTGATCTCCCCCCATCAAGGCCAAACTGCTGCGAGGTTTTCTCTCCGGGTGTCGCGGAAGTCTCTGATCTCCCCCCATCAAGGCCAAACTGCTGCGAGGTTTTCTCTCCGGGTGTCGTGGAAGTCTCTGATCTCCCCCCATCAAGGCCAAACTGCTGCGTGGTTTTCTCTCCGGGTGTCGCGGAAGTCTCTGGTCTCCCCCCATCAAGGCCAAACTGCTGCGAGGTTTTCTTTGCCGGTGTCGTGGCGGGAGTCTGTGATCTCCCCCGACGAAGGCCAAACTGCTGTGAGGTTTTCTCTCCGGGTGTCGTGGCGGGAGTCTGTGATCTCCCCCCATCAAGGCCAAACTGTTGTGGTGTTTTGTGGCCAATTTTCAGAGCCTCTGTTGCCGAGCAAAGCGAACCGGCCAGCAATTCCTCTGCCCCAGGCAACAACTCAAGCAACTGCTGGCCGGACAGGCTGTTGGGACCAGCCGGGCTCAACACACCGGTGAGATATGCCTCTCGGACCATGGGCATGAGCATGGAGGCCAGGTGTAACGGGTGGAAAGCATTCCCCGTGCCCCTGAGCAAAGCCGCCTTTGTTGGAAAGTGAAGCGCCAAAGTCCCTTCATGGCCTTGGAGCGTACATCTTTCCTCCAAGGAGAGGAAACGATGCAGTGTGTGCTCCGACCAGGGTTTGTCAACCTCGCTGGTCACCACCATGAAAATCGGAGGCCCTGTTGTTCGCAAAGCCATGCAGCGGTCATACATCATCTTCTCCCCGAAAGCTTTCAAGGGAGACCTGTCTAATTCGAACAAAGCTATTTGCCCTGCAACACCCTTGGCAGCATCAATCCGTATTTGTTCCATGTAAGCAACCAGGTTGCACTGTTGGTTCTTGCTGAGTTTCATGGGGTTAAATGGCTGCACCCCAGTGTCCAGCAAGCTCTGTAGAGGGACATGTCCTCCCAGGTCTTCCATCTGCAACGGTGCTGGCAGCTTGGATGCTAGCATTGCATCCCGACGCATTCCTCGCAACCAACATCTCTCCCTGGAGTGTGGGAAAATTCGTGAGAGGTCACTCTTGCATACTTCCCAGTGGAAGAAGGGTACCGAGATCTCCAACCGCCTCATGATCTCAGCAAGGAACGGACTTGTCAGCAGAAGGCTGCTGTTCTCTAGGACCACAATGCATAGCTGACCTCGCCACGCCTGCTCGATGACCATGTTGATGGTCTGGTCCATAACATCCGCACGGGCATCCTGACAGCCGGCTTTTTCTCCGGACGCCGACCACGGTTGGCACGGAGGCCCTCCCACCAAGGCTTCACAGGTTTCCATTTCGAGCAGGGAGAGACTCAGAATGTCCCCCTGCAATGGGCCGATGTGAACCTTGGCCAAGGTATCCCCTGCCGCACTAGGTTCGTGCTTTTGCAGGCTGCTGTACAAAGCCCCTAAGGCAATATCCACATCGTAAGCTGCGGTGGCTTCATACTGACCTCCGCAAGCCAGAATCAGCCGACGCAGGCCCCCGATGCCGACACAGGGTTCACACACCCGCAAGGGCCGTGACAGCAGCCGGAAAGGGCCACCCAGCTTGTAAAGCATGTGCTAACGAGACCGCACAGCTAGTTTCTGCGGAAGCCATGCCAAAGGCAGGGGAGACACGGGGAGACTCGGTCAGCAAACGGCTGCTGTGTGAAAGAATTGTATGATCTGCACTGTAGCATGTGCAGCAGAAATCCTCACTTTATCATAGGAGCTGGCGCTGACTGACCCGGAAGCACAAATTTACGTTATCCTAGCAAGACACTAAACCCACACCCCAAACTGCGACTCGTTGACCTCGTCATTAAACAAATCTGAAGCGACCTGAAAACCCCAAAGTATTTCCCACGTGTGTTTCTCTTGTCTCTGCAGCAAACGAAATTCTGTCGATGCAAGGGTTTGAATGCAAACCCGGCCATGCTCTTAGAATGTGCTGCAGTTCTTTCGAACCACAAGCAAACTGAAGAGACCGGCAACTGGCGGCAACCACCAATGTTGTGGCCCTCGTGCACTCGTGCAATTCCAACTGGAAACCAGCGGCTATACAAGACATCTTCATGCTTCATCTTTGCGGCGGCTCAACAGGAACTTCTCAGTTCTGAAGATCCGGGACGAAGGACGCCCCATGGTAAATGGACCGACCGGGTGGCGGGCCCTGATTCATTCTCGCCACCACAACCACCACCAGACTCCGTTTGTTACTTTCCAGCACCATTTCCAGATGGGGGGCGGCGGAACTGGAGACCTGGACCTCTCAGCTCTGTCATTCCCCCCATTGCTCCCAGAACTGCTCTCGTTGCCGCCTTGCTCTCTCGCAGGGGATGGTGTCGCTTGACGACCTCGTTTGCCCATGACTATGGGAGGAGGCGTGTGTCTGTGAATTCGCTGGAGATACTGGCTTGAGAGAAGAACAACCTGCGGCTGGAGACTTCACGCTTGTCGGCATGTCGTTACCACCAGAACAGCAACACTTCACGCACACACTGCCCGTGCATGCTTGGACATGCACGTAATGCTACAAAGACTACCAAGCTGATGTGGTGTGAACACAACGAATATCAAATCTGACACGAGCATAAACATTCATTGAAAAACTAACCCGAAGTGACCAAAACAACAAAAAAAACACAGATAACGACAACAGTCAATAGAAACACCAAAAAATGGCCTCCGGAAGCGTCTGGCCGGACACCCCGGGCGTCCGGCCGGACACCCCGCGCGTCCGGCCGGACACCTGCCAGGACAGTGCGGGCCTGGAAACAGGCAGGAAACGCTATGGAAAGGGGCGGGACAGTGGACGCCGGTGGCGGACACGGCGGGACACGGCGGGACACCGGCGGGACACCGGTGGGACACGGCGGGACACGGCGGGACACCGGCGGGACACCGGCGGGACACCGGCGGGACACCGGCGGGACACCGGCGGGACACGGGCGGGACACGGGCGGGACACCGCGGGGCGGGACACAGCGGGCCACGGCGGGACACAGCGGGACACAGTGGGACACCGGCGGCACGAAACACCAGGATATTGGCTTTGGTTTGACGGACAAGATACAATACATAGGAACCATACGAAGTAAGAGTCGGCTCGCACATGGCAGGGTAATCTCTGTGCACATGCAGTGTTCTATGCACATTTGATGGCCTAATGATTCAAAGAAAGAGTCGCGGCCTATCATTGGAGAGTTTTGCGCTTCTAGCAACACATCGCGAGTGATTCACCAGCATGATTTATCGTTGGAGGCCTATGCTACTTCAAACAGAACATGCTTCCACAACAAAGGCTTATCAAGCAGCTGCCCCGGCTTTGAACAAGGCATAGGTTGGAACAACTCAAGACTTTTGCAGCTCACAAACTAGCAGCTCTGAAGATCAACTCCGAAGGACTCTCAAGTCTCCCAGGCTTCTGCTGGCGGCTGCAACGGAGGGTCGTTGCTGTGAGAAAAGGCAGGCATCTCCCGAGCACAACATCTTTATCCATGTCTCACCTTATAAATGATATCCAAGCTTCAAGCAACACTGCAAACCTTCTTCGAGGGAAATCGCCTTTGCACAAAGCCCAAGCCGAGATCATTGGCACGGTGGCTCCCGGACAAAACACACCTTTAAACATGCATCACCCTGTACCTAAGACTTAAAAGGTATAGGGGGAATGCACACTTTCTTTCAGGGAGCTCACCGACTCATGAAACTCGAGATCGAGCTCACTGAGGCTCACTGCCGCTGCTCTGCCAAAGCCAAGTGAAACCTACAAGCGGCTACAGGATCTTCTCGCCCAAGGCTAGCAGCCTCTCAAAGACCACCAGCTTTCGCTGATCTTCACCACCAGCACCTGCCGCAGCTGCAGACATGAGCGGTGCTTCCTCGGCCACCACTGTCCCTTCGGTGCCGATGGCGCCTGTGGCCCAGAAGTCTGCTTCTCTTGAAGCCTTTCGGAAGAGACGCGGCGACTGGGGCTGCGCTCCAACTCCCGCCGGAGCCCGCTGCGGGTTCGGCTGCGGGAGTCCATGCGCTCGCCTCTGCTCCGCAGCCGCAGCACGGTGCTCCGGCTCCCGCCGCTCGGGCTCCCGACTCTCCAGAATCCGCTTTGGCTCGCGAGACTCCCGAGTCGCTGAGTCTCCCGGGACCGCTCCAGTCGCTGAGCCTCCCGAGGCCGCTCCGGCCGCTGAAGCGCCCGAGTCTCCCGATGCCGCTCCGGGCGATTCTGCGGTTCGGCCGGTTTTTGCGACCCACAGCCCTGTTCATGCTGATCTTTGTCAGCCTTTTGGAAAAAGGATTTTCCGCAATGGTGGCAGCTGTAATCCTTTTTCGGCTGCTGCTAAGCAAATGCAGATACAGGGTATTGTGCGGCTTCGTCAACCAGCACACCGGACATTGCACCCTTTCGTCCGCTCCACGGATGTCCCAGACCGGCAGCTTCGATATGTAGAAGGGAGCGACCCCAGGATGGGGGCCCCAGGGACCGTCCTTGCTCCGCCTCTTCTGGGATGCCTCGGGAACGGGCGGCGGCGGTGCCTCTTCTGCCACCTCTGCCTCGGCCGCCTGGCCGAGTCGCCGATTGCTTGCCTCAGCTGCCTCCGGCTCAGGCGTCTCGTTCCTCGCTGGAGCTGCCTCCGGCTCAGGCGTCTCGTCCCTCGCTGGAGCTGGCTTTTCGGCCTTGTCCTTCTTCGGCTTCGTCTTCTCTGCTTTGTCCTTGCGCCGCTCCTTCTTCTTGTCGGGGCTTTCTTTTCGTGCTGCTTTGTTTCGGCTGCCCCGACTGCGGCTTTTGTGGCTGCGGCTCCGTCTCTTGCGGCTGCGGCCCCGGCTTTTTTTGTCCTTGCGGCTCCGGCGGCTCCGGCTCGGGCTTCTCTTGCGGCTGCGGCCACCGCGGCTCGGGGTTCTCTTGTAATCCCTGTTCAAAGCAACTGACCTTCCGTTCGTTGGTATCTAACCTTCTGACCTTTTCGTTTTGGGAGCATTAAGGGGCTTTGAAAGCAGGATTTAAAGTGAGCATTGAAGACCATGAACAGTGAACAGTGGACAGCAACAGCAGCAAATGCAGGAGCAGCAGCAGCAGCCGGAACAGATTGCAACTTGGAATGGGGGTGGGGCAGGGAAAGCTCATCAACGATGTCATGAATATATTGTTGCCAGAGGGAATATACACGACACTGTTCTCTGTAGTAGTAGTAGTAGTAGTAGCAGCAGCAGCAGGAGTAGTAGTAGTGGTAGTACCAGCAGCAGCAGGAGTAGTAGCAGCAGCAGCAGGAGTAGTAGCAGTAGTAGTAGTAGTAGTAGTAGTAGTAGTGGTAGTAGTGGTAGGTGGTAGTTGTGGTCGTCATGGTAGTTGTAGCGGTAGTGGTAGTGGTAGTGAAAATGGTAGTGGTAGTAGTACAGTATAAAGTGGTAGTAGTAGTAGTCGTAGTACTAGTAATAGTCGCAGTAACGACACTGTCCCCTGTCCAATGTGCATGTGCTCGCGCGCGCTGTTGACTGTGCTCGCCCACGCTGCGCGCGCACTGCGCGCACACTGCGCGCACACTGCGCTGTTGCCTGTGCTCGCACACACTGCGCGCGCTGTTGCCTGTGCTCACCCACGCTGCGCGCGCACTGTTGCATGTGCTCGCACCCGCTGCGCGCGCACTGCGCGCGCACTGCGCGCGCGCGCGCTGTTGCCTGTGCTCGCACACACTGCGCACGCTGTTGCCTGTGCTCACCCACGCTGCGCGCGCACTGCGCGCGCACTGTTGCCTGTGCTCGCCCACGCTGCGCACGCACTGCGCGCGCACTGCGCGCGCACCGTTGCCTGCTCACCCAAGCTGTGCGCGCACTGCGCGCACACTGCGCGCGCACTGTTGCATGTGCTCGCACACACTGCGCGGACTGTTGCCTGTGCTCACCCACGCTGCGCGCGCACTGCGCGCGCACTGCGCGCGCACTGTTGCCTGTGCTCACCCACGCTGCGCGCGCACTGCGCGCGCACTGCGCGCGCGCTGTTGCCTGTGCTCGCCCACGCTGCGCGCGCACTGCGCCCGCACTGCGCGCGCGCTGTTGCCTGTGCTCACCCACGCTGCGCGCGCACTGCGCGCGCACTGTTGCCTGTGCTCGCCCACGCTGCGCGCGCACTGCGCACACACTGCGCGCGCACTGTTGCATGTGCTCGCACCCGCTGCGCGCGCACTGCGCGCGCACTGTTGCATGTGCTCGCACGCGCTATTGCCTGTGCTCGCACACGCTGCGCGCGCGCTGTTGCCTAATGCGCGCGCGCTGTTGCTTATGCCACTACCACTACCACCACTATCACTACTACTGCCACTACCGCTACCACTACCACTACCACCACCACCACTACTACTACTACCACTACTACCACTACTACTACTGCCACACTGCTGCTGCTTCTGCCACTACTACCACTACCACTACTGCTGCTGCTGCTACTACTGCCACTACAACTGCTAGTATTACTATTACTACTAGTACTACTATTACTACCTATAATACTACCACTGCTTCTGGCAGTACTACCACCACTGCCACTTCGCTGCTACTGCTGCTGCTACTGCTGCGGCTGCTGCTGCTGACAATGGACAGTGGACAGTGTGTGTGACAGCGTCTGAGCTTGTCGAGGTAGGACAGCAGCACCTGCACAACAGCACACTCCTAGCTTAGCCTTCACCCCCTAGAATCCCTCAGTTTCACCCCTGGCAAGCCCCGAATCCCTCCGCAAGCCCCGAATCCCTCCCCCACAATTAAAAAGGTCGCGAATTAACCGACCCTCCATCGGTTAATTCGCCTTTCCCCACCTATTTGCCCTCACCCACACCCACTGTACTGTTCACTGTGCACTGTCCACTGTGGTATGATGGCGAAATAGCAGGCTTGCCCAGGTCATTTTTCTCAGACGCAAAGAGCATGTTGAAAACCCCGGCTCTTGCGGCAAGTTGCTGGTGCCAACTGTTAATTTCCTGCCGTCTGGCAAAACTGGAAACTTGCCAGTCTCATGGATGCTTTGTCACCGTCACTCGTCTCAGTGGACAGGTGACAGTGAACAATGGACAGTGTTGTAGTAGGGCAATTATACGGCGTGTGATCCATGGGTAGTAGGGCAATTACGGCGTGTGATCCATGGACATCGCACACAAGCGGTTCAACCGCTGCACGAGCAGTGATACTGCTCAGAAAAACATGAGTCCAGGCGGCAGCGCTCATAGCCATCAAGGTACTGCTCGAAATAGACCATCCCGCACCACACACATATTTCCGTCATCTGCATCAGTTTCACTGATATGCGAACTTCTCCCAGCTCTTCATCAAGCAGCACACTCAATTCCTTCGCCAAGTCTTCAGCAGAAGCGGTCTCAGTCTCGCCCTCGGCGGAAACGGACATGAGCTCCAGGTTCTCGAGCTCCCTTTGAACATCCTCGACCTCGGAGTCGCTCTCCGATGCCGGCGAGAGGATTTCAGTAGGGGCTTCGTCCATGGCGGCGACGACAGTCGACAATGGACAGTGGACGTCCATGGCAGTGTCGACAGTCGACAATGGACAGTGGACAGTGGACTCAGTTCTGGAGCCAAAATTTACAGCGACAGCCTCCGTGGCAGCCAACAACAAAAGTTCATGTGCAGTTCTGGCAGTGCAGCTACTAATTACTACTATTGTCTGTGCTAACAAGCATCATCATGGCAATTCACAATACAAACAAGCAATCAATAGCAGGAGCAGCAGCAGCAGCACCAGCAGCAGCACCCCCTTCAAGGACCTGCACACGCAGGTGCTGAGCACTGTTTTAACCCACCGCAAACCTTCGGCTCATGCCTCTAATTTGTCAGGAGCAGCTTCCAGCGAGCAAATCTCACAAGCAGCGCTTCCAGCTGCTGCACGGAATTTGGAAACTTTGCTTCCTCTGCCTCTTGCTAACAGGGGCCGAACTGGCAGGTGCACTTGGCCGCTTCCACTGTGCCCCAGCTGCCTTCTGCCTCTTGGCATCAGGATCGGAACTGGAAGTTGAACTTGGCCGCTTCCACACTGACTTCGTGCTGGTGTGCTTCTGCACAGGGACAGGCGACAGTGGGACAGTGGACTCTTGGAAGCATGGCATGAGCCTGTGCTGCTCGAACCAGTTGTGCACAATCCAATTTCCCAGCTTCCGGGGGTAGGACTGGCTCTCCTTCAGAAGCTTCCGATCGCCAGTCCTTCCTCCATGCTCATCTTCCTTGACCATGGATTTATGAATCCCGTCACGGCATGTGCAGTTCTGCTGCAAACTCTTCACCCATGTCTCACCAACAAACTTGTAGCGTTTCAGGAACCTCTCGCCTTCGGGAGCATCCACCTGGAAATGGCACCTGGCACAGGTGGCGGAACAATGGTGGAAAACGCTGAGGACCTTGGCGAGGGGCTTGTACCTGAACATGATGCTGCCCGCTGGCTGTTCAATGACAGGGTGGACCCCACGCAACATTGCGAGGGCATACAGAAAAGCTGCAATGCTGGCCATGCGATTGCCTTCCTTCACAGGCGGGTACGCAGTGTTACCTGCTGGGCGGTTGACAGTACGTTGGCATTTCACAGAGTTCATGAACACAAAGCTGCTGCAGACGGGCGCCATCCACAGCAGGCCACCTTCGTCGATCTGCAAGACCGCCTTCAACGCATTCTGAAAGCCACGTTTGGTCAAGATGTTCTCTGTGTCATCCGACGCGTCATCATCGGTCACTCCCTGGATCCGGTCCTTGTCCATGGCGAGCTGTCGATAGCCAGCCTTCTCGGCAGCCATTGCAACGGACGCCACGCCGCACCACAGCTCCACAACAGCCAGTGGACGAGCGACAGTGGACAGTGAAGACCGAAGAGCCATACCCAAAGTGATGCCGAACACTTGCATGTTGACCAAAGCGGTGGGGACTGCCATGGCAAGGCTTGCAGCACTAAATGCAGGCTGGAAGAACCCCAAGACTGCGAAACTCATGAGGTTGGCTGAAGACAAAAGCACTTGATAGCTGGCTAACACTTTCACTCACAGGCACCTGAGAAAGAGATCATTTTAGCGCAGCTTGACACACCCCTCAAGCCTGCAGCCGCACTGGCAATGATCATGAGCACTGCCAGGACTGACTGCAATAACCCGGACAGTGCACAGTGGACAGCTGACAGTGACACCAACGGCAGGCATCACTCATCACGCTGCACAAGGCACGCAAACCCCATAAAAATGATAAACACTCAGTCCATGATGCTTTTGCAAAAAGACTGTGAAGCTTGAGTGAAACGCTCCATGGCTGAGCCCTCGACGTCACCCATGGCCTTCTGCATGTGTCGCCAGTAGGACTCCTGGGACAAAGTCACCTTCTTCTTGCCTTTCTTTGTGCCCTGCTCGGAAAGAGCCTTCCGGATGCGATGGTAGTCCGCTTTCATCTCGTTGTAGATCTCGAGCTTCGCTACGCTAATCGGGGGACGACGTCCTGCGAACGTGTCTTTGCTGCCTCTTGGTGCCCTCTTCTGGGAGTCAGGGCCACGCTTCTTCTCAGGAGCTGTGTGTGCACCTTTAGGCTTCATAGCGTTGCGAATGTTCAGTGCATGCGAAGTCGTCGGTTTTGGCGACTCCTGTGTGTGGCGGGGCGGGCTGCTGCCACCTGACTCAGAAAACTCTGCCGGCTGGCTGCTCCCTCCGCCAGTGCCCACTGGAGCCATCTGCACGAGCTTCTCCGCCTTCACCTCGGCATCTGCCGCCTTGCAAGCCTCGTCGACTGCAAGATCTTCCTCCATGTCGTGGAAAGCGTTCAAGAAGGAAGCCATGGCGACAGACGACAGGGAACAGTGGACAAAGGGCACTTGCTTGACACTCAAGCTCAAAAGAGGGTTGGCAACGTGCAGCAGCAGCAGCAAGCGACACAAAAATCACCCACGACAAACTCACATGCAACAAGGCTGGAAGAGTTTTCCGTGCTGCGAAACAAAACTCGCTGGTCAGATGTGAGACAGACGACAGTGCACAGTGGACAGTGCACTTGCTTCACGTGCTTGGCTCACACAGCAAGAAGCATTTGCCCTTCAGAATGCGCTTTGGCTTGACCAGCATCCAGCATGGCTTGTTCGGAAAGATGCCCTTCTGTTGCTGAGAATCCTCATAGTTCAATACCATGCACAACCGCATGGTGCCATTCTTGCTCTCACCTTTCTCCCAGTCCACTGCCTTAAAAGGCAGCAAACTGCCACAGTTGGCGAGGTCCGCCACTGTGCGGCCTGGCAACTTCTTGGGCTCAAAGGCGCAGCCTTCAACCTGCTTCACTGAGACTCCATCTGGCTCCTCACCTGACAGTTCATGACAAGCCACATCGAACGTGACGACATTGTGCTCGGCGAGGTAGTCCATGAACTTCCGCAAGGTCGCCTTGCTCTTCTGGAAAGGTGGGTCCCAGCTCGAAGGGTGACCCCAAATTGCCTCATGGTCTGCTGAGTCCATTGTCCAATGGTAAAGCAATGCCTTGCGATCTGTGGCCTTCTGAATCTCCGCATCACCGGTGTGGTACTCGCCGAAGGTCTGGAACAAAGCCTTCTTTGCAGACACAATGCCATCCTCCAAGGCATGAATGTACAGATGGCCCTTGGACGTGAAGATCAAGCGGAACAGTTCTGGCTGGTTGCTGTGCACAGTTGTCAATGCACCTTGCTTTTTGCCAAGGGCTTCAATGGACTCCACAACACAATCATCAGGGAAACTCTCGCCATCTTCCTCTGTGTCTGCAGCTTCTGCAGGTCGCTTGCGTCCATCAGCCTTGTATGGGCAACCTGAGGAGTTAAATGCCTTGTTGTGCTTCTCAATCAAAGCGTCAAACTCCTTCTTCAAGCGAGCGAACTTGGGCGACCACTCATCCAACGAAGTCTGCCGCATTGCCAAGTTCCCGTCCGCTGATGGAAAAGTCAAGTGGTAAAGGCTTGGGTCAGTGGTCGGCTTGGCGGCTTCAGGCTGATACTCTTTCAGGGTGAAACCATGGAGGCACAGAAGCTTCTGCCTCACCAGCCGCTCCATGCCTCGATGGACGACCCCAGAAAGCCACGCTGCATTCTTCACGCGGATGTCAGAATCCTGATCACCACGAGCCCAGCAGCAGGTCACCACCATCTCCTGCGGTTCTTTTGGCCTTGCACGAGCTGAACCTTGGACAGTGGACAGAAGGACAGAGTCATCATATGGCAGCAAGTCCACGAACACCGCCCCATGCTGCTGAGTAAGGTTCATCCCCTTCCACAGCGTCTCTTTGAGTTTGTCCATGAGGTCAAGACCAGCGATGTGCTGCTTGTGCAGCTGTGCCTTTGCCAAATTTTCTACAGAAATGGCAGTCTGACCTTGAACTGGCACCACATACTCGTTGTTGGGCTTCATTTTGATGCCAGTCACCGCCCTGCGGTGCCAGAGCAGGCTGCCTTGGAACAAACTCACAAGATCACCAGTCTCGGCGTTGACATGGTCACTCAAGCACATGAGGAACGGGTGCACACAAGACCTCGTGCGCGAGTTGATGCTGTCTGCACTGAACACGAACTGTCCACGGCGCACTTTGAGGCCATATGCATCCTGTCTCATAAAGGATTCTGCCTCATCTTGCACTTTCTGAATCTCAACCTCGTCATACGTGTGCCCATGACCAGCCACATTCGGGGCAATGACGATGCCAACTGTTCTCTCTGGGCAGTGGGCGCATGCATCAGCGACCAGCCGAGTTGCTTCTTTCAATGCTCGCATGGCACTGGAGCCAGGGGCAGTCAAATTGACAATGTAGACAGTGAACAGGCTGACAGTGGACAGGACTTGCTTTTCACTCCAAGCACTAGCGCAAGTGCTTACGAAGGGTGCCACACTGTCACCAGTCGCAAGGTACTTGACAGGGAACTGGACATCAGCCTGGGCCTCAATGGCGTCTGCCAACTGCTTGTCCTGAGAACGGAGGAAGTCCACCTTGCCAACTCTCTGGGAAGAGGTGTGATCGGCCAGAGCAGAAACGTACTTAGTCCACATGGATGTGTCCTTGTCAAGCTTCGCAGTGAAGAGTCGCAAGGCTGCCTGCTGGATTGGAAGGGAATGCAAGCAACATAAATCAAGAACAACATCAACTACATGTCCGCCCATCAACCGAAAACATACATTACACTAGGCATCCAAATCACCAGCTGCAACATGCATCGAGAACACCATCAACTACAAAACCCACCTATCAGCCATAATTGTTCATCACACCCTAGATTTCAACCAAAACCTGAAAAATGCATCTGTATGAACATCAACTACAAAGCAGTGTCCAGCTGTCAACCATGATTACTCACTACACTACACCATAGCTCCAATCGGAAGCTGTAACATGCATCAACAAAAAATCATGAACCACGGCTATCAACCGTGATTGTGCATTACACCCTAGATCCCACCAACAGCCACAAGATGCATCAATAGTCACGTGAACTACAAAAGCAGGCCCCCCCCATGAAGAATGACAATACTGGATCCTGATCAAAAGTTGCACCTCCAACCATACACTGGACACAGAACCCACCCCAGAACCCCAAACTCAAAATATTGTTTAACCCAACTGCCTTCTCCTGCTCCAGCTCTGCTGCTTCCTGTGCTGCTTCCAGCTCCACATTCTCCTTGACAATGGGAGCCTCCTTTCCAAGGAACGTGTAGATGAAGCGGAAGTCTGCCAACTTCAGAGTTGGGTTCATGGCCTTGCAACGATCCACGAGCTCACGATCAAGGCCTCCACGGAGAAAGCTCTTCTCAAGCTGGTCGAAGTCAGGGGCAGACATCTCCTTCTGCATGGCTGGCTTGAAGTGCACCCAAAGACACGCCTGCTGGTACGCAATCACAGGGTCGTTCACTCGGAAGCGACCAGCTTGGAAACGGAGGTTTGGCTTCTTTTTCATGCGCAGCGCATCCTTCAAGCTCTTGACAAACACCCCGATGAGCAGCAACAGGAAGCACTCGTTCTTCTCCGGGCCCGCCTTGAGGATCTCCTTCCAGACGCCGGCCGCCTCCGGCGGCACCTCAGAGCTGAAGGTAGAAGATCGACCGAAGAACTTCATCGGCACGGCCGATTCGGCATTCTTGTAGTTTTGCCAGTGATACTTCAGCACTTCCACGAACTTGGGCGTCTGATGTGGCAGCATGCAAATGACGCGAGCTTCAAGCTCTGAAATGTTTTGGCTTTGGACACTTGAGAGGCTGTTGTACTGTTTGATTTTCACTGGTAGCCCGTGAGCGACGTCCATCCCCGATTTTGCAAGACTTTCCGCTAGCATGGTGTAAATCTGAATCGGATCAGGGCGTGCACTTTCGCTCACCTGGAATTTCGCTGCAAGACTTCGATACCTCTGCATGTCCTCCGTGGGAGCTGGGTTGTTGGTAAACTTGACAGCAAACAGTGAACAGAGGACAGGGAACAGGGCCTGCAGCTCTTCATTGGTGAAGTCCATGACTGCCACCAGAATCATCTTGATGGCCAGGGACCTGCCATAGCCAACACTGAACTTCACAGAAAAATCTTCAATGGGGCTTCCAGCTGGAGCAGAAAACAGCACATCCAAAGGGTTCTGGACACTGTTGTAAGTGTTCTCCAGGATGCTGAATGCTATCTCCAAGATGTTCACCATGTTGGACCGCCCCTTGAGCGAACTCCCATCTTGGTGGCCAAGTTGCTGGCATTGTGCACCCAAGTAGGGTCAACCAGCCTGGTTCTCTGATACAGCCCTTCCAAGCAGTTCTTCAGCAGGTCCGGCTCCGGGTACTTCGTCTGGATGAAATCAATCACATGCACGCAATCAAAGCTCTCTGGGTCCAAGGAGCCACCGACAGCTGTCAAGATGCTCTTCTTCACCTTCTCCACAACTGCCTTGGACTCGGCAGTTTCCACCCAACTTACGTGGGCCATGCTAGCCACGACAGGGACAGGGGGACAGTGAACAGTCGACAGTGAACCGTCGACAGCTGCGGAGAACAGGTCAACATCAACTTCTGACTCTGCAAGGAATGCACGAAAACACAACAGCACAATTGAACTGCTCATGAGCCATTTGTCACTCCTCTCTGTTCCGGCGGGGCAACCGATGAAACGTCGTCAGCAGCTGCCAGGAAGTGTCAGGCAAATGCTCATAGTACATGTTCCTTGTCAATGGCACTTCAGCTCGCTCTGGTGCCGCTGCAGCTAACCACTTCAGCGGGGGTGGGTCCTCATCTACCCCAGCAACGCGGCCCGCTTGGAGACGTTCACAACGTTCACGCAATAGTGGAACCTGGGCATTCAAGGGCATGGCAAATCAACATAAGCCCTCGGAAAAAAATGGATTTAAGACAAAGCCAATGCATTTCAGAGCTGAGCAACAGCACGTAGAAAATCATGCGGCAGGGACTCAAGTGTGTCAGCCAAGTTCTCCAGTTTCTTGAGTAACTTCTCATTGTCGGCCCCTTCTGCGAGAATCTTGAAGTCACAGGGAACAGGCGACAGTGAACAGTCTTCCACTCTCCTTCGCGGGAGGGCCAGGACAGGAGCATGAAAAGAAGTTGCATGCATGCGTCCTTTCGTGAGAGCGAACACATCATGGTCATGCTCTTCCACACCACGCCGGCTGGGAGGCAGCTGCTCCAGTTCTCTGGGCGTCAAGTGACAGCGGCATTTGTAAACAAATGAGTGGGCCGCCAGCCTTCCAGCCCTGGAAACAAAGCAGTTGCGAAGCGTCACTTTGAGTTGCCCAAGCCAGGTGTCAAAGTCCCTGATGTGCACCACTTGCTCCACATACAGCGCCTCCCCCTTTCCAGACACAAACCCTTCCATCTTTTCCTTCAAAAGGGCCACCAACTCATCTGGCACCTCAAACCGGCAAGGACGGAGGACAGTGGACAGGATCAAGGAAAAGAAGTGATCCACATCTTCATGGGTGTGTCCCACTGTCAGAAAGTTAAAGGTGCACGTCAAAAACTTGCCCTCTGAAACCAAATGCGCGAGGAACAATGACACCAGCGAGTTTTTGTTCTGGGCCGTGGTGTTGTCCGCCTGGACGACAAGGTGTCGCGGGAATGCCCGGCCCGTCTTCTCAGCAATCTCTGCCACATTGTCCAGGCTGCGGGCAATCAACTCACAAAAAGATGCTGCCCCATGGTGCAAAGCTTCATCTGCAATGAAAACATTGGTGCACCAGCCATGACAGAGAACAGCAGACAGTATGACTCGTGGCCTCTGCAGGTTTTCCAATGAATGCGGCTTGCGTGCAAACTTGTACTGAGGCCACGCTGTCTTGACTTGATCCATGGAATCTATGATGATGGTCAGGACGTCCAACGACGCCCGTGATGCCCACCGCAGGCTCCAGTAGATGAGGCGATCATGGTATTGGGCACGAAGATGTTCACGCCAGTCTCGTGCAAGTGCCATCTTCTCCTTGGTGCTGCCCTTCTTTCCTTACTTGTGCTCACAAACAACATGGGCACAAAGGAACTGAAATCTCAAAGAAAGTGCAATGCTCAGCTAAGCCTCCATGTAACTTCTCACGGAGACAGTGGCATGTGTTGCACTCTTTGTGCTGCGAAACCTTTCGGAACTTCAGCACAGACGACCACTTGTCCCACCATACTCTCCAGAATGTCGACCATGACGGCGTTTGAATTGCCTGGTTATGGCCAGCCATTCCTTGCACGGCTTCACACCAGGCCTGAAACTGCCAAAACAAAGTCATGAGCTTGCCTGGTGGCAAATGCCGGACTGGAACAGTGGACAGATCGACAGTGGACAGTGCCATGATGTTTTGAACAATGGCTGCTTCAGGTGTCCACGAGAAGATCTCTGACTCAGTGGATATTTGCCGCATGTATACAGGAGCATCGCAGTCTTGCTCACCCGTGCTTGCAGAGATATTGTCATCCACATGCTGCACTTGCAAAGTTTCAGGCAAATCCTCTGCACTTTGGTGGTAGAGCTCCAAAAAAAACATGCATGTCAAATTCCGCTGCAAGGGAGGCCTTGTAGCCACTGGCTCACAATTGTTGATTTTGCGGCGCTGATCAATTACCCCCTGCAGCTTCTTTGCCATGGCCTTGTTTCCAACACCCAGCAGGGAGCACAAACCTGGCAAACACACTTGATGCCCTGCCAAATACCAGGTTGTGCGGTGAGCCAGCTGCTCTCCATCAGAGTCATCCAGGCAATGATTCTCAGCACTGCTCTCCCATTGTGCATTCAAGAAGTGGTGCTGGGACTCATCTGACATTGAGTGCCACAATTGGCAAACCTCCAGAATCTTTGCTGGTTTGAAGACGCCATAGCAATTGCTCTTACAACTGCAAGCCCCCAGCAACACTCTGGCAATTCGCTCTGGATCCAGTGCCTTCTTCTTGTACTCTGTCATGACACGCTCCTCCTCGTCCATTGTAGCCACCAATGACAGCATGGGGACATCCAAGGAGACATGATGCCGAACAGTTTTGCCAGCTTTCTGAGTTATTGGCTTCGCATCCTGTGACACGTTAATGTCTGGCTTTTTCCAAGAAGGGGAAGAAGAGGAACAGGAAACAGTGGACAGCAAACTGTAACTGTCAGCTCCGCACTGCTTCCAGTCAGTAGTTTTCCTCTTCTTTAAAGGACCAGGCTCAGGCTCTGCCACTTCCCCCGCAGCAGGCTTCTTCCATCCCAACACAAGCTCAGCTCCTGCATGAAGCTGCTTCCAGGTTGACTTGTCATTGTAGTCGTCTTGCCATTGAACACATGGCTTCTTCCACGACATTTGCAGCAAAATTTGAGCCAAAGCTTTGCCAGCACCTGAATCAGCAGCCGGACAACAAATGACAAATGTCATTAGCAGGGCTCACAAATGACAAAAGTCATTAATTTGGCTGGCTCCTAACGTAGTACTAGGAGCCGGCGGAGCAAATGACAAAAGTCATTATAAAGTCATTATCTCCTCTCAGAGGCCGGGGCTGACTGCCTTCATATTCATTCTGGGGCCTGGCTTCTAGGGGGTGGCTAGGAGCCGGCCGCATGGGGGATTATAATGACAAGCCGGGCCCCAGAAAGTATGTGAAGGGTCGCCCACCTGGCTTGTCATTATAATCCCCCATGCGGCTGGCTTCTAGGGACTAGGTAGGGGCCGGGCCCAGATTTGGATGTGAAGGTTCTCCGGCCTGGCTGCTGGTAACCAAAACAGCCGCCAGCGGTTCTCCAGCCTGGCTGCTGATAGCCAAAAACACAGGTGTGCACATGTCTGGGTGGGTGGGGCACGAGGCCGAGCAGCAGGCAGGATGATGGCCTCAGAAGAAAAGCAAACCTAGAATGATGTGTTAGCAGGCCTCCCAAGTTTCTCGTGCCGACATGCCAGTGCAATTGCAATTTGACCCCCCAGCCTGGGTCTGCACAACACACATTTCTAGGCACACTTGCCTCTACACCCGGCCAACGGTGTATACAGAGTCCTGAAGTTGAGTTGTGTCCGTGCTTGGGAGACTCAAGCAACGCTTCCTTAAATCTCCCCAGCACAGACACCACATAACTTGCTGGGTAGGAGCACTGCTTGGTAAAGGCAAGTTTTCGATGTCTGCAGCTCAGAAGTAGGTGTTGTCATAGTAGAAGCTATTTGTAGAAGTCGTCGTCCTAGTAGTAGTAGTAGTAGTAGTAGTAGTAGTAGTAGTAGTAGTAGTAGTAGTAGTAGTAGTAGTAGCTGTTGTTGTTGTTGTTGTAGCAGTGTATGTCCACACACACATACCCCTTAGTTAGCCACCACTCCACAAAAATCACACTTGGGTTAGGACAGTTAATTAGGGTGTCAGTTCACGGCGGGTGCACCCAACTCCGCCTTTGGCGCCACTCCACCGAGGCAGAGCAGCAGGCAGGATGACAGCCTCACAAGAACAGCAAACCCAGAATGACGTGGGCAATAAAAAAGCTCACTGGAGTGAATTGTAGCAGGCCTCCCAACTTTCTCGTGCCGACATGCCAGTGCAATTGCAATTTGACCCCCCAGCCTGGGTCTGCACAACACACATTTCTAGGCACGCTTGCCTCTACACCCGGCCAACGGTGTATACAGAGTCCTGAAGTTGAGTTGTGTCCGCACTGTGGAAAACTGCGGCAATGCCGAAATCTCCACAGTGCGGACACCACATAACTTGCTGGGTAGGAGCTCTGCTTGGTAAAGGCAAGTTTTCGATGTCTGTATCTCAGAAGTAGAGAAGCAGTTCTGATGGAAGTTGTAGCAAGTCATAGTTGCAGTAGTAGTAGTAGTAGTAGTAGTAGTAGCAGCAGCAGGAGTAGTAGTAGTAGTAGTAGTAGTAGTAGTACTAGTGTTAGTAGTAGTAGTTGTTGTTGTAGTAGCAGTTGTAGTAGTCGTGGTCGTAGTAGCAGTAGCCGCAGCAGCAGCAGCAGTAGCAGAAGCAGTAGCAATTGTTGTCGTAGAAGTAGCAGTAGCAGTAGTAGTAGTAGTAGCAGTAGTAGTAGTAGTAGTAGTAGTAGTAGTAGGAGTAGTAGCCGTTGTAGTAGTCGCAGTCTATGTGCATATATATATATATATATACATATACATATATCCACACACATACCCCTTAAATGGCTGCCACTCCACAAAGATCACATGGGTTAGGGTGTCAGTTGATGGAGAGTTGAAGGTTTTTGGTGCTGGGTTTTCAGTAGTAGAAGTAGGAGGGGTCCGAGGAGCAAGGACCAGGACAGGCATATATGTATCCCATGTAACCCAATTTGGCCTTCAGCACCCAACTCCACGTTTGGCACCACTCCGTCGAGGCAGAGCAGCAGGCAGGATGACAGCCTCACAAGAACAGCAAACCCAGAATGACGTGGGCAAAAAAGCTCACTGGAGTGAATTGTAGCAGGCCTCCCAACTTTCTCGTGCCGACATGCCAGTGCAATTGCAATTTGACCCCCCAGCCTGGGTCTGCACAACACACATTTCTAGGCACGCTTGCCTCTACACCCGGCCAACGGTGTATACAGAGTCCTGAAGTTGAGTTGTGTCCGCACTGTGGAAAACTGCGGCAATGCCGAAATCTCCACAGTGCGGACACCACATAACTTGCTGGGTAGGAGCTCTGCTTGGTAAAGGCAAGTTTTCGATGTCTGTATCTCAGAAGTAGAGAAGCAGTTCTGATGGAAGTTGTAGCAAGTCATAGTTGCAGTAGTAGTAGTAGTAGTAGTAGTAGGAGGAGGAGGAGGAGGAGAAGACGAGGAAATGTCCACTGCTGCTTTTGGGCGATGGGGCTCGCAAGTTTGGGGTTAATGTTTGGGTCTTGGGGTAGGGCTCTATCCAGGGTTGCAGTCCGTGATCAAGGCAAGTGCAACAGCTTTTTGCAGCAGAAAAGCGATGGAAAAGTCTTTGTGAATGGCAGCTAGTATGTCCAGAGCTCATCGTATGGATGCTTTCATACTGCAAACACTGTCCACAGTCCCACTGTTAGTAACAGTGTGACTGTGGACAGTGAACAGTGGCTGGCATTCACACATGTTTCAGCTGTCCCCGCTTTTCAGGGATACATAGCACAGAAAACAAATGCCAGCAGCAGGGCTGGAATTCCGGGCAGCAAAGATGGCCATGCTGTGATGCATCAAAGCTGCTATTAGGGCAGCACTATACAAGTCCATCAGTCATCATTTGGATACATTTCTCCCAGTAACATGCACTGCTGGGAGGTCTCAATCATGTATGTGACTGTGGACAGTGGACAGTGGACTGCTATTCCAGCTGACACAGAGAGCAATCACTCGTGGAAATTCGCGACCTGCTCCGGCTTCTTGGCTGGCCTGAATGCCACGCATGTGTGGCCTCATGCTCGAAGACTGACCACTGTCGGCGCCGCTCTCCTCTGAGGGCAATTCCTGCATGTTTCTGCACTGTTGCCCAATTGCCAGCATTGAGGACTTTGCGGAGCGAGCCCACACGGGCTCCCAAACACCTGTTGTTGAGGGCTGGCTGTGTTTCTCGCATTTCCAAACGGTACAGGCTCAGCAGCCGTTCCCTAGCCTCTGATAGCTCTGGTCCCTCCTCCAGCCAGAGGCTGGTCTCAGACCAATAACCGGCTTCTCTCTCAGGGCCATTGTCAGCACTGACAGCCCCTTCTCCATCACTGCTGTCCTCCGAAGACTCGGTGTCACTGCTTGAACTGGAAGCAGCGAAACACCCACTGGCCATATGCGGGCCAGCGACACGCATGGGAACCCTATCTCCATTCTCATCTGTCTGAACTTTGATCGGCCAGCGATAGCGAGGCGGAGGGTTGGAGGAGGTTTCACTGTCACTGTCAGCAGGTGTATCAGCTGGGACAGGACGACAGTGGACAGGAGGACAGTGGACAGTGCCGGGAGGTTGGTTGACCGCCAAGGGCGGCGGCGGCCCCTTTGGCATCAGCTCCTCCTTCGTTGGCGGTCCACTCTGCACCTCATCCCTTGGTGTACGTTCCGTGGCTGCTTCAGCAGCATCCATTGCATCTTCATAGCTCCCGGCGAGCAGATCTTCCAAGCTGTCGCCGCTGCCATGAGAATCGCCCCTCAAACTCATCGTCTAATGATTCTAATGTCACCGAAAGACACAAACAGAAGTGCAAGAAAACCCTGAAGAAAATAACAGCTACAACCAGAAGATTTCCCAAACTGTCCACTGCGAGCCGTAGGGGCTTCCAAGAGGAAAAAACTTCGTCATTGTCGTCATCATCATCATCAGCAGCAGCACCATGTCTTCCATTGAAATCAGCATCTTCAACAAATCTTCGCCAGGCCTGCTCCAAGGTGTCAGCCAGCGTGCCATGCGCCAACGCAAAGCCAAACCTGCCAGCCAAGCAACACACCGGATGACTTCAAGGCACTGCTCAGAAAGACTGCACAGCAGAAGAGAAGGGGACAAGTTAAAGGCACTGCTCAGAAGGCTGGCAGAAGCACCTTTTCTTTCTCTCTTTCTTTGTTCTGCAGTGCGTGTGAATGGCAGCCCTGTCGTTGTGTCCACTGCACTGCTCCAATGACGCATCAGCGACCCTTAAGGCTAGCTTATCATTTGCAGTGAGGGCTCTGGACAATGAACAGTTGACAGTGAACAGTGGACACTGGACATGGACAGCGGCTGCCGTTCAGAAATGTCCGGGCTGTTGCCTGTCATCATCAGATAACAGCCCAGAAAGATGCCAGCAATGTAAGTGCTGGTATTCCGAGCTGTCGATTAAGAGCTGCTTCACCAGGCTCCGGCCGCTCCGGAGCGACGGGGAATCAGCTCGAATTGCCCCCTCTCCTCGGTCCAGTACCACCTCAGATGGAATGCATTGGCAAGGTTCGATGGAGCTGGACAAGTACACAATTGCAGCCTTGCTGCCCATTGCCATAGCTCCAGATCCAGCCCTTCCACGAGTTGGGCTCCCCAGTTCTTGTCCAGTGCGGCTGGGTGCGAGTGACACTCTTGTTGAAGGCCTCCAAATCAAAGGAACAACAAATAGATTTTTTTACTATGGCCAAACACATCGAATCGTCAATGCCCCTGCCTGCCGCTTGAGCATGTCAGTAAGGGAGTCTGGGTACGTCAGGCATCGCCACATATGGAGCTTCGGGGCAGAAAACTGTGGCGTGGTCGGCGGCCTCTGCAAGAACAAGAAGTGGGCGAAATATTGATCCGCCTCCCTGGAGAACAAGCCAGAGCGAATCGTCCACGTGCTGATCTGCAGAAACTGAATCGGCACCGGCTTCACGTCATAGACGACGAAGGTGCCCTGGCAGGCAGGTCACTGCGACCCGGCCTCTAATCTATTGAAAACCCTCTGGAAGCCTCCAGGGTCTCGCCCATGACCTTGTAGCACTCCAGGTTGTTCGTCTCGCCCATGAGAAACACCCAGAAGAATTGGCCCAAGCTTTGCAGCCAGACGGACATTGTCTGATCCTGGAGACAAGGGGAAAAATATGTATTCAGTTGGTTCTGAGGCTCTGCCCCCCGACCCTACATAGGCCCCTATGTCGTTTTATCAACATAGCTCACTTTAATAATATTTCGTTTTGTTGTCATCTTAATCAATTTTTTGTATTAATTTTGGCTAAATTTTTGAACAGATTTTATACAGAATTATCTTATTCATTTTCACAGTAACGCTCCTCAAACGTTTTTACATAATTTTTAACAAATTATTCATAATTTCTCAAAAAATCCCAGCCCCAGTCATCTCTTTCATTTTAACAAAATTTAAAATCAGTTTTAGGCACCGCTAACGTTATAATTTTCTAGGGTTTTTGTCCTTGTAGTAGTTTTTTCAAATATATTGTTTCGGCATCTGTTTCATTACTTTAAATTTAATCTCCTACTTCGTTTTTGTATTTACTCCTCTGTTTCATTCTAATTTTTTTCAAAATTTATCAAAAAATTATCAAAAAATATCGTCACCTTATTCAGGTTTTTTCGCCTCTCATTTGTATTCAGCTTCTGTCATGGTTTATGTATAATATTCTATATAATATTATGTCTAGGTTTCTGCGGTGGCTTTTGTCTACATTTATAATAATATTTTATATTAATATTATTATGAATGTTGAATTTTATTTAGTGTTGCTATGTTTCTTTGGTGTTTAAGTGTTTCGTTGTGTTGTGTTTGTCTATGTTTTTGAACAGAACATTTACAAACAGAACACTCAACATACTGTTTCTTATATTTCTTTTGTAATTCTTGCAACTCTTCTTTATGCTCTTGATAATAAGTTTTGTTATATTCACTTATTTTAGTTTTGTTGCATTGTCTATACCTCCATCTAGGATTTAAGCATTTACTACATTCAGTGCATTCAGGGTTATACATTTCTAAGAACCAGCTCACACCACATTTAATACAAGTTTCAGGAAGCTCATTTTCCATATATTCATAAGGGGCTATTTCTTTAAATGTTTTTTTTGTAAGAGTTGTAATAACTTTCGTCTTCTTCCTTATCAAATATGTCATTTAAATGTTCTTAAAATCTAGGCTTCTGTGGTGGCTACTAACCATACTCAACCGACTTCATCGTCATTGTCTCCAGCCGGTGCGCCTTGCATGTTTAGGTTTGAAACTGCCCCGCTTGACTTGTGACTTTGCTTGCGATGTTTTCCTCTGGGGATTTAGCAATCCCAGCCTAGATACTTTGGAGTGTAGAAACCTACTGTCAAAGCCATGCCTTCCAGTGCATACCCCGCGCCAATGAGTGAGTGAGGGCATTTTCGCAATGTCTCGGCTGACGCGTTTGGACATGTGATTTCGCCACATACCTTATGCTATTTCGCCACATACCTTATGCGATTTCGCCACATACCTTATGCGATTTCGCCACATACCTTATGCGATTTCGCCACATACCTTATGCGATTTCGCCACATACCTTATGCGATTTCGCCACATACCTTATGCGATTTCGCCACATACCTTATGCGATTTCGCCACATACCTTATGCGATTTCGCCACATACCTTATGCGATTTCGCCACATACCTTATGCGATTTCGCCACATACCTTATGCGATTTCGCCACATACCTTATGCGATTTCGCCACATACCTTATGCGATTTCGCCACATACCTTATGCGATTTCGCCACATGCGTCAGGCAGATTTCCTTGACCGCTTGGAGAGCGGAATAATCGTTCGGACTGTGCTGAGTTGTGAAAAGTTGCAATGTGCGATGCGTCAGCAGGTTTGCGACCAGTTTGCTGTAGTTTGTGCAGTGCTTTGCGCTTTCCCTTAATCCTAAACCCCTAACCCAATAAATAAAAAAATCAAAGCTTGTAGTATTTAGAAAAATACGGGTTGCTATAAAACTATAGATAAATCCCATACAAAATACGATAAAATCTTAAAAATAATAATATCATAGACCACGAAAAAATAAATCCAATAATCCCCAACATACCCTATGCACTTTTTTAGTAAATAAAGAAAAATTTTACTAAAGACACGGCAGGTCAACCTCTTCATCGTCAACTCCCGCTACAATGACTTCAATGCACTGGTGCGCCCTCCTCCGCTTGGTTTTGTGGTTTAGTGTTCAGGGTTTTTCAGGGTTGTTGTGGTTTAGTGTTCAGGGTTGTTGTGGCTTGGTTTAGGTTAGGCGCGTTTGTAAAAAAGGAGCGCACCCGATTATTTTTTATTGTTTTTTCTTTACGTCTTGTCTTTCTTCCCCTTCGTGTTAAAAAGCGCTCCTTTTTTCAATGATTTTATTTTTTGGGGCTGGTTTAGGTATTTGGTTAGCGCCCGCGCCCCAGCCCAGAACAGAAAATATACTTAAAGATATTTTGACATTATATTAATATAATGTTTATGTCAAAACATGAGTTTGATATGGATGATGAAGAACACCCTTGTAATTGTTTCATTTGTAATGACAAGAAGAAGCATTTAAACGATACAATAAAAGTTTTACCAGAACATATAACACAAAATATTGTTTATTTCATTGGTTGTAAATCTTGTTTGAAAACCTTTGAAATGCTTGATTTATCACAAGAAATAGAAACAATGAAAAAACAGCGTAATAAAAAAGATGCAAGAAGGAAACTAGAAATTAAAGGAAGTATACTAGCTAACGAACGTGAACAAATATGGGAAGAGCACGATGAAAACAACTTTATTTATTAATTATGTTTTATAATATACAATTATTATACAACTTAATTCTACCAGCCCAGCCAGCCCCCCCTAGGCTTAAAGGGTAGCCACCTTAAAGGGTATGGAGAGCCCCAGACCCACCACTGAGATAAAAAACTACTTAAAAGAAAATCTACATTATAATAATATGGATATTAATAGACAAAAATCTGTAATGAAATATGTATTAAATAGTGATGTAGGTAAAATTAAAACAAATAAAGACGGTAAACAATTAAAAAAAGTTATTATAGATGATAAAGAATACCCATATAATCCATCAAAACCTTTTCCAGGAACACTCATAAATAAACTAGAACAAGTAGAAAAACACAAGGTTACAAACGTTTTAATATACTTGATAAAGCATCTAAGGGAATAGCCGTAAGAAAAGCTTTAAAACGATATTCTATATCAACATTCGGCACAAGAACTAACGTATTTACAGCTTTAAAAGCTTATGCTAACACATATGCCATAACAAACATTCAAAAATTAGGATATGCAGGATTATCACACATATATTATCAAAAACCTAGATTAAAAGAATATTTAAATAAAAACAAAAGTATGAAACTATTAGTTGATGTATCCGTTCAGTTTAAGCATTTAGAAGATGAAGATAAGGATTTTGTTGCTAGTATTCGTTCACGCCGTTATAATATATTAAACGAAGAAGACTTAAACAATGCAATAAATAATATGGCGTCAGACATAGAAATAAGCGTAGAAAACAAAAATTTTTATAGGTCTGATTTGAAGCTTCATAAAATAAACAAAATAACATTTCATTATGATAAATATGACCCGACAAGAGCGGGTAAATTTATTGAATTACCTAGATGGATTTCTTTAAAGAAGGCTTGTATTAACATTCAAAACAATGATGAATTTTGTTTCAAATATTGTGTTTTATGTAAATTTTTTGAAGTATATAAAAAAGACCATCCATGTAGAATATGTAAATATAAACCTTTTGAAAATGATAGTATAATTAAATGGGAAGGTGTTAATTTTCCAGCTTCAAATGAGGATATTGATTATTTGAACAAATAAATAAACAGAAAATTTCAATAAATGTTTATATAGTAGATAATCAAAAAATACGAGTAGATAGAGTTACAAAAATAACCGAACCTATATGTCATGTTAACCTTCTTCGTCTTGATGATGATGAGGGAAGCCATTATGTTTTTATTAAAGACTATTCTAGACTTTGAGGAGGACAAACAAATAAAAAAACAAATAAACAATTTTATTGTCATTATTGTCAAAAGGGATTTACAAAGGAAAACTTATTGCATAATCATCTTACTAAAGGTTGTATGGCTAACGAGGTTCAAAAAACAGAGATGCCCGAAAATAATGAAAAAATGTTCTTTAAAAACCATTATAAAAAGTTGAGATGTCCATATGTTATTTATGGTGATTTTGAATGTTTAACAACTTTATCAAATGAAGGATTAAAAGGGGCGTACCAAAATCATAAGCCGTCAGGATTTATGTTAAATGTTGTTAATTCTATTACAGATGAAGTTAAGCCTTATTTATACAGAGGTGAGGATTGTATGAATGTATTTTGTGATAAAATGAATGAAATAAGAGATGATATTATGGAAAAAATGAATAACCCTTTACCCATGGAAAAATTAACAGATGAAGAAGAAAAGCAATTTAGAGAATGTAAAAAGTGTCATATTTGTGGAGGTTCATTTAATGATACAAAAGATAAACAGAAAGTTAAAGACCACTGTCATTTTACGGGTAAATATAGAGGTTGTGCTCATAACAAATGTAATTTAGATTTTTCTTTTAGATACTTTAAAATACCGGTATTCTTCCATAACCTTAAAAATTATGATGCTCATTTAATAATATCTAATCTTGATAAGTTGAATAGTGAAAAAGCCGATATAAATGTAATAGCGCAGAATAGTGAGAAATTTGTTACCTTTTCAATTAAACAAATTGAATTTAAAGATAGTTTTAGTTTCTTATCTTCATCGTTAGATAAGCTAGTTAAACTAACTAAATATGAGAATAATGAAAAAAGACCTGACTGGACAAAGCATTTTAAATATAGTAAGATGAGTGAATATGTAAAAGATGATTATGATTTAGATTTACTAACGGATAAGGGTATTTATCCTTATGACTACATGAATGACTTTAACAAGTTCAATGAAACAGAACTACCAAGTAAAAAAGAATTCTTTAGTCAGTTAGTTGAAGAAGATATTACAGATGAAGATTATACAAGGGCAACTCATATATGGAAGCATTTTAACATTAAAAACTTAGGTGAATATCATGACTTGTATTTAAAAACTGATGTGTTGTTATTAACAGATGTTTTTGAAAATTTTAGAACTCAATGTTTAAAAGATTATGATTTAGACCCTGCTCATTATTTTACATTACCTAATTTTGCTTGGGATGCTATGTTATTAAAAACTGGTATAACTTTAGACTTAATATATGATGAGGATATGTATAAAATGGTTGAGAGAGGACTTCGCGGGGGTATGTGCCAAGTATCTAATAGAAAAGCAGAAGCCAATAATAAATATATGAATGAATTATATGATGAAAGTAAGCCTAGCTCATATATAAATTATCTTGATGCTAATAACTTATATGGACTAGCGATGCGTCAAAAATTACCATATAAAGACCTTGAATTCATTGATTATAAAATGGAACTTAATGATATAATGGAATATGAAGACTTAGGAGTAGGTTATATTATGGATGTTGACTTAGAGTATCCTGATAATATACATGATTATCATAGTGACTACCCGCTAGCCCCTGAAATTATGAATGTAAGCGCTGATATGTTAAGTGCAACGCAGAAGAAAATATATAAATCATATAACTATAATAAAGAACCAAAAGATGAGAAAACCAAAAAACTTATATTAAATGTTAATGATAAACAGAATTATGTATTAAATATAAAGATATTAAAATATTATTTACAACAAGGAATGAAACTAAAGAAGGTAAATAAAACAATTCGTTTTAAACAAAAAGCATGGTTGAAACCATGGATTGATTTTAACACTGATAAAAGAAAACAAGCAACTAGCGACTTTGAGAAAGATATGTATAAATTAATGAATAATGCGGTATACGGAAAAACGATGGAAAATGTAAGAGAACACATTAACTTTGAATTAGTTGATACACCCGAACGTTTTCAAAAGGTAGTTAATGACCCTTGTTATAAATACAGACACATCATTAATGAAAACTTAGTAGGAGTTGAAAAGATAAAGAACACGGTTAAATTAAACAAACCTATATATGTAGGAGTTAGTATATTAGATTTAAGTAAGTTACATATGTATAAGTTTTATTATGATGTTTTAAAAGAGAAGTATAAAGATAACATTCGTTTAATATATACTGATACAGATAGTTTTGTAACACACATAAAAACTGATGATATATATGAAGATTTTAAGGATATAAGTAAGCATATGGATTTTAGCGGTTATGATAAAGAACACAAATGTTATGACCCGATTAATAAAAAGGTTCTTGGTAAATTTAAGGATGAAGTAGACGGAAAAATAATAACACACTTTATAGGATTAAAGCCTAAAAGCTATTCCTTCAAAGTTTATAAACAAGACAAAGAAGAAAAGAAATCAAAAGGTATTGTTAAACATAAAGTAAAAAAAGAATTAAATTTTGTTAAGTATTTAGAAACATTGAATAATAATGAATGTGATACTGTAACTTTTAACAGTATAAGAAGCAAACAACATCAAATATATTCTATAAAACAGACTAAACAAGCTTTGTCTTCCTACGATAATAAGCGTTATTATTTAGATAGTGTAAGAAGTTTACCTTATGGGCATTATTCAATTAAATAATAAACTTTAGAATAAAAGATATTTAAAGGATTAATTTTAATAGAAATACTATTAAAATAAATCAAAAATATTTGTCGTTTTCTTTCTTTATCTTATAATACTCAAGAGTGCTACTTTTAGGATATAAGATTTCATTATTGTTCAACTTAGCTAGATAAGTATTTCGTTTGTTCTGATAAGAAACATCTTTATCCGGTGATGGTTTATTATATACTTTTGCTTTTTCTATTAATCTGTCTTCTATCTCTCCTAATTTATGAAAAATTTGTTGCATTCCTTCTACAAGTTCTTCTCTTAAACACACCATGTTCAAATCTACTTTTTGTTCCATATAAAAGTTTTAGATTAAAATTTTTATATTAAAATTTTTATATATTATTTTTAATTTTCAAATTTTTAAATCTTTTGTCAGTATCTCTTATGGATGCTTCTATCGTCGGCTTATTCCATGATATATTCTTAGCCCACATTCCAGCAGTTTCATAATCCTTCCAGTCTTGATTAACTTTATGTCTTGCTATATATCTTGCTTTTCTTTCTTCATCCTTATGTTTTGTAAAATCACTATAGCCTTCATTTCCAAATGATATTGTTTTAGTATTTCCTTCTTTATCTGTTATAACCGCATCATATTTTTTACCTTTAGAACTAGATTTTTGTATAACAACGTCAGGCATATTATTAACATTTAGAAATAAATATTAATAATATGTTTTTTTTAAAACTTGCTACTATAGGGGTTCTCTTCTCCATAACAAACGAATTCTTTAATTCGTGTTGTAATGTCTTACTCTGTTCTACGCTTATGGTATTTGTAAGTATTTACAACAATTTAGAATTATTACGGGGACGTAGTAAGGGGATTTTATGGACCATATTACTCATAATATTATCAATAATTAAATAGAAATTAATTTCTAAATATTATTAATGAATACTCCATTAGTAAAGCCTATTAATGTTAAAGAATATGAGTTCAAACAATCTAAATATGAAGTAGCACCGAGACTACCGTTTAGTCAAATAATTGTAGGTCCTAGCGGTTCAGGAAAAGGTATATTATTACAATCAATGATATTAGATATTTACCGTGATGTTTTTGCTAGAATATACATTTGGTCACCTTCAATTTCAGTTGATAGTAATTGGTCGCCAGTTAAAAAATATATTCAAGATAATTTAAAGGTTGATACAGAAAAGGAAAAATGCTTCTTTGATGATTACATACCAGAAGAACTAGAAGCTGTAATAAATAGACAACACAAGGTAATAGAATATCAGAAAAAGAATGACCATAATAAACTACATTCAATACTGATAATTGTTGATGATTTTGCAGACAGTAAAGCTTTTTCAAGAAACTCACCCTTATTAAATCAGTTGTATGTCAGAGGTAGACATAATGCAATAAATATTATAACATCAACACAAAAGTTTAATGCTTTATCTCCAATTATTCGTGTAAATAGCCGTCAGTTATTCTTTTTTAGATTAAGGAATTACAAGGAAATAGAAACAATGGTTGAAGAATTAAGCGCGGTATTGATTAAAAAATCAAGTGTGGCAGATACTAAAAACCTTGCAGAAGCAAAGAAATTATTATTAGAAGTCTATAATATAGCAACAGAAGAACCATACAGTTTTTTATTCATTAACTTAATGAAGGGTGATGTTAATGATATGTTTTATAAACGGTTTGATGCTAAATTAGTAATTGATTAAATTAGTTTTTACTTTTTGCTTTTGGCTTAGCTTTTGCTTTTGATTTTGCTTTTGGTGAGCTATCACTGTTATTATCATCTTTTTTCAACTTCTTTATTTCTTTCTTTAAATCATCAACTTCTTTCATAAGTTCTTGGACGGACGACCATAATACAACATTCATCTTGATATAATTTAATCTTAAATAATCATCATCGCTATCTTTCATTACCATTTTTGACCAGTGTTTAGGCATTTTTGAGTTAGGCACATCCTGAGCTATAAATCCTATTTCTCGTTCTTCCTTACCTTTAAAATTAAATTCTTTCGGTTTAATGTATTTAACGATGTCATAACATGTTTTACTACTTATTTCCTTTATATTTTCTTTAAGTCTTTCGTCTGATGTTTCTGTAGCAGTTCCATTTACATGTAAACCCGTGCTTGATACTTCACATATATTAGAACCATTTATTGATAAAAATATTAATCCGTCAGCATCTGGATTATCTATTTTTACGCGCTCACTCGTTGAAACTGTTTGATGTGAAATATCTAAATGTCCTAATAAATTAACATTAGCATCTGTTAATTGAATTTCTGGCGTTGATGCTTCTAATCCAATTGTTAAATTAATTTCTCCTGCACTATCACCATTCCTAACAAATAACTTATACTGAGTGTCTAATACTTCTTTAAATTCACTACTATTTTGAAACATAAACCGCCCCCAACTAATAATATCTGACTCACCAACAATATTACCAATGCTATTAAAAGTTAAATTGTTTGTAACTGCTCGGTTTAATGTTATTCCGTTAGTGTCGTTTAATTGTAATGCTATTGTTCCCGTCGTCGGGTCACCGTCTCTATTACTTTGTAGTGAAAAATTAATTTCATCCGTGGATATAACATTCAATGAATTATTAGCGTCTGCTCTTTGAAATAATCTTCCTCTGCTATTTATATGAACGTTGTTATTAAATGTTGATGTATTTTGAAATGTTGCTGTTCCACCAAAGTTACTATTACCACCACCTACATTTAGTTTATTTCCTCCTGCTATAGCACCAATACCCATACTTAAACAATAACATCCATTTCCGTTAGCTGTATTCAATAATAGTAATGATGCACTGTCGTTACTGGTATTATATGCATTTATATTAAAAGAATTAAATGTTATATATCCTTGTGCGTTCTTAACTGTTAAAACACCGCTAGCATCGGTTGTATCTTTATATAATGTTAATCCTGAAGCATTAGAAATATTAGCAGTGTCATTTTCATAATTTACTGTATCCTTAAAATAAGTTGGTTTAAAAAATGTTGTTCCTCCTGTTGAACTATTACATTCAATAAAAGTATTAGTATCAACATCTGTTGAAGCTCCTAACATTAACCTCATTGCTTGTTGGTCTGTTCTTAAATCCATTGATACATTAGATTTTGTAACGTTAGTATATCTTTCTACAGTTGTATTAGCATCAGTTAATTCAATATTACCTCCAATATTAATATTATTTGTTAAATTAATACTATCTGTTGTTATGTTAGATACGGATAAATCATTAGTTATATTAACATTTCCTGACGGGTTTAAAACTAAATCTACAATACTATCATCTGATGTAGCATTTGATATAATTTTATTTCCTTTCAAAGTCATATAATTTGTTTGATTTCTGAATACTGCTACATCTCTATCTGCCTCTGCTCCAAATTGATTACTAAATAAAACTCCTTTTAACGGTTCAATATTTACAGTTGAATTTTTTAATGTTAATCCTTGATGCAATACTGTAGGTCGTGATAAATCTATAACTGGAAAAAATAACACATTATTAGTAAATAATGATAAATTTGCTTTTAATGCAAGAAAATTATCAATTTCCGTATCAGTGTAACCACCGCCTCCGCCACCTCCTGCACCTGCTATTAATGTATCTACCTCACCCTTATTATAAAAATTGGTAGCTAATAACGTGTTGTTTTGGTAATTAGTAGTTAAATTCGTGTCTATTTGTGTTGATGTGTAATAATTAGTAAATGTAGCATCTATCTCTGATTTATTATAAAAGTTGCTACTTAATTCACTGTTAGATTGATAGTTGTTAGTTAAATCAGTAGTTATAGCATTAATATTATTAAAATTTTGTAATTGTTTTGTGTTTAATATTGCTATTTCGTCTGTGTTAGCTGTTATTTGTGCGTTGTTTCCTAATTCTGCTTTTGTTGCATATATCTGCGATAAATCAGTTCCACGTATTACAATATTATCTGCTGTTAAAGTATTTGTATTATTTAATGTTAATGGCATTATTAAATTAATTTAGATAATTAATTTAACAATGTTTATTTTTAATCAAACACCTTAAGCCCTAAATCCTTAATTTCAAGTATCTGTTCTGAAAGCATCGTTATATACATCGTATCAGGCATTTCGTTGCCTGGAATTGTTGCCCCTGCTGGTTTAACTCTTAATAACATTTGTTGACCGGCTCTTGTATTAATTCCAGTATATGAACTGTCTGGAACTTTTTCAAATGAAAAAGCAAATATAAATTGTCGGTCACGGTATTGTTTAAAATTAATATTAAGACTATGTTGATGAAACATAGGTAAATTAAGCGCTTTTCTTAAATGATAAAAGCATTGAGTAATAGAATTACAAGGATATTCAGGATAAAGTTTAGAACCTAATTGAATTTGGAACTCTAAATCTTTGTTTTTGTCATAAATACCCTGGTCTAATGCATCGTGTTGTTGATGTGGATGATAAAACCTACAAAATTCTTTGTCGCAGTATTCATAACCAGTGCTTGGTCTACTTGCTTCAACAAGAGGGTCGTATTGCTTATAGAATGTAACAAACGTGGCAACAAGTTTAGAAACTGAACGGATTACAGGAACGCTTATATCAGTTAAACCTTTGACAGTTTGAGATTGAGTTATATAAGTTGTATAAGTGATGGGAAGACCTTTTCCTTCTAATAAATGTTTACTGTATTCTGAGTTCAAATTATTGTCCAAAGTGCACAAATCGCAGACAACTCTTGGGTTAGAAATTTCATAGTCAATAGATGTATTTGTTGCCTTACCTGCATCATCCGCTTCATTAACAGTAAAACGATTTACTATATCTGCTGTTGGAAATGTTCCACCTGCCCCCACTGCGGTAAAATCATTAGGATTAATTATACAATCAGTGGCATTTGTTACCAGTTCTAATTCAATTGTTAAATTACCCATGTATTTCAATGGTAAATATTTGAACTGAGAAAATAAACCACATAAGGGTTTAAATCCGACAGTCATTTCATTGTAAAAACCTTGACAATTAGATGCATTAACTTCATAAGTCAAGGCAGTATTACCAGCGTTATTTACTAATGTTAGTAATTCATCATCGTATCTATAACCGAAACCTTCATTTGCTTCATCGCGTCTTGCTCCTTGTGACATCATTTTAGAAAACATATGATGAACGCGGTTGTAATTATCAAAATCTTCAAGAACCTGAGAACCAGCTATAATTCTCATTCTTCTGAAAAAGCAATAAGGAGATGATAAAGGACGGACTTTTTTGAAGTTAAGACCACCATCCTTATTACTCAATGTAAAAAATATTCTTACACTTTGAGGGTCTAACCATGTATTATCTTCACCATTTAAAGAAAAATTTAATACCCTTGCCCCCGATGACGGTTTATACACGTTAGAGGTTGAAGGGAAGAAGGATACGCTTCTTCTATCAGCAATATAAGAACTACCTTTATTCAATTTAAAGCTTAAGTTATCAATAAGAATATCTTCTGGGCTAAAAGTTTCCATCTGTATATATTCAAGACTAGATAATTAATATTTTTATAATATATTTAATCAAAAAAATATTAAACTTAATTTTATTTTCATTATTTTTCTTTCCTTTCTTTGTGTTTATAGTTTCTTTCAGTTTCATTTCACCGCCCTCATCAACTAATTTTAGTATCTCTTCATAACTGTTCTGCTTAAATTTTTTATCTGGCTTTGTTTTTTCCATTTTTTCATAATTACTAGATTTATTACCAAACATTATTAATATTATTTAGATTTTAATCAAACTGTTAGTTAAATCAATGAAACTGATTTAATCAAGAGTTTTAACTTTCGTTTGAAACTGTTAATTACATTTCTAAAACTTTATCAAGAGTTTAACTTTCAGTTAAACTGTTCCATAAATTCATCTTTTGTTATTGGTAAATTACCTGGTTTATTATGAACGTTGCCTATATCTTGATATGAATGATTTTGTAAAGGGTTTAAAGTTCCTTTGTTTAATGTTATACTACCTTTATCAAACATACTAACAACGTCGCCGGCTTTTCTTATTCTTAAATTTGTGCCTGTATCTTCTGGTCTTTGACTTGAAATAAAAGGCGAGCCATAACTTCTACTTCTAAAAATATTTCCATAGTCATTATTTATTTGTTGTCCTACCGCTGAGCCTAGACTATGACTAATAATATCAGTAATTCCTGTTAGTTTTTTACCATCAACCTCTATAGTTCCATCTTTAATAAATTTATCAACATCTTTGTATCTTTTCGTTTGTTGTGTCTGATACAACGGTAGTTTTAAATCATCATATACATCTCTACCGCTTTTTGTTCCTGCTATGTATAAAATAGAACCATTTTGATAAATTCCTTCTGGATTTTCATAAGCTAGTCTTAAACCTTGAGTATCAGTTAAAAATGTTTCAGTTCCTGCTAGTTCTTCCCTAATTCCATCAGTTATTTTATTCCTTGTATTTGGTGCTTCGTATAATATTCCCTCGTTTTTTCTTTTATGTTTATACATATAATAAACTTATAATTTAATTTTCTATGTTAATTAATAATGATGAAATTTAAAAAGGTATATATTGATAGCACTTATAAAGTTAATGGCACTTCATCTGATTTCATAATAGACTTACCTGAAACAGTGCAGTTAGAGGAAAATGTATTATGTCAAATACATGAAGTGAGTATTCCACACTCATGGTATTCAAAAAAAAAACCCGAATAACAATTTATATTTTAGACATCAAGTATTACCACCTGCTAATATCGCTGGCGTTTCTTATCGTAAAATACCAATTCCTGAAGGTAATTATACAGCATCTGAATTAACAACTGAATTAGAAACACAATTAAATAACTATTTTGATACAGTTGATAGACCTAACACATATACAGTGAGATATAATGCAACAACTAATAAAATTAGACTTGCTGTTAATTATGCTACTGTTATTTTTATTGTTTTAACTGATGGAGAAGTAGCACCATTCGTTGAATCGTTTTTAGATGATGTTGATATTAGTAATTTAAGTTCAATTAATCGTGTAATGGGTAATTTAACACCTGCAAAAGATGCTTATACTAATGTTGTTCCTTACATAACTAATTTTATTGATTTAGTCCCCTTCAAGAACTTATATTTACAATGTAATGAAATTAGTAACTTCAATCAAATGACTATAGCGGGTAATTCAAGTATCATTAAAAAGATTAATGTAACAGTTCCTTATCTTGGTGTTATTAATGACAATGAGTTAAGTAGCGTTGATTATATTGATGTAAGCGGTAAAATACTACGTCGTTTGAATTTTAGACTTACAAATAATTTAAATCAAGTAGTTAATCTAAATGGTGTTGATATCTCATTCACTTTAACATTTTTTAGAGGTTAATTTTCTAAATTTTATCTATATTATTTCCATTTACATAAAAATAGAAATAATATAGAATATATTATATGAGTGATATTAATGATACAGTTAATGAAGAAATAAAAGAAGCTGACCAAATTAAGGATGAACCCAAAGCTGAAGAAATTAAAGAAACAGTTCAGGAAGAACCAAAGAAAGAAGAATTACCAAAAGAAGAAACACCAAAAGAAGAACCACCAAAAGAAGAACCACCAAAGGAAGAAGAAGAGTTTAAAAACAAAACTGACAGAATGAAAAATAAAAAAGTCAAATGTGAAGGATGTCAAGCTGAGATGACACTGAAAACATTAAGATATTCTCACAAATGTAATGGAAAAACAGAAGATAAACCAATTAAACCAAAACCTAAAACAAGAGCTGTAACTGTTAAACCTATTGAAAACAAAGTAATAAAAACTGTAGCACCTACAAGAGTTAAAGAAGTAGTTAGTCAATCAGAACACGAACCTACTGAAGTTAAGACTAAAGAAAAACCCGTAAGAATGGAAGAACCCGAACAACCACCATCAAGAGCATTAACAACACGAGAATTATTAGAAGCATCATATAGGGAAATAAGAAGAGCAAAACAACAAGAACAAACAGAAAAAATAGCAAGATTTAAAACTAGCATGTTTTAATTATGAATAATTATTTTTATCTAATATTATTAATAATATGAGTATGTTTAAAAGCAAACCAGAATTTAAAAGAGCCCCCCAAGTAGAGCAATATTATGATTTAGAAGATACTATAGGGGTAGCTAGTCGTAAGAAAGCTATTGAAGATATGAAGTTAAGAATAGAAGAAGCAGAAAACAGAGGTAAAAATATTAGACTACGTAACGAATGGTTACAACATCAGAAGAAATCATTATATCAGGGAGAATTAGATGACATTAACAGACAGTTAGAGCGTCCTATGATGCCGGTAAGAACAAAAGAAGAGCTAGAGAAAAAACAAAAAGAATTAAAAGATATAATGGCGGAAATAAATTAAAATCTAATATAAAATATAAAAATGATAAAAACATTAAAATCTGAGTTAAAATTACGCCCAACCTATGATGAAATGATAGGAATGGTTGAAAGTCAAGGAGACCCCAACAGACCATCAATTGAACAAGTAATAGACAGGAAAGCAACATTATTTAGAAATAATCAGTTCGGTAGTCAATTTGATAATATTGATTTTCTAGGATTGAAGAAGCAAGAAGAAGATAGAGCGAAGGATAACTTAAGACAAGCACAGTTAAGAAACGCAGGAATACAGCAAGGAACATCAACAGGATTAATGTCAATTAATACAAGTGGTTTTCAAACACCCGCTGTAGTTTATGAAGATTTAATGTTAAGACCAGAACCAACAATAGGAGATTTAGCAGAATTTAGAAATAATTTTGAAGAGTTTAGACGGCAAAAACAAGAAGAAGAGAAACGAGCATTAGATATAATCAGGGCCTCAATGATAGGTGATACTGAAAGATATAGAGAACAAGTTAGAAATCAACAGTTTGAAATTAGTCAAATGGCTAAAAATGATTTAAGTGATGTTCATAGTCAAGTTTTACCGGCTGGTGTTCCAGTTCATTCAATGGATGTTCCAGTTAAAAGTAATCAAGGATACCCCCCATCATTACCGGCACCACCACAACAACAACCTATACAAGAAGAAGAAGAAACTGACGATACACAACAAATAATGAAAATTTTTGATGATATGGAAATACAATCATCTGTCAAGGCAGGTCTTAGATATGATTTAAACAAAATGAACTTAAATGATTGGTCTAGTATTAGCCCTAGACTTATGAAAAGAGATACATTAATGTTTATGTTTAAACTAGCTGATAAAATGGGTAAATTAAACGAAGAACAAAAAGAACAGTTTAATACACTAGAAGAAATAATTAAAACAACTTATGCAGATACACCAGATCATACAAAAGCAATGGACGATGCAAGGGAGTTATTCATAAACGCTTTTCATAATGAAAGTGTAGAAGAAGAAGACGAACTAACAGCATTAGAACAACAAGTAGTATTTACAGATGGTTTTGACCCTGATAAGGTATTAAATGATGACAGTATAAACTACAGAGGTTTTATGTTTCAGTTATATGTTAGAGACTTATTAAATGAAGGAACAATAGAAATGTTAAACAAAACACCAACAGACCAGAAAAAGAAAAAGGTTTTAGTATTGCTTATGGAGGGTCTAGCTGAAAATGATGAATGGTATGCTGATTTTAACAGTGAAAAACTAAGTCGTAAAATTAGAGAATTCAAGAAAATTAGAAGACAAGTAAAATCAAAAGTTGTTGAACCTTCAGCATCATCAAGTGGAGTAGGACAATTACTACCTTCACAATCCACATCATCAACACCTTTAAGAGATATAGCAGTAGCTGGAGCAAAAGCGGGAGTTGAAACTTTAGCAAAAGCTGGAGCAACGGCTTTAGCAAAATCATTTTTACCAGTATAAAATATATATGTTTAATATATGCTACGCTTAAAGCCAACATTTGAACAAATTGAAAGGGAAGCAAGAACACGAAGATTAAAAGTATTACCGGAGAGGGAAAGAAGAACACAACAAGGAATATTATTACATGATGTTAATTTTGATGATTTTGATTTAGATAAATATAATAAAAAGACAATAATACTTAATGATAATCCAGATAAAGGAACACAAACAGATAGATTTAATGAAACACCAAGTATAACAGAAAGTATGAAAACACCAGAAGAAGAAGAAGTTAAACAGATTCAAACAGATGAAAGCGAGGACACTATAAAAAGTAATGAGAAAGAACAAGAACGAGACAGAGAAAAAACACAAAATAAATCAGTAATGAGGAGAGTTTATGAAGCTATGTTTGGAGAAGATGAGTTTGAAGAAAAAAGAGAAGAAATGAGAAATAGGAGAGAGCAAATAGAAGAAGAAGAAATAACAAGTGAACCATCTATAGAGAAACAACAAAGTGAAGAGAGCGATAATAGTTTACCTATGAATGTTAAGAAATCTTATGAGCCTTCATCATCTTCTTCAAGTTCTATAAGAAGTTCAAACAGAAGTGTTTTAATGCCACTTGAAGAAGAAGCATTAAGTGATTATATTAATTCTTCGCCTGTTGAAACAGTGCAAAGTTCCGTTCCTAGTGATAGAACTATTGAATATGTAGATGAAGCAACACCGCCTATTAGTGTTGTTAGTTCTCGCAGAAGTCAAGAAACAATAGAATACATTAGAAGCAGAAGTTCCAGAGGAAGCGCTAGGTCAATAACAAGTTAAAAAAACATACTTAAAGAAAACCTAGCATTAATATATAAGATAGTTATGACATGCTTAGTAATGGGCAACGGAAATAAAATAGACATTGATGATGACTTATTTGATGTCTTATGGAACTCAATAGAAGAACCAGAAGAAGAAGAAACCAACAATGAAGAGAAAAGAAAGCGAAATAAAAAGTTATCAAATGATAAGCATAATAAGCTTAATAAAGAACGAGGATATTTTAAAGATTATTATAAAAGCAATGACAGATGTTATGAGTGTGAAAAATGTGGAAGAATGATAAGTAGCGGAACCAATAAATCAAAACATCAAAAAACAAAGAGATGTATAAGAAATTATGAAGATAAGTTAGAAAAAGAACTAATTGATAAAATAGCAAACAAAGTTTTATTATGGAATTGATATTATTTAATTTCTAAATAATATTAATTGATGAGTAAAGAAGCAAAATTATCTGAGTTATATTTTGATATTGAGCGGGGTTTCGGTAGCGCTAAGAGTTTATATGATGATGCAATAAAAGCAGGTATGGTAATCACACAAGAAGAAGTTAAAGAATGGTTAAAAAATCAATCAGTAAAACAAAGAAGCGGTTATAAACAATATAATAGTTTTTCTGCTCCTTTTGCTCGTGCAATTTATTCTGTTGATTTGATGAATATGATTAGTCTAATGAAGGATACAAACACTTATAAAAAGGAATATCCATTATATGGTTTTGTTTGTATTGATAATTTTGGTAAAAAATGTCATGTAGTTCCAATGCAAAATAAAGACGGGCCAACTGTATTAAATGCCTTAAAGGAATGTTTTAAGGTAATGGGTTATCCTCAATCAGTTTATAGTGATGATGAAGGGGCACTTAATGATAAAATATTACAAACATATTTGAAAGATAACGGAATTATACATAACATAACTTTAACTCATGCGTCAGTGGCAGAGCGTGTCATCAGAACATTAAAGAAGATGATAAGTGATAGGTTACAAGTTCATAAACAAGGAGCTTGGACAATTATGTTAAAACCTGTATTAGATAAATATAATAAACAAATGGTTCACTCAACGACTGGTCTTACACCTAATGAATCACATAAAGACGATAACCACATAACAGTAAAGTCTAACTCAGTATTGAAAGAAAAATATTTAAGAAATTATCCAAATATCAGTGAAGGCGATACTGTAAAAATCTATACAAAAAGCGGTGGCAATTATACCAGTTTCAAAGAGTCTCGTTCAAAATGGAGTGAGAAGACTTATGAAGTTAAAAGTGTTGAACGCGATATGCAACTTAATAAATATTATGTTCTTGAAGGATTACCTAAACGTTATTTACGTCATGAATTATTGTTAATTAATAAATAAATGGTAAAAAACTACTTAAAGAAAAAACGCCCTAGAATAGTAGGGAAAATGACCATATTTGATTATAGCAAGTGCCAACAGTGTAAGCATATGCGAAAACATCATAATAAGGAAACATTAAATAAAATATTACCAGAAGAAATAGGAAGTATTATACAGTCTTTTAACTGTTGTGATAGTTGTAATCGTCTTATCAACTTAGAATATGATTACCCATTTGATATACATGATAAAGGTGTACTAACAAATTTTGAAAAGCAACTTTATATATTAAAAGAAAGAGACAATTTTGATTTATATTTCGTTTATGATGATAGAGAAACGAAAAAACAAAAGTTAGTAAATATGTTTATGAATAGTGATAACCCTTATAAGAAAGTAATTATATCTTTTATTAAGAACAGACGAACAAGGTTTATTGATAAGTTTGATTTGTTACTATATTTTCTTCATAATAAGGAAATTATGAAACATGTTACTAGACGTGAAAATATTTTAATATTACATTATGACTATTACAGGAAATCATACCCGGATAAACTATTGTTTAAAAACATTATGTATGAGTTTCTTGTTAATTTTATAGGTAATGATATTAAGTATTTAAATCTTGATGAACTGCAAAAACATTTAAATGACATATTTGATAAAGAAGAAGATGAAAATTAAAGCATTCATAATAATATTGATACATAATATTATTATAAATGTAGACAAAAGCCACCACATAAAACCTAGACATAATATTATATAGAATATTATACATAAACCATGACAGAAGCTGAATACAAATGAGAGGCGAAAAAACCTGAATAAGCAAAGTGGACATCCGCGGAACTGGTGGCCGAACAGGTGTTCCAGACACAGCAGCTAGACCACCTTTGAGCTGCAGGCAGACTTTTCGAACAAATAGGATCTGGTCCAAACAGGTAACTTTGATGCTTTCTTGGCACAGGTGCCTTCCAGAAGAACTCTTAACTTCTACCTTGCGCGCAAGACCTCGAAGGACCGTGCACAAATTCCGAACCGTCAGCCGCACCTCTCGATACTTCACACAGCTCAAGAAGTCCTGTACACGTACTAGCATTTTGGAAATGCCGCCAAAGCGTCGTGTGGAGGCCTGCTGTTTACGAGACAGCCAGAAAATCAGACAGTTCAGGCAGCCTCAAAAATGAGGCCGAAATCGTGATCCAGAACAGGTTTCTGTTATTGGCCCCCCCTGTAGCGCTTACATTGCTGCTCACGCGTCGGTGACGATATTTTTTGATAATTTTTTGATAAATTTTGAAAAAAAATAGAATGAAACAGAGGAGTAAATACAAAAACGAAGTAGGAGATTAAATTTAAAGTAATGAAACAGATGCCGAAACAATATATTTGAAAAAACTACTACAAGGACAAAAACCCTAGAAAATTATAACGTTAGCGGTGCCTAAAACTGATTTTAAATTTTGTTAAAATGAATGAGATGACTGGGGCTGGGATTTTTTGAGAAATTATGAATAATTTGTTAAAAATTATGTAAAAACGTTTGAGGAGCGTTACTGTGAAAATGAATAAGATAATTCTGTATAAAATCTGTTCAAAAATTTAGCCAAAATTAATACAAAAAATTGATTAAGATGACAACAAAACGAAATATTATTAAAGTGAGCTATGTTGATAAAACGACATAGGGGCCTATGTAGGGTCGGGGGGCAGAGCCTCAGAACCAACTGAATACATATTTTTTAGGGGAACATCGCACAGTGGACAGTGGGCTTTGTTATCTTAGAGCTGTCCTGCAAGCTGAAGAACTGGGCAATGTTGTTGGGCAGCTGGCCTTCCAACAGGAACTCATACACGTTGTGCTCCATCTGGCCTGCCGGGGCATATGGAGAAGGCAACCGTGTTTGGATGAAGCTGAAAGGCCTTCGTCCAGGATGTGCAACACGGTCTGGGCTGGAAGGTTGTGGGGCTCGACGACGCCGGCCAGTGCCTTTCGCCGTGCCACGAGGTTCATGGCCCGGGCACCGAGGACGGCGGCGCCCGCCAATGAGGCCTCAGTCAGTTGGACTCTTGCCAGACAAGGGGAACATTGCACAGTGGACAGTGGCAAACACGACTGTGACTTGGAGAGGTATCTGGGGCTACTGTCGAGCCAATGGAGACGGACGCTCCGGAAAGCTCTCCACATGGAGAGGCATCTGGGGTGGATGCTCCACAACAGAAGACCGAAGCCACGGAAAGCTCTCCACAGGGAGAGGCATCCGAGGTGAAGGTCGAATCTGATGAGCACATGGGTCAGGAGGTAAATCCGAGAACATCGAGATGGCTGAGGAAGGCTCACCACAGGGTGAGGAATCCATGCCAGACATTTCTCCCGAGAAGGATGATGAAAGTGAACTTCACGATCAAGGCATCTGGGGGAAATGCAAGACTGTTCCGGATCCTGAGTACTACCAGGCCGCGAAGGATGCAGAGGACCAGAATGAGAACGCGTTCGACAAGATGGGCAAGGCAAAGGAAAAGATCGAACTCGTTGATCTCGAAGAGTTCAAACATTTCCTTACGCAGCTCACCGAAATCGAACGACAAAGCCCTATGCGGCTGCTCTGCAAGCAGTTGCATGGATATGGCTATTCAGGCTTGTATCATACAGGACTTCGTGATCCTGACTACGAGCCCGTTCTCGCCTACAAGGTGCAGCATATGAGTTGGAGGGTAATGTTCCGAATCACAAGGGACAGAAATACTCTCTCTCTATGGGGGACCTATTCGACCAACTCAACTATGAGCGTCGTCCCGACAAGAAGGACGTTGTCTTTCGTTCTGGGGATGTTCGCAGCACCTTGGACGACAAGCTCATGGGCAAGGCCTCTGACATCCGAGAATCAGCATTGGAGGTTATGGAAGCACTTCTTGATAAGCTGAAGTCCCTGGATGCAAGCGGCAATCCGGCAACTCGAGAAGAACTCTTGAATGCTATGCTTCACTACTTCTTGAGCACCGGAGTCGATGAAGAGGAGATCGGGGACCTCTCTCTTGAGAAGATGCCGAATCCTTATATTCATCGTTTTGGTCTGGCAGAGGACTCCAATGTCCCTATCTTCACCAGCAAGACCAAGTACGCCGCGCTCATCCTCAATCTCGGCAACATGAGCAGGGGAAGGAAGCGTTCCGCTCCTAGCTCCGTTGTCCCGGCTCCAAGCTCTCTTCGCTAAGACAGCTAGGGGGGATCGACGACCGCTACGAAGCGCTCGACGAGCGTGAAATTGCCGCGGACCTGGAGCCCTGGCTGGAAGAAAGGGCCAAGCTAACCCACAGCCAGGCTATCGATATGGCGGCCGGCTGCGGAAGATCTGGATGGAAGGCCTGCTAGGAGTCCCGACCGAGGCGGAGGAGCTAGAGGTTCCCGACGAAGTAGCTCCGAGGCCTGCAGAGGTCGTGCATGGAACGGGCAGCTATGTAATCGTAGAGGTCCCAGGTGCCATTTTCCGCCTGCACAAAGTGGGCGCTACAGGTTGCTGGATGGGAAAGCGGCGAGCTTTCCGCAACGCTAGGGTCCTCGATAAGGTTCCGGAGCCGCATGAGTACACGCACATGTGCAAGCTATGCTGGCCGAACCAAGGGGCTATCTCCGAAGGAGACGCTAGCGGGGGATCGCTTGGTAACTCGGATGATGACGAGGCCCCGGGGCAACCCTCGGCAGGGTCCGCTAGCAGTCATCCTTGAGCGTAGGGCGTGCTAAGCCGCCGGACTCGCACCAGGGCTAGAAAGGCTGCTAGGTCGGAACCGCTTCACCTCCCCTCTCTGCCTCTCTCCCTCTCTCTCTCTTCCTCCTTTGCGAAACGCCGCTAGATTTTTGAAGGGGTGTGGGGGGGGGGGAGGGTCCTCTTGTGGGCCGGGGGGTTGGGGGGGGGGATGGAGACAGAAGAGAGTGGAGAGAACCACGTTCTTGCTACATGTCACTTGCTGTGTTGCGTTTGTTCTGCTTTCGTGTTCCGCTAGTGCCTGGCAAGAGGAGCAAGGAGCGAAGGCAGGCGCTAGGAAACCGGGGCCGGGCGACCCCTCCTCTGGCCATCCATGAACCTCCTAGCGGCAGCCTCGGGCCGGCGTGGGGTCCAGCGTGGTAGCTGCTGCAGTAGCTGTAGGCACCGGGTCGGCAGCAGTGGGACATAGCGATGAGTTCCTGTAGCAAGGGTTTCTCCAGATAGCGTGGCAGACCTTCGGCACAGTCCGCCGGCCGAAATCGTAGCGCCTTCCGCAAGTTGCGGAGGGTGTCCGGCAGATAGTCGCCGGTAGCGGGCGCTTCGGCCATAGCCTGAGAAGCCTTGCCTGGCGGACGTCCTGTTCGACGTGGTGCCACTCGCCAAGGGCCAGGAGCATTTTTTTGGCCCCCTTCGTCGCGTCTGTGAGATGCGCGTGCCAGGGATACAGGCCAAATTCAATCCCGTGCCGACGCGGCATCAAGTACGAGATGGTTTCGTCCCTGGAACCCAGGGACTGCTCGTACACAAAGATCTGGTCGCCCATCATCTTTGCATGCCCCAACAGGGGGCCGTGCAACAGGATGCCCTGGCAAAATGGCTGCATGCATGCCGCACAAGGTCCTTGAATCCAGCCTTCGCCCCCAGCTGGAAGAATCTCAGCAGCCCGATGAGCAGCATGCGGCGGTCCTTGCCGAACAACTGACAATGGGGAACCGCAACTCTTGTCTTGGCTGAGAATACTGCACAATGCTAGCACTGCCTCATCAACGTCGCCAACCGCAGCTTGTCGATGACGTTCTGGAGGGACTCGGCGCACTTGCGGGCCTCGTCCATGTCATCTGACGTGAAGAATGGCCGGTCCTGCAGCTGAACCAACCAACGGCCAACTGCAACTTTGAACAAACGAGGCTGTCCTCCGAATTGAACCTGGACGTCACGGGGAACTGCAAGTTGGTCGGGTCGAATCCGACGAGGACCCAGATGAGATTCTCGGTGGGGTCAGCCCCGACTTCGATGCCCGGGAGCGTTCCGTTCGTGCTGTCCTCGCACATTGCCAGCTGTCGTGCCCAGGGTAGGCTGACCAGCTGACCCAGGGAGGTTTGCGACCTGCCCCGGAAGACCTGCAACATGTGGTCCAACACAGACACACACACACAGACAGACAGAGTAAACTGATACGCAAAGTCTCACACAGCTGGCCTCATTCAAAGTCCTCTGGCTCTGTGTCACGATGGCCTTGCTGTCACTGCTCTTCCCTTTCCTGCTGTCCTGCTCTGCAAGGTCAACACAGTGAACAGTGGACGGGGGACTGGTGGACAGTGAACTGGATGCCGCAGCTGGTGCCAAGGATTTGGCAGGAGAACTCGGGCACTCTAGCACCTCCTCCACCACACATCCTGGCTGTCTTGGCTCCTCTGGCTCACTGACAGATCCCTTGTCCACCTTGGGCTCCTCCTGCCCAGATTCCTCCTTGGGCTGCTTCTTCTCTCCCCCACCCACATTGGGCTGCTCCACAGTGGGCTGCTCCACTGCCCCACTCTCATCATGGGAGACCCCAGCTGCGGCAACTGCTGAATCAGATGCTTCGGGGTCCTGGTGCTTCGCCTTCGATTCCTGAGATGCATTGGCACACTTGCTGGCACGAAGTTTTGTGTGATCTAAACACTGGCGCTAGAAATTTGCATACAGGTGACATTCTTGTCAATGCTCCGCTTGACACTGGTCGCCCTCTGCTGCTCCTGCTTCTTCTTCTTCATCTCCTTCATCTCCTGGAGCTGCTTCCTGGCCTTCATCACCTGAGTCTCCTGAGGGGCAGAAACCCTCGAAACCCTAAACCCTCAACCCCAAACCCGAGGCCAGCCTCCTTCCAGGCTTCGAACAACGGCCTCACCTGAGCACCAAGGACACTGGCTACTAGTAACTAGTAGCGATGCAAAACAAGAACTGGCAGAATTCGGAATGCTGGCGAGGCTCCTCGTAGCTCGGGCCTTGGCAATGGAGGACAGGCGACGGTGGACAGTGGACAGGGGGCGTCGCACTGGCGGAAGCCGAATCATCGGTCGACCCGGGCCCGGTCGCAGCGGACCTCTTCTTGCCCGGTCTGGCCTTTGACTTGGGCTCGGCCCCTGCCACCTTGGGAGACTTGGGCTCGGCCCCTGCCACCTTGGGAGACTTCGTTGCCGTCTCCGATTCCATCGACCCAGAACTTGCTGGCGCCGACTCCGTCTTCTCTGTTGGCGTGGCGGGCTCTGCAGGCTCTGCAGGCTCTTTCGGCTTGGCCGAGAGCTGAAGCACGGGCTTCGGGGCCTCCTCCTCCTCCGTGTCGGCTTCTGACGTCGGCGACAAAATGGATCGCTGAAGCTGCTGCCGTGCTTCTGTCACCGTCCCGTCATCAGGGACCCCCGCAGGCACCACGGCAGGCGTAGCGTCCTTCTTGTCGCCCTTCGTCTTCTCCGCTTCTTCATAAACATCTTGGAAATTGACTTCCTGCAGCACAGGCTGGGGTCTGGGCTATTTAAAGCAGTGCATTCAATACTCAGCTCAAACAGAGAAGTGCCCTTGCCTTGCCTCAAAGCCGTCAGTCGAAATCGTGGATCCAGCCGCCGAACCCGTGTCAGCCATTGCTTCAGGCACACAACAAAATATGTACAGTCAACAAGGGACAGTGGGAACAGGGCACAGTGGTCTTGTCGAATTTAAACACCGGCGGCAAGGTAGCACTGCAAAGTTCATCTGAATCTGTGTGAACATGCAGCAAAGCAGGCAGACAGTGCAAGCTGATGCATGCATTTTGGGGGTTTAGGGATGACACTTTACCCGGCCTTGCCGTGGAGCCAATGCCGCGGCGCCGCTGCTGCAGGCGAGGACAGTGAACAGTCAACAGTGGACAGCTGAACAGTGAACAGTGGACAGCAGCTTGGCTTTCGGACCTGCCAGGGGAGCATTCATGTGATGTTGCATAGTTATTGTAGGGCTCGGGTCTGAAGGCAAATGGTTTTCACAGTGAACAGCGAACAGTGTGACATCATCCCTCCAAGTGCAACGCAACAGAAGCTCCTGGCTCAAGGCAACATTAGAGTATCCAGTAGTAGTGTTTCACCAGACCCCATGGCACCCAGAAAAAGACTAACCAGTTCACTGTCCTGCAGTTCACTGTCCACTGTGCCAGACGCAAAGGGCAAGTTGCAGAAAAGAAGGTCGAAGACACAGTCCACTGTGCAAGAAGCCAAGCGCAAGCCATGGAACAAAGGTAAAAAGCTGTCGAAGACAGACCTCCAGCATTTGTTCGTTCCCAGGGAAGACCTTTTGCTGTTCCTGGCAGTGAGCCTTTACTTTGCCGGGCCACGGTATGTCATGGCATTATGGATCACGATGGTTACCTCCCGTCGAATTTCTGAGGCATTGCAACTTCGAGGTTCGGATGTTTTCCTGGATGGAGGGCACATGCAAGATGCTCCTCACATCTTGTTCCAAAAGCGGGAAGACAACAAAGACTTCCAAGGAATGGGCAAACTTGGGGCTGACTGCATCGCTGCTCGTCTTGCTCCGGATGTTGTCAGCACACTCAGGGAGGTGATGGACAAAGGTGTGCAGAGATGTGTGCTGCCCCCACTTGAGCCCTTCAGGAAGTCCCACCCAGGCGTGTTTCAAGACTTTCCGCCACGCTCGTCCAAAGCCTTCTGCTGGCCCATTGGCAGCAGGTACATATTCCCAGCTCAAACCAAAAAAGCAAAGCAACCGTGGATGGCCAGGCAAACAGTGTGGAAAGCAGTGACCCATGTCGCGAAAGTGATGTTTGCACTCACCGGCCGCAGACGTTGGAATGTGAAATTCAAAGGCTCACATGTGACAGTGCATGGAGCTACTAGACACACTGCATCTGCCTTGTTGCTTGCAACCCCAGAGGGCGGTCAACGCGCCTCTGAGCATGTCATCATGGAAATCCAGCAGCGGCTCGACGTGGGAACCTTCAGGCGGCACTACTGCCATGCAAACGAGGAAGACGTGGCGGAGGCCCTTCAGCATGCATCAGTTGCAGTATGCTTTGCTATGCCGAGCGATGATCCAGAAGCCATGTCACCAAAGCAAGACCCAGAACCTATCGCGCCTCCTTCGCCAAGTGCTAGTACGACTACTACTACTACGACCGTGTCCCCTGTGCACTGTCCACTGTCTACTGTTACAAAAGGCCCCGACTCCACGGCCTCAGCCGAGATGCCAAGCTCCCAGGACACTGTGAAGTCCCACGCGAGCAGGAATGCCTGGCGACATAAGAAGCGCAAGGCAGGCAAAAAAGCTTGGGCAGCACAGTCAGGCCCATGAAGTCTCACCTCATAGGGATGGCAACTACTCGTGATTCACAACATTCACAACACCCAAACATATTCTGAATTCCTGTGTTGAGGTGCATTGCCCCTGCATTTGGTTGGCCTAACCTGCCCCTTGCAGTTGGCTGGTCCGCAAGGGCCCCTGCAAGTTTGTGGTGGGTTGGGCCCATGCAGAGTGCTGGCGATGCAACCTGAGTTAGGCTATCCCTGCAAATGTGCCAAGCAAGCCCGCAGTCAATGCAACTGGCTACAGTACAGTGGACAATGCACAGCAAACAGTGAACAGTGAAATGGGCGCGCGAGCAGGTGGTAGTATATTGGGTTTCACAGAAAGCATTCTATCTACTCTAGGGATGCGAATCAATGAATCAGGGCACCGTTACTTCGCATGAAGACATCTCTGGAACAAAACAAAGCACTCAAGTAACACGGTTATGTTTGACGCGACATGAAGTTATCCAATCATCATTCCTCGAAGCAGATCACACACAACCAAGCATTCAATGATGATGTTGTTGGCGGCCAGCACTTGTGGCTGGATTTGGAGTAGTAGCCGCCATTTTGATAGCGGTTGAAATGATTTGAATAACCTACTCAATGCAGTAACCTTTCAGCTAAAAAGCACAAAGGAAGCCCTGATACATGTAACTTCAAAGCAACAGCACACTTGCAGAGTAAGCTGGAAGCCTGAATGATCTCAATGATTACCCCTAGGGTACATTAATCGACCGCCCCGCCCCCCCCCCCTCACCTGTCACACCAGGCGGTTCAATTTATGGTGTTAGTGTCGAGGGTGTTGGCAGCTGTGAAGTTGTTGCTGATGGACATGAGCATACTGGTAACAAGTGCTGATCAGGGCACAAGCTTAAGACAATGAAAGATTTCGTCCAACCCACAAAACCTCTGAATCCTCCACATTGAAACATACCCCCAGAAAGCTAACCCTGAAAAGCCTATTTTCTGCACATGAAACTCTGTATTAGTAAACGTGCCCAGCCGGCCTGCAAGTCTCCAGTCACGGCTGGCAGTGCTAACAAACAGTGGACAGTAGACAGTGGACAGTGGACAGTTATTAGGTCTAAAAGGGTATCGTGCCAAGGCAGGGCAAAAGGTGGGGAAAGGCGAATTAACCGGAGGAGGTGTCGGTTAATTCGCGACCTTTTTAATTGTGGGGGAGGGATTCGGGGCTTGCGGAGGGTGAAACTGAGGGATTCTGTGAACCACTGCGAGTGACAGTGTTGGCCTGCAGGTGCTGGGGTCCTACCTCAACGAGCTCAGACTCTGTCCACTGTCCACTGTTGCCAGCAGCAGCAGTCGCGCGCGCAGTGCGCGCGCAGTGCGCGCGCATATATCGTGTGTGCGCGCGCTATGCGCGCAGAATGCTGCACAGGCTGCTGTGAAAAAGTGCACGCGCTGTGCGCGCGCAGTGCGCGCGCAGTGCGCGCGCAATGTTCACGCTGTGCGCGCGCAGTGTGCGCGCAGTGCGCGCGCAGTGTGCGCGCAGTGCGCGCGCAGTGCGCGCGCAATGTTCACGCGCGCGCAGTGCTGTGTGCGCATGCAGGCTGTCATGTGTGTGCACACTGATGTTGTAGTATTACTACATTACTACATGTTCTACTTTTACATAAAGCAGTTGCTTTTCTGTTAATGTTTGCATTTGGGGCCTCTGGACAGAACATATGACAAGTTTCTGGAGCATGCAGTGTTCTGTGCTCGAGCTTTAGAGAGAGAATGTGGCATCAGCATCATGTTCTTCATAATCATGAACAATGTTGTGCAGAGTCTGCAAATTCAGGGCAGTAGCATTGCAGAACGGACAGCACTAGTTCATCCAACGTGCAGTGTCCACTCAGTCCACTGTCCATTGTCCACTGTCCATTGTCCACTGTTTGTGGAGAATGGGCCGGAAGGTCAATAGAAAGAAGAAGAATACTGCCAAAAAACCCGCCAGCAATCGGAGTGGCAGATCTGGTAAGTCGGGATGGGCACAATGGACGAAGAACAAGGCTGAAAATGCCAAAGAGCAAGAAGCAGAATCGCGAGAGCCGCCAGAATCAGAAGAAGACTCGCCTTTTTGTCATGTGGACGTGGAGGCTACAGATGATGTTGATGCATGTTCAACTCGAACGGTGAGCACACAAACGCCACGTTGGATTCGCCGTGTTCAGCCGGCGAAAGATGAGAAGGACTCGTGCTGTTTTTTCTCAATTGTGTTGATCAGCCCTGGTGCTTGCAGGACCTGAAGAGAAAAGGACGAACCAGCATGATGCATCACAGTCTGTGCCTGAGTGATGCTTTCAACAATGTGTTCCCATGCAATGTTGCGAGCCAGGTCGGGCTCTCGATGGCTTTGGCACCAATGAACTACTGGACTGTGGCCGGATGCTGTTTTGCCACTGACTACTACACTACTACCACTACTACCACAACTACTGAAGAAGAAGCTGGCAGAGCAGAACTGAGAGCAAAAAAAAGCGCCATTGTTTTGATTGCAACTGAGTATAGCTGCATCTTGGGTGGGGTCTTCCCTGTGCACAGGAGTAGTAGTAGTAGTAGTAGTAGTAGTAGTAGTAGTAGTAGTAGTAGCGGTAGCAGTAGTAGCAGCAGTAGTAGTAGTAGGAGTAGTAGTAGTAGTAGTAGTAGTAGTAGTAGTAGTAGTAGTAGTAGTAGTAGTAGTACGTAGAACAATGGACGGTGGACAGTGTCGTGTATATTCCCTCTGGCAACAATATATTCATGACATCGTTGATGAGCCTGCCCTGCCCCACCCCAGTCCAACTTGCAATCTGTTCCTGCTGTTGCTGCTCCGGCTTTTGCTGCTGTTGCTGTCCACTGTTCACTGTTCATGGTCTTCAATGCTCACTTTAAATCCTGCTTTCAAAGCCCCTTAAGGCTCCCAAAACGAAAAGGTCAGAAGGTTAGATACCAACGAACGGAAGGTCAGTTGCTTTGAACAGGGATTTTGTGGCCAACACCCTTCTCACTATCCGACGCCTCTGGGTCCCTCTCCCTTGGCTCCGGATTTGCCACTGTCTCCACAGACACTGCCGTGGAGTCCTCCGCCACTTCAACAACAACAGCACTTTTCTTGGGTGCTTCGGGCTCGCTCTCGTAGCTGCTGCTGTAGCACTCCGAGCTCAGGATCCGCTTTTCCGGCACCTTCCTCGCGGGAACGTGCGGTGGTGCCGGCGGCGGTGGTGGTGCTCGGGACTCTGTACGTGGCGCCGGCATCCTCTGCTCGCTGGCCACCAGCCTGCGAACAGGGGTTTTTTTAATTCTATCTTAATTAAACTTACAGCTACACCCTAAACCCTAAACCCCAAACTGAACAGCAAGTGACCTGTTAGGCACGGGCCCCACCGCCGCCTGCACGCCAAGCTGCCCGGGCGCCCTGACGGCACTCCCAGGCCAGCTCAGCGCCGACTGCACGGTGTGCTGGCACCGGCTCCACCTCCACCGCCGCCAAGCTGCCCGGGCGCCCTGACGGGCACTCCCAGGCCAGCTCAGCGCCGACTGCACGGTGTGCTTTGCTCTTCTCACTTCTGAGTCCTCGCACCAACGAGCACGGGCCCCACCGCCGCCTGCACGCCGAGCTGCCCGGGCGCCCTGCTGGGCACTCCCAGGCCAGCTCAGCGCCGACTGCACGGTAACAAGCCCGCCCGCTGCCAGGCACTCCCAGGCCAGCTCAGCGCCGATTGCACGGCCTGCACCAACCTCGCCTACTGTACGATGACTTCCTTTAAACTAACATAAAAACAACTGCCAGACCCCACTTGAACATCTTATACACTTGGAGAACCAAGCCCACCTGCCTGGTCATCCGCTCCAGGAAGCCCTTCAAAGAGCCCATCGACTGAGCCAAAAAATGCTGCGGATGTCACACTGCATCAAACACACTTCAAGGCACAGACCCTACCCAGACCCATACAGAAGCACTGGTGTTTTCGGACCCACACAAACGCACTGTGTTTTTGGGAGGCTGTGGGTGTCCGAGAATCTCTGAGAAATGAATGACAAGACAAACAAAAGGCTCAGACAAGATATGCTGTTGTCAAACTCGGGTCAAAACCTAGACTGTGGGGCTGCAGGCAGTCACTACTCTCTTTCTCTTGGTTTGCAGAACGACCGGCTCTGAGAATCTGCCGAAGGCGAACCAGGCTGAGACGCGGCGACTGGTAGCAGTCTGCCGGGTCAGACCCCCAACCGCTGCCTTTCCTCCATGGATTGCACAGCAGTGTCACTGGGGTTGTGTTTCACGTGCTCTTCTGCATCATCGAAACGGGGCCCAGAGGAAGCCCATGCTAACAGCCACGCAACTGCCTCATCCTGGTCCCTGTGATTTTTCACAAAGGTGTATCGTCTGCAATCGGCATGTTGCAAACACTGGCAAAAAGCACGACGGTGGCCGCTCTGGTGTGTGAAATTGTCAAAATAGATGACGAGATCTTCGAGCCCCGCCACCCGGCATTTCACACGAGGCTCAACGGGAAGCTCCAGAGCGAGTCGCAATGGCTCTTGGGTGCTTGCTTTCGCCCCGCTGCCAGTATGACGTGGAGCAGTACGTGTTGCCTTTCGTTTCTTGTCCCGAAACTCACGGCACTGCTGCACTGTCCATTCCTGGACACCTGTCAAGTCCGGTGCTTTTCGTGGCATCTGGTAGTAGTCAGCACTGCCGCCATGACAGATCCTTCGCAGATCGCCAGGCTTCTGCCAAATGCTGTCTTCCAGTGCCAAACAAACAAGGTGAAGCTCACAGGAATCCAGAAGGTTGGCAGGCAGCAGCTTCCGGCTGCCCTTGACTCTCCACTCTGGATCTTTGTCTTTGCCCCTAGGCTTCCAAGATTTGACCAGGAGTCCTCTCAACCATCCGACCTTGTTACGGCCTGCAGGGTTGCTCAGGTCTTGCTTGTGAACAGCGAAAACTTCAGGCTCTGTCAAGAGCAGCAACGTCGACAAGTTCATATCGCTGCTCATAGCCAGAGATGACTCGCCGAAATCATCCCACCGAACCTGCACTACTCCCTTCTCAACCAAGCTCTGAACAGCTCGGCCGTGGTACTCTTTCAAGGTAGAAGACTCGACGAACTTATCCCCTATAGCCCTGTGTTTCAACAACTGGTTCAGCATGCTCTCCTCCTGGGCAGTGGACAGCCCAGCTCCCACGTCTGGGCCATCGCCTGGCTCACGGAGACGCAACTCCTGGTCTTCGATTGCTTGCCCGGCTAGATCGGCCAGCATGTCGTCGTCGGTCGTGAATTGCGGCAAGGTCACAGGCAGTTCAGACGACATCCTTGCTGCCTGGTCCTTCAGTGGCAGCACCTCCACCTTGAAGGACTTGCAGCGAGGACCCCAAACGTGGCACAATGACGAGAAGAGCTTCAGAAAGGGCAGTGTCGCAACATGACTGAAATCCAGGGTTCGATGTTGCACATTTTTATAGGACACCACAGGCTGTGAAGCATTGCTAAGATTCACATTCAAAAAATGAACGACGTTCATGTGCCCCTTGCGGTCGTTACCAATGGCTCTCAGAGTCTGCACCTCGGTCCGTCGCTCTGGCCAAGCATCCAGCACAGAGCAAAAGACATGTTCTCTAGCAACAAGCTCTGGAATGTCCCCTGGCAACAATGAATCGGCAAAGCCCTCCAAGTCCAGAGGACCGTGTTGTTCCTGAGACTCCGGCAGCGGTTCGCCGAGCAGACTCCCCAACAGGAACTCAGGAAGAGAGAAAACGGTGCCAGTGGGGAGTTGGCTCTTGATGAAATCAACCATCATCCACTGTTGCTTCTCCAAGTGAGGTCTCACAGAACCCACGTCTCTCAATGCCCCCGCCACGGCATTCCCCAGGGCCAACCCAGACTTCTCTTCCTCTTCCATTTCATCAAGGAAATGGTCTTTTTCGTGGTAGCCGTAGATACGGCTCACACGATGAGCAAAGCTGGATTTATTGCAATCCTTGGCACTCATCACGTGTTCAAGCAGTTCTCTGAAAATGGTACGACGTCGCCAGTTCGAAACCAAGAACGCACACATTTGGGGGTCGTCGATCATTTGCTGCAGCTGATCTCGCCGGGCACGCACACAGGTCATGGCAGGGCCTGCGAACCTCAAAGTCCTGTGGCCTGCTATCTTAACCAAGACGTGTTGCCGTTCCGTCATCCGCTCTACATTCGTGCAAAAGGCCCTCTCCTGAACCTCCACCCAAGCCAAGGGGAAGTCTCTCAGCTGTTTGGTGTCTGGGCTGTTGGCATATGCCCACAGCTGGTCCGCCGTCTCGCCCATGCCACTTCGCTCAAAAAGCCCTGAAAGGAGAGCAGTTGTTCGCCCTTGGGACTTCAAAGTCACATACTCTGCAAAGCATTCCTGCACAATGCGCTTGCTTCCTGACAAAGAGTAGCGACCAGGATCGGCGAGGTGAGCGAAAGCACCGGCCAACTTGTGCGGCACATGATCAAGGTAAGACGTCTTCTGTGACAGCACAGCTGACCACTTGTCTCGAGCTTGGGAGTTCATCAGAACCATGGCGGCTGAAACCTCCTGCGGCAACTCGAGCATGGCCTCTTTGAAGCGAGCACTTCCGTGACTTTGCAAAGCTTGCAACATCCGATCCTTGCACCCAGCAATGAGCACGGAAGTACGGCGACCCTTCCATGGACACTTCAGTTTGTCCCGGGCCTTGCGAGTCCTGGCTTGCTGAAGCTGTTCCTCGTGGCAGAAACAACCTTCAAGCCAATGGGCCCACGTCTGCACAAACCCGGAAAACATCAATGCCCACTCTACGTAGCCCTGGTGCCATGGATCCGACAAAAAAGCACTCAGGTGGTCTATGAAACCGGCCTCCGAAGAAAGCATTTCGGGGTTCAGGTACTTCTGCAGAACCGGTCGCACGTGCACATAATGCCGCAACGTATGATGCAAGCTCTCCCATCTCCATGATAGGAGTTCGCCGTGGTAGCCTTGCACTGTCTGCTTCTCTTGCTGAGTAGCCTCAGACATCACATGCGATACAAGACTATCTCGCGATAGGAGCGATTCGTCAGCAGTTTGGAAACACTGCTCAGCTGCTTTTCAAAAACCTCCCATCGAGGGCAGCCTTTGCAAGTTTCTTCCAGGGCATTGAACATGATGTGCAGATACCCGGGGTGCCGCAATAACTGTTCCAGAGAAACGATTGCTTGCTGGATGCCAGCATCGCCTCCAAAGTGGGGCTACCATCCTGCAAGCTGGAAGTCATATCTTGCAACTGGGCAGAATCACCGAGAAATGTCTGAGGCACAGCTTTCTCTGTTCCTTGATCACTCACCCACCCCTTCACTTGTGACCTGTACAAATCCAGATGCTTCAAGGAACTCTCCAAGCAGATTGCATGCTTCAGCCTCTGTGCCTTGACGAATGTCCTAGTCTCTCCCCTCGCTAATGTCATGATGGGCATTGTTCTCTGTGTGTAGGTGAAGCCGCTGAATGGACACTCGGGGAGGACGACGGGTTGACTACGTTCCATTACCTCCTCCGTCATACACAAGTACTCATACCCGCCTTGAGGTGAAGCATCCATGCTGAGGTATCGGGCTATGCGCATCTGCTGAGCGAGGCCTTGTTGCATGACGCTTCGCCTGAAGCGCATGTGCAGCATATCTAGTTTAAGCATCCCGGAGCGAAGCATGTAACGCCCGGGAATAGAGGCCATCGCTGCTGCTAGCTTTGTCGGATCCGGGTCCCCTATGAAGGGGCCTAAAAACCGAATCACTGAGTTCACAACTACAGGAAGATCTGAGCTATTCTGAAGCGCAAAAGTCAATCGGATGGTGTGGATTTCCTGTATCGGTTGCAGCCTCATGCCCGCAACCCGCCCTGCTAGAGCTGCTCCAGCTTCGGCCTCAGCTTCTGCTGCCTCAACAAGAGAAGGTGACTCCTTCTCAACAGTGACATGCAGGCTGGCTGCCACAGATGCTGGGGTCCACAAGATTGGCTCGGAGGGCATGGTCTCACTGCCAAGCAACGCCATAGCCCCTGGAACTTGCACAAGCCACCCTTTCGCCGGAGACAAGTCTGAAAACCGTTTCTCTTCGGGAAGAGATGGCATCAGTTGGCAGCCCTTCGAAGCCCAGCACAGATGCCAAACATCCGCACTGACGTTGCTGACTTTTTGCAGTTGTCTCCCAGCAATTTGTGATCGTTCTACACACACAGGCTCCCGGAACCTGAAGACTTTGTCAAACTTCCAGGCACAAAAAGACATGCTTTGTGTTTTCGAGACCTCACCCTTTCGTTGTGTCGGTTTCACGCCCTTGTTAAACCAAATCTGGCATTCCTGGGCATCCGTTGGCTTCATTGTGCCAACGTGCTCCACGACCCGTGTGGCTCTGCAAGCCAAACGCACTTCTGCATCGTGGCCGTCAGCCTCTGGTGTGACCACGTACAGAAGCAGCCATTTCGGCAGCTTGTGCTTCAACTTGCTACGCTCCTCGTTCCGGCTGCTCCGAGACAACCCGAAAGTAGTAGGCAGCTCTAAGAAGTCGGTCATGGCATGCAAAAGCACGGCAAACGGCTTCAACAACACGTTCGAACGTCGGCCAGGGCATGCAAAAGCACGACAAAACAGCTTCAACAACACGTTCAAGGTTTAGGATTTAGGGTTAGGGTTTAGGGTATAGGGTTTAAGGTGACAATGTGTATTTTGCAGCAGTTGTACCTCTCAGGCATACATGGAAATTGCACATGAGCACCTATTCGAGCCAAACCACTAGCAGCCAAGTTGCAAACTAGAAAAAAATTGGTTTTCAAAAAAAAGCAGTGGTCTTTGAGCTTCTCAACTGCGACTAATCAACTAACTTCGACAGTCGCAGAGGCCCAGAGCCAGAAACGACAGGTTTCAACACGGACGCAACCCAAACGTGGTCTGGGTCTGAACCTACCCTGAACCCTCGTTATGGTTTCCCAACCCCCTCCCAGAAGCAACGACCTTAGTGGCTCCTCCGCGGAGATCGGAGCCTCCGAGAGCGGTCGCCCAGGTGCTGCCTGCAAGCGGTTGTGCGGCGCACTGTCCTGCGAACCCAGGCGGCCGGCTCTTCCTCCATGCCCTCATGGCCTGGATCCGGCTCGGGGCCATCGTCGGCCTTGCGGGAGTGGGCACTTTTTCGGCACTGGCACCGGGTTCGTGGGCGCGGCCGTCGCGCTGGTGCCTGCCTTGGCCTCCCGCCGTGGCGGGGGTGGCGGGGGAGTCCGCCCGCTGGAGGCAGCTGCTGTAGCAGGCTGCTCCGTTGCCGCCGTTTCCTGGGCGCCGGCGGGCTCCCGTGGGCGCATGTTTCGTGCCCAGCTGGACCGCGAAACCGCGTGGCATTTGGATTTGCGGCCTTGCGAGACCTAACAAAAGCCTGGTATTGGGCCTCTTGGTTCCGGGAGAGCGCTATTGGGGAGATCCAGCGAGCGGGGCAGCAGCTCGAGGTAGCGATCGGGGTCATCGAATAGCATCCCCCACGTGTACTCGAAGATGCTGATGTTAGCGGGCGGCGGGCCTTTGCCGTCGGACTGGCCCCTGCCCTTAGCGTCTTTGCCCTTGCCCCGGCCCGGACTCCTAGCCCTGCCCCGGCTCGGGCTGGACCCTACCCGCAAAGGATCTAGCGTACACGTCGGACCCCTCGGGTTTCCAACCCCCTAGCAGATCCTTCCTGCGGCGGTATCTCCTTTAGCGCCAAACCCGTTGGTAGCACCGAGCGCTCACTGTGCTCCGTCCAATAGCCCTGGACCTCCCGGGGGTAGCCCATGATAGCCAGCAGCCCCGCAGTTGCCACCATAGCGTCCGCATAGGTAGCGATTGGCAGGATAGCCTGAAGGTCCGACCATCTTAGCGTGGCCCAGACCTTGACCAACTTAGCCCAGGCCCAGACGCGCCAGCCCACAGCCAGGGCGGGATGATTGACCACCACCAGCTCTAGCTGCACCAGCATGTAGACGGGGTAGCGCGGAGCCCTCTTGATCAAGGGGGCTCCCTCTGCTAGCTGCTCCACTATGCTGTCCTTAGCGGCCCAGACCAGGCGGCCAAAGGTGGTCCGTAGCTCGACCGGGAAGTCGGCCACCTTCTCCATCCAGGAGATAGCCTTGAGAATAGCTTCCGGAACCGACCGGCCGCAAGGTTTCGTCGCTCCTAGCGAGGAGGTCGGCGGCGGTGCCCGGAGGCGGCCTGAGCCTAGCAGCGTGGAGCCATTGGCGCCACTGCCTGTAGTAGCTCAGGTAGCGCTTCAAGGTAGAAGCCCGTGTCTTCCCTGGGAGCAACATAGCTGCCCGTACGGGATCCAGACTCCCGCAGTTTAGCGAGAACAGGGGCGTGTATCTCTAGCAGCTCCTCACGGAGCTTCCTTGCCCAAACTTCCAGCAGTCGCTCTTCCCTAGCGGCACTAATCGTGCAGGGCTGTAGCACCTTTCGGTTCCGCTCCCCGGGGGGAGGTCTTAGCGGCACCGTGGGCTGGTGCGTAGCTTCTTCTGCCCCCTCTCTTGGAGCCGGTAGCGGTGGCATCCGGGCTCTCCAGGTGATGTCATCCTGGAAGTAGCCATGCACCCTTTGGTAAACTGTAGCTTCCTGCCGCGCTTCTTGTAGCCAGCAGTAAACGCCATCCCATAGCCACGGCTGGTAAGGAATACCTAGCTCTCTGCTTGGCGACGTCCTCCGCGTCGTCCAGGTCCACCACTGCTAGCTCCAAGACCCCAAACCCTTGGCTGGAGAGGTGCCGGTAGGCCCTGTCTAGCGTGCGCCTACGTTTGCTGGACCGTAGCCTGCGCATCTAGCTCTGCCTCCACCTCCCAGCCCTCGAAGAGCACTCCCGTCTCTTCGGGCTGTGGGTCACAAGCGTCTGCGGGACCCACGAGGGTACCTCCCCGGAGGGAGCCCCCGCGGTGTCGTCCCCCCTAGCTCCGTGGGAACCTCGGTTGGACACGAAGAACTTAGCGGGGGTAGCGCAGTCGACGGCTGTAGCAGCTGCACCATCTGGCGTGGTCGGCGCCAGGGTAGCGTCGCTGTCCGACATGGCAGCGCACCCAAAGCAGGGCTAATTAGCCCTGTTCCCCTTCCTACCCCCACTCGAAAATTGCCCCCCAGTAGCTGGGGGCCTTTCAGCACAATGGCCACGGAGTAGCGCATGCTTCACCGGCCATGTGCAGTCACTCTAGCAAACAGACAAGCTTCGTTCTGTTTAGCTTCAGAGGAAAACCCCTTCGACGTTTTCTAGCGAAACACCTTCGATGTTTCCAACAGGGATACTAGCGCTAGCATACACTGTCGTACTTCGTGCCTCGGCACGAGTGCTAGTTTTAAAGTGACCCTTTTCAAAGATTCACACCGACCACATGTGATGCTATCCATGTCCAGTCTATTGTTATGCTAATCTTAGCAGGACACGGATGGCATCACATGTGGTCGGTGTGCATCTTCGAAACTGATATAAACTATCTATTCTCGAGGTAGTCAGGCTTGTCATTGTGTGTTGTCTACCCAGTTCATATTTAATTTGCTTGTTGATATTGTTCTCAAAGCCTGACTACCCAAGACCCCACACCCTAAACAACCCAACCCGAAGAACTCCCTCCTTAATCCTCCCAGACCCTTTATGTGGCAGGTGTCCTGCCTGGCCTGCCTGGTGTGGGCCCAGACCTGAGTGGCCACATGCAGTCATGCTGCACATTGCTCTGAAGACATGTGTTTGAGACATGATCATCAGCTGGCTCTGAAGGCGCTTACAACTGACGAAGATCTTATCCAGCACGACACAACTAATTGACAACAGCAAAGTCATGATCGTCAGTCACACGACAAGCATGCACAACCATTCGCATGTTTGACACTCAGAATTCCAACATTTCTAGACTTTTCTTCTAGCTCTCAGATTCACACATGGCCAGTCTGTGAGACTCTCAGAGTCGCAGAGTCACAGATTCTCAGGGTCCCAGACTCTCAGAGTCACAGATGTTCACGCCTCCACCACCTCCGCCTCCGGCTACTCCTCCGGATCCCAAGCCGGGGCCCCCACTGGGCCCCCCACCGGGCCCCCCACCGGGTCCCCCACCGGATCCCCCACCAAAGACCTCACCGGGTCCTGCTGAAGCAACACCCACGTGGATGCCGACGCCACCGCCACCGGCAGCCAAGGTGAAGGTGTCATCTACACCAAGAGATGGATCCTATCTTCGGCGGCAAGAAAAATTCAGAAGAGAGGAGCAGCTCGCGGAAGAGCTTGCAACCGAAAAGAAGCTGCACGAGCAGAGACTGCAGGAAGCAAAGGAGCATTATGAGGAGAAGTTGGAGGAAGCCAAGAAACAATACGATCTGGCGGTGAAGAACCTGCAGCTTCAGGCAAAAGTGGATGCATCTGAAGCGGAGAAACGCTATGACCAAAGGCTGGCAACCGCAGTCAGTAACTTGAGAGAGCAGATCAGTGTGGAGAAGAAAGCAAAGGAGACGGAGCAGAAGAAATGTGCGGACCTCGAGGCCTGCAACAAGAGGTATGTGGATGCAAACGGAAAGTTCGCAACGGAGCACCAGAACTGGATCCAACGTGGTCAAAATGCAGAAGCTGGAGAAAAGAAAGCCAAACGCCAGGCGACTGTGGCCAAAAAGCAACTGGAGGCGCTGCAAGTGATAAACACTCTATCTAGAAGCCCATTAAGCATATTCCGCTGATTGTCTCATAATGGATGGCAGGCTGAACAAAAGAAGTACCAGGAGCTGAAGACACAACACGATGCATTGGAGGCCGACTGTCACCGGGAATTATACCTAACACTGAAAGGTGCAGGCAGACTAGAGGGCGAGCCCCTGAAAGAAGTCTTTCAGTGGCTTGCCCTCTAGTCTCCCTTCACCTCTCGAGTGTGCACATGCCAGGTACTTCTGCAGAAGCGAGCTGCGCAACTCAACCCGCCGTCCGAGGCCAGGGCTTCTCGGGGTCGTCAACTGCTGTCTTGGATGATGTGGATGATGGGGCCTGAACAGGAATCTGCTGCGCCAAAGAGAAAGAAAAAGGGCTGAGTCTCAGATTCACTGAGTTTCAAATTCCCTGAATCTCAGGATTTTAGTGAAGAGTTTCACGTTTTTGAGATGCCAGTTCACTCGACAGGGAAAACTGATCTTGAAATTGCCAGCATGCACTCTGCGTGCACTCCATGCGAACTGACTTTAAACCAAATCCTGAATCGCCAATGCACTGAGGCCGGCACCATCTGCACTGGAAGGGCGCCGGCACGTTTGGAGGGGGGGGGGTTGAGACTTCAGGTGGGGCCGGTTCGATTGGGGTTGCTCCGTGGCTGTGTGGGCTTGTGATATTGTTCAGTGTTGCTGCCTTGAGTTTAGTGTTGTCGCTGTTGTTGTCGTGGTCGTTAGTGTTGTTGTTGATGCTGTCGTCGTCACTGTTACTGATGTTGTTTGTTGCTGTGGTCTTGTGCTTGTTGCTGTCAGCTGCGGTTTTGCTGCTGTGGTTGTTGTTGCTCCTGTTCTCGTCGTTGTCGGTGTCGTTGGTGTTGTGTTGTTGCTGCTGCTGTTGATGGTTGTTGTTGTTGTTGTTGTTGTGGTTGTTGTTGTGGTTGTTGTTGTTGTTCTTGTTGTTGTGGTTGTGGTTGTGGTTGTGGTTGTGGTTGTGGTTGTTGTTGTTGTTGTTGTTGTGGGTTTTTGTTGTTATTGTTGTTGTTAGTGTTAATGTGTTTGGTGTTGTTGCTGCTGCTATTGCTACTGCTGTCGTTAATGGTGTTACTGTGGTTGTTGTTGTTGTTGCTGTTGTTGTTGTTGTTGTTGGTGGTGTTGTTGTTGTTGTGGTTGTTGTTATCGTTGTTGTTAGTTGTTGTTGTTGTTGTTGTTGTTGTCATTGTCATTGTCATTGTTATTGTCGTTGTCATTGTTATTGTCATTGTTGGTTTTATTGTCAGTGTTATTGTTATTGTTATTGTTAGTGCTGCTCTTGCTGTTGTTGTTGTTGTTGTTGTCGCTGTTGTTGTTGTTGCTGTTGTTGTTGTTGCTGCTGCTGGGTGTTGTTGGTGGCATGGCACGGTGTAGCTAGCTATTGGAAACTTTTGGTTGCAGAGTTGCCGGATGTTGAGTACAAAGGTCGGGTGATTGTTGTTACAGCCGCTTGTTGATGGTTTCGTTACAGGTGGAGGCTGCAGTGCTAATGTTGTTGTCGGTGTTGTTTACTTCTTTGTAGTATCGTCGTTTCTGTTGTGCTGTTGCTGTCATAGGAACACCAACAGCAATGGCAACAGCAGCAACACCAGCAGTGCCATCAACAACAAGGGGTCAAAATAGCAGCAGCATTAAGACTAGCACAACATAAATATAGAAATAACGACAACCAGACTAAGACTAGCGCTAATGCAACGAGGGCGACCATAATGATAGCCAGACGAGCCATGGCAGTTAGATTGATATGGAAGACCAGCGCAGCAATAACAATAACAATATCAAAATAATAGACAGCCAGAGGCAGGCATGCATGTCATGTCATGTGCCACTTGAACAGCGGCCATGTGCGCACCACTTGATCAGTGGCTGTGTCGTGATATGCCGTGCGCCACTTGAGCAGCGGCCATGATGTGTGCCACTTGAGCAGCGGCCATGCATGACATGAAACCAACACTGAAATGCATGCATGAACTCCTGAGGCCTGGATGACAAAGCTCCCCCGTTGCTGAATGATCTGACAGGGGGGACAAAGAATTTAAAATGTTCTGTAAGGCTCGTCAAAGAGATTAAGGGTTAAGGGGTTTAGGGCTTATAAGGCCAAGGTTCAGCGAGTTTCTTTAGAGGTAAGAAGTTTAGGATTAAGAGGTTTAGGGTTTAAACGGTAAGGTTTCAGGGAGTTCCTATAGAGGTCAGAGGTTCAAGTTGAAGGGGTATCACTAGGGTTTAAAGGGTAAGAAGGTTTCATTTCAGGGAGTTCCTATAGAGGTAAGAGGTTTCGGTTGAAGGGGTTTAGGGTTCACAGTAAGGTTTCGGGAGTTGCTTCAGATGTGAGCTTTCCAAAACAGGGTTTCGGTAGTCTTATTAAAGTAAAGTAAAGTATGTTTAAAGGCTTAGGGTGTAAGAATGTTAATTATGCTTGTTATCAAAAAATGCACACCCTGCCACATGTGATGTAGTTACTCTACTAATGATGTCATCACATATGGAAGTGGAGTGCATTTTTTTGCTAGGTCCAAAATGTTACTGCCACTGAGAAATGGACACAAAATACCGCTGAAGCCCTAGGGATGTATGAAATTTTCGCATGATGTAAAAATCTGGGATGCAAATATTCCTTGATGCTTCCAAAGTCTGATCACCTTTTTTCGGCCGTCCTGCCTCCCCTTCCCCCTCTGTCCCCAGGGGTCGCATAAAGCATGACACAACAAAGCCCTAACATCCCAAACGGCCCCCCCCAGCACCTTCCATGTCAAAACAACAACCCAAATCCAGGCTACAGGAAACAAACACCAGGCTACAGGAATCAAGCAACAGAGGTTCCAAGGCTTCTCTGACATGGAGTACGTTTTTCAGGAGGGGATCGTACATCCGTTCCGATTGGAAAAGCCTGAACCCTATTTCTATGCATTCCCAGCCCGACTCAGTTGTCCTTGACGAAATCGGCATACTCAAAGTCTGTTGAGAACCCTGTTGAGGTAGCTGTCGTGAGGCTTCGAGCTCACTTCATCCTATAGCTTGCAGCTCTTCTTGACTTTTCAATGCTCTCTTCAGCTCGTTCAACTCCTCGTGCATTGTGGGTAAAGTTTGTGTAGCACTGTTCTTGAAATGCCGAAGTTGCCCCTTTGCTTCATGCATCCTTTGTACGGCCGCTGCGGAAATTCTTATTCTTCTTCTCTGAGACGTTCTTGAAGGCTGCAATGTTCACGTTGGGCGACCAGGCGTATCCTCTGGGCTTCGTTCGCCGCATTGCTGACGTCGTGTGACGCTGCCTGTGCAGCCAGTTTTGCCTCGCTCACTGCCACAGTTTTCTCATTCTGCGCTTAAGCGGCACCATCAGTGTTTTGTGCCAGCATATTCTACGCCATTTGTCGTGAGAACAGTGACAAATGGTTATTCTGCGATCGCCTCTGCTGAACATCAAACGCCTCACACAAATCATTATGACTCACACGGGGGATCCTTCGACGCCATCCATCATGATTTGCGCGACCGGCATGTACAGTCCGACATATCGCTTCAGCTGCCATGACCAGTCCTCTCACTTCTCCGTAGTACACTGGAGGTGGGAACAGTTAATCTCACCTCCGATTCCTCTCACTCCGAAGTCCATCCTCTCACTCCCCGGTTCCAGAGCCGGAGCTCCGCCACCTTGTAAACATCAATGGAACAATCTACAGTTACCGAGCAACCACAATGAACCACTTTCCCCAGTGCATCAAACGAGCAGACAGTCCTTTGGACGTCGAGCCGTCAGGCCGATCTTGAGCCAATGCCATTCGGCATCAGAGCATTCATTAGATGCTTCATGTTCATTAGGTGCATTTTTGGGCTCATGTCACTTACTGGTAACAGAGTGAGTAAATGCGCGAGCGAGTGAGAGCGAAGATGTGTGCAGATTGTCGCTCTTGCCCTAGAAGTCTCTCTGGCTGGTTCGGGATCTTCCAGCATCTCAATGCTTGTCGTTCTCGGGACCCGACGACCAATGGCGCATCAGTCCTGACTGCTGACTGGAATCGACAATCATCCACCTCATGCGCATGCAATTTGCCCTATTCTGCTCCTGTCAGTGGCTGGCGAAGGCTCCCCACGTCCTCTGCCGAGCTCTCATCGAGACCGAAAGGCGGATTTCGTTGATTCTACATAACGGTCGCCTCCGCCAAGATCTCTGCCGGGCTCCCGCATCGGGCCCATGGTGCAGGAGGCGCAGCTAAGAACAAAGGCTGAAACAGCGAAACCAAGTCCACAGAAAGCTTTGCGATTCATGCTCTGCATGCCTCAACAACTTCATTACGTCCTGCAAGATGCTCATAGGATACATCAACACGGGCATGTACACAAACACGGATCTAGACGTCTTGAGAGTCAGACAGTGATGTGCATGCATGTGCAGGCAGACATACTAGCAAAATCAACCAGAAGCATCTTCAGACTGGCTACATGACATACATGGACCTCTGCGCACAGGCTCTGATGTCACTATGATCCTCCGCTCCATGTTCGGCCTGAGGAGCACGAGCAGCTCCAAGTCATTCAGCGCATCCAGTTGTGGGCCCGGCGGGGTGCTCCCCGGGGAGCGTTGAGCCAGCGCGGACGAAGGGAAAGTGGCGTTCAGCTCAAGCTGTCCGCCAGGCTGGGGCGGCTGGGGCGGCTGGGGCGACTGGGGCTGGGGTTGCCCTCCGACCGCCGAAGCAGCCGAATAAGCGGCGCCGTTTCTTGAAGCCTCTTCTGGCTGCGGGACCTTCCGCACCACGTTCAGGACGGAGCCCTGCGGTGTGCTGGCAGTGCTGGCCTAGCCGCAAACAAGCCAGCCGAGAAGTCGCCCTGCCAAGCCTTCTGGATGCCGTGGTGCCTGCGACAGCCACACAGTGACACAGAGACAGCAGACATTCATGCTGTCATGGAAGGACGCTGCTTAGGGCCAAGACTCCAAAGTGAGAAAAGCTCCGTCCAGGAGCCGCTCCAGGCCCAAAGCAGCAGCCAGGGCTGAGCCAACAAAGTCTCTACATAGAGGGAGGAACAGGAAGCGAAGAAGCGCAGAACGCAGCGTTGTATATGCTACCCCGCCTCAGGTACCCAGGTGTTCGTCTTTATGCTGTCTATGTCGAATTCAAAATATCAAGTGTGGCTTTAGTATGACCTCTCAGGGTGTTGTTCTCACATCTTTTGCAATTACCATTATTCCTGTTACTGTGGTTATCAGTACCATACTTCATGAATACCCAGCCATTTAACACCATGCACATACTGTTTTTGCTTATAATTTCTGCGTCATGTTTTGCTGTGTCAACTACTGTTGTGATTGTTCATTCAGAGTACTTCGTATCTTGTTCAGGAAGCTTGCTTAATAATAACCAAGCATTGTCAGGTAAATGTAGTACTTGCTGAGTCCTGTGTTTTATACATATTGCTATAAGCTAAGTATAAACCTAACAGACAGTACCAGGTGAATACGTACACCTGTGCTTGTAAAGCTTCTTGGTAGGGTGATGGTTAACCAAGTGACACGTTTGCTGTTTTTTACCTGCTGAGAGTGGGTTGTTAGTGTTCCAAGTTTAACATAATCAAACACGCCGTGGCTGCGTATTACACGCTAGGTTGTATGTCGTGGTTTATTAGTCGAGTTTGCTAGCTTTTCACGCCAGGCGATTTCGACATGTTTAATCCGAGTTCGGTTCATCAAAAGTGTGTGCGTCATACATGTAAGATCCATTTTATTGGTCGCAGAATCGTTTCCCAAACTCTGCAACTACCGAATGATGACAAGTTGACAACGATGTATGCCAGAATTCTGGTGCAAATGATAATCTGTTGAATAAGGGCTCGCGCTTTTTTGTAAGCACCAGAGCCACACCGAAGAGTACACAAACACAACGACCAAAGACCCGCCTGCAAACACCAAGCAACATAAGTAAATGCTTTATACATCTATCATAAGAAGTGGGTGATTAAGCCAGTATCAGTATAAGCATGTCCGTGCAGCAATAGCTTTCCTATAATCAAGTATTGAATCTTCGACATGAAGTGTAGCTTTGTACGTGATAAACCGAAAACCATGAACCGGTGTTCCCACAGTAGCTTCTTCAAGCGGAGATTATTACCTAGCTCCGTGTTGGACCAACTAGGGGGTTTCATCAAGAAGGCAAATGCCTTACCGGCTTGTTTGGAAAACACCTCGTGCGAGTCCGTAAGATCTGCTCAGTCGCAAATTTCGGTAACACCGTCTTGAAATATGTACCTGCGGACGCTGTTGGCGAAACCAACATTTTCAACCATTCCCATGAAGCTGAAGAAATGTCGGGAGCCGGAGCCATAGTTTCGGGAATCATGGAAATTGGTGGAAATGTTGGTAAAACCGACAATTTTCATGATTCCTCACACACACACACACACACCATAGAACATGTTGGGTTTAGCGACATTTCCAACAATTTCCATGAATTTGGAAAAACTTCGGGGAGCCCCGAGCCGTAGTTTCGGAATCATGGAAAATGGTGAACAAAGAACACGAACAAAGGACCCAAGCAAAAGACCCAGATCAACCTACACCAGCACCAGTCACGCCTCATTTCTGTCTCACCTCTTTGTGTTGCATTAAAAGAGAGAAAAACAAACGAACGAAGGGAGTGCGTGTTTTCTCTTCTTTTAATCACAGAACGTTGATAACACCAACAGTTTGCATGATTCCTCACAGACAAACCATAGACAGTGTTGGGTTTTGCCAACATTTCCAACTTCCAACCATTTCCGTGAATTTGGAAAACTTCGGGGAGCCCCGAGCCGTAGTTTCGGGAATCATGGAAATAGGTGGAAACGTTGACAACACCAACAATTTCCATGATTCCTCACAGACAAACCACAGACAATGTTGGTTTTGCCAACATTTCCCACAATTTCTATGAATTTGGAAAAGCCTCGGGGGCCCGAGCCGTAGTTTCGGGAATCATGGAAACTGTTGGAAATGTTGACAAAACCAACAGCTTCCATCATTCCCCAAAGACAAATCATGGAAAATGTTGATTTTACGAACATTTCCAGCACGTTCCATGAAGTTGGAAAAAAGCTCGAGTGCAAAAATACTGTATACACTACACTCAGAAGCCTCGGGAGCCATAGCAAACTAAGACTTGTGGCAAGATCAATCAATTTGATTGCTTTCGTCTTCAAACTAAGTACGGAAATGTCGTCTTTGTCGACAATCGACTATGGGAAAACTCAAGCTATACGAAAACCCTGCTGGCTTGAATTGCACGCTTCAACAGATACATACGTATGTTTGTTCGCGGTGTGTGCTTTGTGTTTTCATGGGGGGTCTGTGACTGATGTGGTTTCATTTATGGCTTTAACGGGGGCCCGTAGGACAGCACTGATGAGTACAATGACGGAGGTTCACAACACTATTGTAACACACATGATTTTTTCTCATGGTCATGATTTGCTAGGTGTAACTTTTAAAACAACCTTGCAAAAAGACAGGAATGGACATGACTTGCTGCAACTGATGCACAGACTTAGCAGCTTAGCATGCACTAAAACAGAATAAATGTGCAAAGTGTTTGGTATCGGGGCAAGCCCTGTCCCAACCAAACGAAATACACAGTTCAGTAAACAGCCACATGTCCGGACTAGCCCATCATTCTGTGGAAACACAGGTGTGAATGTTCAAATGACGTGGTAGTTACATACCTATCAGACTGTGAATACACATTGGGCTCATCAACTGATGCACAACATGTGCGCACCAATTGTTGAACAATGCACCCATTAGTAACTCAGAAAACTCGAAATGAGGCCCTACAGAGTGAACACTGGGCTGGAATTCTGAAGCAGGCAGAACGCTAACTATAACCACAGTAACAGAGATATGGATATGGAAAAGGTGACTATAACGCGATAGTAAAACTGCAGTAGTTGACTATACATTTAATTCGATAACTTATGCATACGGAAGTGAAGATTGGATAGTATGACGACTTTACTTTCACGAAAATATACCGAACACGTACAATCATACTCATGGGTCAAGAATTGCTACGCACAGCTGTTATTGCAGCTATTGCTGAATTGTTGTGCGAATGTGGGGTAATGATGTTAAGAATACGATTATACCGACAGTTATCTAAGCAATACGGCTTGCTGTTGCATGACTAAATGAAATGATGAAGTATTTGGTTATAATGAAACACCGTTAATGTAAAAGACTGCAAAACAGATGAACAATGTTGAACATGAATGTAAGTGTCTCTGTGGTGTCTGTCAAACACCGATGACGGCAAATTAAACGCAACCATGAGCTCGGCTTGAAAAGGCTAAGAATCACGGAAGAAACAACCATCCAGAGAACGATCGATGTGGTCTAGTAAAAACCATATGGATGATGATACTTCTGCAACATGCCTGTAGTTGCTAGACATGTGTAATGCTCAGCAACCCCGGTTGCACAGATGGGCATGTCTAAGCACATGAACTGGATGAATTAATTTGTTCGGAAACGGCTACGGTTACTGGTACTTGGTCGTTCAAGAAAGACCCTTCAAAAGCCTGTAGCGAGCATTCTTACATAAGCCAATATTGTTGAATCCTAACACGAACTGTGTATAGGGTTTCAGGTTTCACGTATGGAATTTCCGGTAAAAGCGCAGGCGCACAACACCAAAAACGGAGGACGAGACCCAAAAAACACAAAAACAAAGATCGAGAGAATGGTGTAATTGTTTTGTGCTTGAAACTGCTATTTGACATTTTGACATGTGTTTCGTGGTTTTTCTGCTGGATTTTACGTGGCTTTCTTATACAGTGCAACTTCGCCATTGCACTCGGAGAAGCCTGACCAAAAAAACACATGAAAACAATAAGATCAATCAAAAAAGGACGACAACATGGTTCCGGCATTCTCCCTGGATCTTTGCTGTTTTAGATTCGGTCTCTATGGGTTGAAGTAGCCATAATCAATGCAGTTCTGGCCTTCTCCGAGGGTCTTTGTTGCTTTTGAGTTGTTGTCTTCGGTTGAGTGGTTGATAGAGGGGGTGGTCTGTCAGCGGGAGGAGGGGGACCACGTATGGTTGCGCACAACCCAAGAACCAGAAACCCCAAAAAGCACACACACACACAAGAAAAACAAGATGGTGCTATGATTTGTTGCTATCGGTGTTTGTCGTTTTTGTGTCGTTTGATGTTTCAGCTTGATTGTTGGTGTTCGGCTTTCTATATTTACATATGGAGCAAATATCGCGGTGTTGAGCTACTATACTACTTTTCCGTTGAGTCGATGTGCTTCTCTTCCCCCTCGGAGCATGTACTTCGGCAGAAAAGTGGCATCGATGTTGAACTTCTGCACGCTTGGGTCAATATCGGGGGGGCTGCCACATGTGTGTGCGTGCCAGAGAAAAAACATATGAAAAAAACAACGTGAATGCACGTGATGAGCGTCTCCGTCTCCTCTCGGGGAAGGCGGGAAGTCGCGCAGGGTTATGGCAGGCCAGCGCCTCCGCCTCCAGCTCCGCCGCTGCGCCGGGCGCGCCAGGCTGGCGTCACGCATTCCTCCAGCCTCGGCTGCCGTCGGCTGCCGACTCGCCGAGGAAGTCGGCTGCCGAGTCGGAGCTGGCAAGTGAAATCGAGCAGACATGGCCCAAAACCCACCCAACTAGAAGATACAAGAAAGAGGACTCAGACTCACCGAAACTCTCTCTCTCTCTCTCTCTCTCTCTCTCTCTCTCTCTCTCTCTCCGCTATATATCATCATATATATATATATATATATGTTATATAAGAAGAGGAGATCGGGGGATCTCTCTATCTTAGAGAGGAGAGAGGCGCTCGTTTCGGCGGGCGGCTGCGTGCCCGCGTAGACCAAGCGCTGCTCCGCCTCGGGGATGCCCAAGGCGGCCTCAAGCGAGGTCGCGCTCTGAGCGCCATATGGCCGGCGGGCGACGCTGCGATGCCCCCATCCCCCCCCCATCCCCCCCCGCTCCCCCCCGCTCCGCTCCGCTCCGCTCTTGCACCGCTTCTCCTCGACAGCGCGCCGGAGGCTCGGGAGCGTCGTGGAGGGTTCCAGGTCCAAGTCCGCTGCCTCCTCAGGTGCAGCTGAAGAGCACCGCAGAGCCTCTTCTCACAGAACAAAGACGCCGCGCCGCGCGCTGAGGCACCGGCGCCGGTCAGGGAACGGACCGTGATGCGCATCCCATCGCTGTTTTGCAGTCTCTAGACAGAGAGAGAGAGAGAGAGAGAGAGAGAGAGATATATATGTATATATATATATATATTATAATATAACCTGTATATACATATAGCTATCTATTACGCGTGCTTGAAGAGCAGACAAGGGCACGACATGTCTCTAGCCGCCCTGGCCGTGCTCGGGACGAGATTCGGGGGGCATGGGCTCTCGGCTCTGAGCTCCAGTGTTCGGCGCTGAGTCGGTGCTGTTCGGCGCTGCTCTGTTTCAGGCGCTGGTCTAAGCAGAGCAGCAGAGCCGCCGAGGCGCTGACGCCGCAGGGGCGGATCCCAGCAGGGACGCACAGCGCCAGGGACACGTTTAAGACTCAAACGTCTCAGTCTCTTAGACCGGCAGGGCACGGTGTGCTAAAACCGTTGACCCGGCCACGGAGGACGTCGGCCTCACGACAGTCCCCGAGAGCCTGTCCGTCATGGCATCTGTGAGGCCTTTATATGATCGTGCATGAACTGAGCCATGATTGCATCATGATCATGCATGCGCATGTGCGCCATATGGCGCGTCCTCTTCCAAGTCCAGAAGCTGGATGGAGTTCTCCATCGCGGAGCTCACCCTCCTCGGAAAGTCCGAGCCTGCCTCGCTGGCCTCACAGGACAGGCCGTCATGCCGTGTCGCCGTGTTGCCCAAATCCCCAGAAGTCTCCCCTCCTCCATGACGGAGCGGTCGAGCGGTCGCGGCGTCTAACAAAAAGACATCCCGCTATCTATGTTCCACGCTGCTGCGGTACGTACTGTGCTCGATTTGCCTTCTGCCTCTCGCTCCTCGGTCAGGTGCACGGCCTATGGCTCCGTCTGCTCCTAAAGCATCATTCGGAATTCGGGCATAATTCAGTTGTATCCCTAGAGCGAGCCTTACAAGCACTGCATGTCCACGGGATGAGTCTAAAGGTCTCTGTGTCCATGCACCATGATGCTTCCGGTTGCTGCTCCCTCGAGCAGTCTGGCAGCGGAGCGGGGTTAAGTCGGATCGTCGACAGAACGACAGAACAGAAGAAGTTCAGCCTCCGTGTTCTCTGCACTTTTTGCCGCACGTCTCGATCAGCGCCGCCCCAAACTGGGAACTGCCTGGCAAGCGCCCGACTGCAGGGAGGTCTCGCCGGAACATCTTAGATGATGAGAGCCCAACGAAGACACTCCGGCAGGCACCGCAGATGACCTCTGCGCATGTGAAACTATATATATATATATATATATATATGGGCAACACACGAAGAAAGTGCGCGCGGAGTATTGCGAGAGAGAGAGAGAGAGAGATGGATGTGTGTGTGTGTGTGTGTGTGTGCGATTAAGCTGTTTTTTCGGCTGCTGAGGCGGCGGCTCGATGCCTCTCCGAGGCGCGAGCGGCGTTCACCACGCCACAGAAGGGGCACCTCGGGAGGCTCCCCGGCCAAGAGCTGCCCTTCGCCCTTCCGAATTCGTGTCTTAAGGCGGCTTTTCCAGAGCCGGCTCCCCTTCAATCTGCCAAGGGCTTCTGCCAAGGCTGTGTCGTCTCGAAGTTTGAACAGCGAGAGTGAGAGTCGCTCTCCGACAGGCCTGCGTCGGAAAAAGGGCGCATGTTACTCCGCTCCGGGGTCCAGCATAAGCCGCGCAGACAGCATATTATCTAAACGAGAGACAAGACGAGAGCGTCAGAAATTGGGAGTGCCTCGGGAATAATAACAGTAATAGTAAGACTAATAACGGAAACAAGACAGAGAAAGACAAGGAGACACACTGGTGACCAGGACAGATGATTAACACAGTAATCATAATAACCATGACCCCTAGGCCCTAGGCACAACCTTCCACTCGCAGGCATCGAAAGATGGTCGTTTGCCTTTTCGCATCCAATGGGCCATCACACGACCAGGTGAGGTTCAGGCAATTCCGAGATTTGTCTCTGAAGGGACCGATGCAAGAAAACACAAGCCTGGAGCTGCAGTCTTGTGATTAACTTCCCTTAACTTCGTATCTTGTCTCTTTTGGATTTGGTACTGGGGCCCTTGCTGAATGCGCAGCTGGCGAGTGGCCTGCAGCAGTGCTGCAGCAGCCGGCACAGCCGCAGCTGCACTGCACTGCGCAGCTGCACTGCCGGCTTCCGCTGAGGGCTCGGCTCCGAGGCGGCCCTCCTCCCGGGCGGCCTCCCAAAAGTCCGAAGCAAACGCAGACGCAAACGTACCGCGAAACTCGCGCCCACCGCGGGCCGCCTCCAAGAGGGACGCCAGCAGCACTTGAGCGCCACCCGCCGGCCCAGCGGGCCTCCACGTCCAGGCTAACCACTCTCTCTCAAAACAACTCGCCCCTCAAACCCTCTCCTGCTTTCCGCCCCCGGTGCCCCGCGCCTCCTGGGCTCGGCTTCCCGGCCTGCGCGAGACGGAAACTCTCTGAGCCTTTCAGTTAGGAATTCTGGGGGCTACCACTACAGCGGCTGCCGTATTTCCGGCTTTCCCGGCACTTTCTTTTTGCCAAGTGGCTCGGAGATTGCCTCTGCAGGCATCGATTCCGCTGTGCTCGCCCTCTCTCTCAGTGCCCGGCGTCGCCAGTGGCTGGCGCTGCTTCTCCGCCCGCACCTGACAGACAAAACCAAAGCTACGTGGCCTGTAGCTCTGCCCTGATCCCCGGTCGCGGCCTTTGCTCGCGCTTCATCCTCCTGAGAATGGGGCGGGCCGGGACCCCCCCTCCACCCCATGACCACACTCACCAAATCCGCTCCGCTCCTGCACGGTCTTGAAGTCACTGGCTCGTGCGAGACGCAGTGCCTGCATTATTTTGCATGTTGTGGTGCTACAATAGCTACAGTGACAGCACTGCTCAAGACATCATTGGTTTAAGAACTTGAGCCCCTCAGCCATGCGACAAAAACAACAACGCTGCCAACAAGCCAAGCGAGGTACCTTCACCTCGGCGTGCCATGTTCTTAATCTGCTCTTCTCGATGTTTCTTCGCTTGTTTTCTGACTTGACTCAAAAATACACCCAACTAAAAAAAACAGAGGGGCTGAATTTGATCTTACAGGCGCGACGCATGGACTCCCGGGGGATCAGGGCGGGCTTTAGCCAACCACGCTTGCCCGGAGCTGTAGCTGCCTAGAGAATCAAAGGCCTTCATTGCATTCAGCTTGAGCGGTGGCGGAGGGTTTTTTTAGAAGGTTTGGCCAAACCGTGTTTTTTTGGAAGGTTTGACCGAGGGTCCGTTCAGCTAGATTTGCAGCAAGCTATTGGGGATCCCATTTGTGGGGCCAGCAACAATGGCAAGAGTAGGAGGAAATATTATGTATCCGCCGAGGCCACAGGCCCAGGCGTTTTGTCAGGCTTCCCCTGATTTGTGGGCCTGCCCCACCCCCGTCCCCCCTTCCCCCCCCTCCGCCCCCCCTCCCCCTCCCCCACCTTGCCCTGTGGCTTGTGCCTTGGCCCTTGCTTCAATCCGCTGCTTTTCCTTCTTGCCAGGTAGACAGCTGCAGCTGCCTATTTCTGCCTGGTCTAGTCCCATGCTCCAAAATGGTCCGAAAGGCCCATCTGCCCTTTCTGCCGATGTCTGGGCATCCAGCCACCTGAGTCTGCCTGCGAACGCCAGACACTCGGCTGGTGAGAAGGTGCCTGGATGCCGGCGCCCTGTACCAGGTGTTGGCTACTTCCTTTTTCCTTGCGTCTGTGTTGCTCACTCCGACAAGCCTGCCGGTGTCCTCGGTAAAACGTAGGCTATGCCTCGTCACGAAGGCTGCGCGGGGTCCCTTCGACTTGTCGAAGGCGCCATTGCCAGGCTTCCTGAAGCTCCAGGGGGCTTTGAGACTCTTCTCGTGGAGAGTCGCTGCTCGTTGAAGCTTCGTCGTGTGGTAGTCGTTGTTGACACTCGCCAAGAGAGCCAGCTCTTCGTTGTGAGCCAAGCCAACGGCATTCAGGTATGCCCACGCCTTCGCAACCTTTGGTAGGCGACATTCGATCTCTAACAACCTGGTGTGGGCCCGATCGAACAGGGAGTTAAACTCCCGGATGGATTGTCCAGGTTGACGACGAAGTCGTTTGAAGAAGCACGTCAAGGACTCGGCGATCTTCGAGACCTCGACCTCCTGGTACCTTTCCTGCACCCTTCGCTTGAAAACCTCTAGCCCATCGTCCTTGGCTAAGTCCGAAACCTGAAGCTCTTCCGACTCAACCCACGCACGGCCAGAGAGGTTCTGATACAACAGCAAGGCCCTTTGTGAGGCCGGTGTCCTGGTGACCTTCGTCCAGGCCTCCACTTGTCGAAGATACGACTTGGCGCTCTGCCCCAGCTCCTCTCCCACACCCTCGGCCGAGAACGTAGGAACCGCCATTCTCTCGCTGATCATGCCCTTCTTCTCGTCTTGTTCCCGTACATCCGGTCCGGAATCGTGCCAGTCACGACGCTGTCCAGCTTCCGGTGGATCGTGCCCCGCATGTTGTCGCCAGCCGCCGCCCCAATCCGTAGAGGGCGTCGTCGTAGAAGCGCTTGAGCCATGTTGATGGTCCCTCCATCCGTGGTGACTCCCGTCTGACCATCTATCATCATGGCCGTCGTCGCTCCACCATTCTCTCGGATGTCCGTAGCTCCAGGCGTTGCTCCACCGATCTCGCTGCCATCTGCCTCCGTGGGACCTCTGATCCCCATGACTCCAGGAGCTGCGGTGCCCCCACGACGAGTCATCCCATTCCGTTTGTCCCCACGAAGGCCACTGATTCTCATCGACGAAGGCTTCCCCGCTCTCGTCATCATTGCCGGCGCTGCTCTGCTGCGTTGGCTGCGTCGTCGTCTCAGCTGTGGGCTGGTTCTGGACGCCGTTCCATCCAGCCCACGGGTCCGCCGGTTCCGGAGCACCGGCTTCTGGCTGGCTCGCTGCCACACCATCATCAGCAGCCATGTTTGCGCAGCGCTCGAAAACTAAACTACCGGAAAAAACAAGAGGTACCTAGGCAGGGGCCCCACTGCTTTTACAACAGACCACCCTTAAGCCGAAACAGACGAAACTCAAGACAAGGACCACTAGTGCCCGAGACCGCGGCTCGAGCTCCGCTACCAATGTAAAACCCCAACAGACGAAACAACAAGTCACCGAACCAACGCACGACCGCAAAGCTCTCTAGGGCCCCGCACAGCTGGGGACTTTTTCCATCCACCACAAACGGATACTCTTGTGCCTTGGGCCGCAGGCCGGCATCGCGTTGTCGGCAGACACCTGGGATTGACATTCCCCCTAAGGCTTTACAAGAATTCGCAGATCGCAAAGGGTGTCCCAACAGGTACCAAAATTCAAATCGCAAGGGGTGACCCCCCGCAGGGTTTCTCGCAGAATAATCCACAGGTGGGGGGGTGCGGGGGGTGGGGGGGTGGAGGAAGGGAGAGGGGGTGCCGCCCCAACCTCCAGTTCCGCACGCCCAGCCTTCCCTGCCCGAGCCGCGACCGAGCAGAAAGCCTGTAAATACCGCGTTAGAACAAGGGTTAGGGATTTCACACATCTGTGGCAAAATTTGGCGGAAGTGACCCGCCATCGGGCAAAAAACCTGTAAATACCGCATTAAGCAAAGGGCTAGGGATTTCACACATCTGTTGGCAACATCTGGCGGAAATGAGCCGCGACCGAGCAAAAGGCTGATCACAGCTCACTTCCGCCAGATTTTGCCAACAGATGTGTGAAATCCCTATAGCCGTTTGTTTAATGCCGTATTTACGGGCTGTTTGCTCGGCTCACTTCCGCCAGATTTTGCCAGCAGATGTGTGAAATCTCTAACCCTTATTTTAACGCGGTATTTACCTGCTTTCGGCTCGGTCGGAAGGCTGGGCGCGCGGAAGCAGGCGGGCGTGGGCTCTCCGTGGATTGTTCTGCGCGAAACCCTGCCGGGGGACATCCCTTGCGATTTGATGATTTTGGTACCTGTTTCGCGCAAAAGCCTGTAGGGGGACACCCTTCTTGATCTGAGAGTTTTTATAAAGCCTTAAGGGGAACCTTAGGGGGACAGCCCTTGCGGTTTATGATTCGGGAACATAATTCTAAAACAAACCTGTAGGGAGACACCCTTTGCGATCAGTGATTTGGGCATCTGTGTTTCTTCAAAACCTAATGGGACACACCTTGCGAGTTATGATTTTGTGATCTATCTCGCGAAAAAACCAGTAGCAGTCATTTCTTGTGGAGGATGAGGTAGAAGACTTTTCTTTTTGGAAGCTGGGGGAGCTCTGGCTTCTCTTGCTAGGAGCGAAGTCTCTTCAATCTTCTTAAGATAAAGGCGACTTACCAACAGGTAAAGGCTCTCTCTGCTAGAATGAAGCTCTCGTCTCTTACCAGAGATAACTTGGAGTGAGCTCTCTTCCTGTTTCACAGGGTAAGGTAGGCTTGGGCTTCGCATTTAATTTCCTTTTGAAGCCGCGGGGAGGACCCTTTCTCTTGTCAAGGTTTGAAGTTTGGAAAAGCTCCACGCTTTCTTCTTGATCGTAAGCTTTCTTCCATGTTTTTTCACGAGGAGGAGATGGTCAAGAGCTGTTGCTCCTGACGAAGAGAGAAAGAAGTTTTCTTTCTTATCGCCCGAGTGGCAGTCGGAGCTCTCTCCTTTCTCGTGATGCTCTGTTATATTGCCACGAACAACCCGGGGGAACTTTCTTTTTGTTTTGGAGCATGAGATCTTGTCTTTTGAAGGCTGGCGACTGAGAAGAGGTATAAGAAATCTCTCTAAAGAACCAATCTTCTCTTGCCAAGAATGATTTGGAATGAGAGAGCTCTGTCCTCACTTCTTGAGAGCGATCTCTTTGCTATCCCTTGGACAGGAAGTGGTGGCGACAAGGAGCTCCTCTCTCTTATTGTCGACTAAAACGAAATCGGAGTTCTTCTTTTCTCGTGAAGTTCGAAGGGTTTCTTTCTGATTCAGAAGATGGGGTAGAGGGCTGCTCATGTCTTGTTGAAGGCTGAGGGGAGAATCAGGCTCTTCTTTTGAAGATTGAAAGAGCTCTGTCCTCACTTCTTGAGAGCTATCGTTCTTCTATCCGAAGAGGGGACGACAAGGCGGTCCTCGCTCCTATTTTCGACTAAGGGGCAGCAGGAGTACTGTTATCTCTCGTGAAGTTGGAAGGGTTCTTTGCTCCTTCGAGATGCTGCGGTAGAGGACTTGCCAAGGGATCTCTTCAATACCCATTATATAGGGAAATGAAGCTCATTTCTTGTCGATGACTAGGTAAAGGAGCTCTCTTGTCTCTCGTTCGTCTTCTTGAAACTGGAGGAGCTTTGAGCCTTGTCTTCTTCGACTAGAAGCGAGCTCTCTTCAATTCTCTTCAGAGGAAATGGAGATTTACCAAGGGGTAGAGGAGCTTTCTGCTAGAAATCAGCTGAATGACTTGGTGGGACTCTTTCCCTGTTTTCGTTGAGGGTTGGGGGAATCTCCACCCGTTCTTCTTGAATGTATGCCCTTTTTTCATCTTTTGAAAAGGTAAAAGAAATCATCAAGATCTCTTCCCTTGCCAAGAGAGAAAGGTGGTTTCTTCTTCTTGTGCGTATGCTCTTTTCCATCTGTTGAAAAGGTAAAGGAAATACTCAGGATCCAATCCCCTGATCAAGAAAGAAAGGAGTTCTCTTCTGCCGACCGATGGGTAAACGGAGACCTTTTAATTCTCGTGAAGTTGGAGGCGCCTGTCTGCTTTGCTGAGATGGAACTCCCTTGCGTCTCATTACATGGGAGGAAGCTCTCAGTCATTTCTTGTGGAGGATGAGGTACAAGACTTTTCTTCTTGGAAGCTAGGGGGGATCTTAAAAACTCTCTGCTAGAAAAATGCTCTCTTCTGTTGCCACGAACAAACTGGGGACTCTCTTGAAAATTGGGGGGAGCTCCACCCCGTCTTCTTGAAGGCATGCTCTTTTCCATCTCTTTTAAAAAGGTAATGGCAATAATCAAGATCCCCTCCCCCTATCAAGAAAAAAGGAGGCCTCTTCTTGCTGACCGAGAAGTAAACGGAGCCCTCTTCTTTCTCGTGAAGTTGGAGGGGCCTTTTTGCTTTGTTGAGATGGCGCTTTCTTCTGTCCCATTAGATTGGAGGAAGCTCTCAGTCTCTGCTTGTCGAGGATGAGGTCGGAGGATGAGGTAGAGGGCTGTTCATGTCGTGTTGAAGGCTGGGGGGAGGATCAGACTTTGTTTTTGAAGATTGACCGAGCTCTGTCCTCACTTCTGGAGATATCTCTCTTGTATCCCTCGAGGAGGAAGAACGGACTCTCTTCCTTTTTCACAAGGTAATGGCAATAATCAAGATCCCCTCCCCCTATCAAGAAAAAAGGAGGCCTCTTCTTGCCGACCGGGACTTCTCCGAGCCCTCTTCTTTCTCGTGAAGTTGGAGGGGCCTGTTTGCTTTGTTGAGATGGCGCTTTCTTCTGTCCCATGGCATTAGATTGGAGGAAGCTTTCAGTCTCTTCTTGTCGAGGATGAGGCAGAGGACTTTTCCTTTTGGAAGCTAAATCAAAGGATGAGGTAGAGGGCTGCTCATGTCGTGTTGAAGGCTGGGGACTCGTTTTTTGAAGATTGAAAGAGCTCTGTCATCACTTTTCGAGAGCTATCTTTGTTCTATCCCTTGAGGAGGAAAAAGGGACGACAACGAGCTCCTCTCTCGCATTGTCGACCAAGACGCAGCCAGAATTCTTTTATTTCTCATGAAGTTGGAAAGGATCTCTGCTCCTTGGAGACGATGCGGTAGAGGACTTGCCAGGGGATCTCTTCCTTACACATATTGGGAAAAGAAACTCATTTCTTGCCAATGACGAAGAAGCGGGCTCCCTTCACTTCTCTTCAGAGGAGATGGAGGCTTACCAAGAGGTATGTAGAGGAATTCTCTGCTCGAAATCAGCTGAATGACATGGAGGGACTCTCTCCGTGTTTTCGTTGAGGGTCGGGGGAATCTCCGCCCTTTCTTCTTGAGCGTATGCCCTTGTCCACCAATTGAATAGCAGCTAAAGGGAATTTTCAGGATCTCTGTCCCTTGCCAAGCGAGAGAAAATGTTTCTTCTTCTTGCGCGTCTCCTTTTCCATCTTTTGAAGAGGTAAAGGAAAAAACGATCCAATCCCCTGATCAAGAGAGAAAAGAGTTCTCTTCTTGCCGACCGATGGGTAAATGGAGACCTCTGAATTCTCGTGAAGTTGGAGGGGCCTGCTTGGTTGCTGCTTGCCGCTTTGTTCGTGAGAGCTCATTTATTCGAGGTCTTGCTCCGAAACAAGAAAGGAAGCTGTATTTGCGTTGTTGGGTACTTGTCGCTGCTTACCGCTTGGTTCGCGATTGCTCATTTATGCTGAGTCTTGTTCCGAAACAAGAAGAGAAGCGGCATTGTGTTGCTGTATACTGATGCGTGGTTGCTAGCTTGGCATTACGCTGTCAGTTATTTGTCTGTGTTAACTTGCTGTCCGAGTCAGGTCTCGTGACACAAGCCTGACATTAACATTCTGTTAATTTAACAGAATGTTGCTCCAATACGTACTCTATCTCGCTGGTATCAGCTAGCCGGCCTTCGTGGGAGAGTATATGACTACAACAAAACCCGAATGCCAGCTTCCAAACAGACCCTATTTAACCCGGCCATTGGGGGGGGGTTGGGCGGGGGCGCAGCCCCCGCCCTGTGTTGCAAATACCTTTATCACGGGTTCTGAGTTCTTGAAAGTTAGCCTGCATGGCGCAAAAACGAAGTGGGGAGGCTGGGGCCCGCAGCCCCCCGCTTCCTTTATCACGGGTTCTGGGTTGTTGAAAACCAGCCTGCATGGCAAAGCGGGGGGTTATGGAGGGGGGGGGGGGGCAGCACCCCCTCATTTGCAAACACCTTCATCACGGTCCATATGGGGTTTGTCTTTGCTGCTATAGGATGATACCTGAAGCGATCTTGCACAGCTTAAAACTAACGCGGGGGGGGGGGGGGGGGGGGTGGCGGGAACGCAACCCCTCATTTGCAAACAGACTGCCTGTATGATGGCGTTTAAAATCGCCATAACAACTACGTGTTTGACGCAATTCTTGTTGATGGTGCGATTTTCTTGAAAGCCAGCCTGCATGGCGCAAAAATGCGGGCGCAGCAGCACGCTTAGGCGTAGAACGCGCAGGCGCAGCAGCAGGCACATGCAGCAGGCGCAGCAGCAGACGCAGCGAAACAACAAACGAGCCGGGAAGACACCAAGGGACCAGAGGACCCTCTGGACCAAGGGACCAGGGGAGAAAAGCGTACCGGGGAACCGCAAGACAGGCGAGTAAGGAACACAAGAACCACGAAACCAAAGGACCAGAAGACCAGCGGACCACAGGACCAGGGAACGAGCAGACGAGGGAACCAAGGGCTCAGCCAAACCTTCCAAAAGCCCAAACCTTGGCCAAACCTTCTAAACAAAAAAATCCTGGACCCCTGAGCGGTCAAGCGCACAAGCTAGCTGGAAAACTCTCGGGTTCAGATCTTCTGGGTGTTTGTCCAGAAATTTCGCCTTGCTTGTTGGAGTTAGAGGCCCAACAAGCCTGAGAGGAAAACATTGGAGGTTAAGCAATCCAAGGTACCCCTCACAAGAAATCGAGGCTACCTTCATCCAAACATAACTGTTTCTGTTTCTTAAGCGGGCCGTCGCTGCGCTGCAGCCCGCGGGCACGTGGTTCGCGGCCCGGTTCATGCACCGTTGAAGACTTCTCGCAGGCCAGCAAAAACAGCTGGACAACTCGTGTACCTGCAATGATGTCTAGGACGGACCCCACGTGATTCAGCTACAGGAAATGCAATGCTGTGGCAGCAACGTGAAAAGTACTGAAGGAGCACAAGTAAAGGAACGACAAAATAACCCTGCCATGGCATCACGGCAAGCATGTGAATCGTACGCACATCAGCTGTAAAGGCTTCGAAAAGCATGGTACTTACGACTCGTCAGCAGCTGCCGAGTATGTCAAAGCAGGAAAGACCATCTGCGTTCAAAAGGTTGTATTGACCGCATCCGTGTCGGAACGAAGCCTCTCTCTCTCTCGAGTATAGGCAATACAGGTTGGATACCGAAGGAAAAGAAGAGAACTGCCCTACACCACCCCTCCCAACATCGCTGGTATGAGTCATACAGTGATGTCATACAGTAAGAATTGCTACAGATATCTTGGCTGACCATCATAAGTCGTAGACCGAATGCAAACAACTAGTCATTGTAGATATACTAACTTTGGCAACAGTTGTCGCAGATCCAGCGAAGAGAAGTCCTAGAATGTCCTTGAGTTACATTGGCTTGGCAATACAGGTCATTGGTCAAACGAAATAGAATCATTCTTATATAGATGTTATGTATGTACATATATATATATATACATATCACATACCGATGCCGTGAAATACTGCCTCCTCCACGCTTACAGTCTGCGGTTTCGGCGTGTCCGCAGGCCTGCATGGCGGCATTCGAGAATCTGAGAAACTCACCGGGCAAATCGGAAGATGAGCGCGAGGGTTCCAATGCTCTGCAGGGCTTGCAAGCAGACGCCTTCCAGTTGCCGGGCAATAACAACAGTGGCGTAAGTTGCGGCAGAGTCGTGCTGATGTTCTTGTTCATCAACTTGTCAGACAGTTGTCTATAGTCTAAGCCGTTGTTCGTTGCCGATCCCACACTTCCGTCTCCTGAGCTCCTTACCTCAGCCGGAAGAAAAGATATGGCAAAGGAACCTGGATCAGGATCGTCTGGATCCTGAGGCGTTAGACCATGCCTTCCTTTCCTTGGGACACAAAGTGCCAGGAAAGGAGTGCAATCTCGGTTGCCACCATCGCATCCATCGCCATCCCAACCCCTCCCTCCCCGCCTACTTGGACCACTCGCTGTGGCCGGCAATGGGCCGCCTGGGGGCAGCGCTGCTCGCAGGCGCTCGGCCAAGCCGCTGCTGCCTCGATTCAGACGCGAGAGCGTCGAGAGCCGAAAGCTACGAGTGTCGAATCCTCATGACTGCATGACCTGGCGCCATCCAAATCGAGCACCTGGCCCAGGAAATCCTGAAGGGTCGGAGCCGGAGTCCCACAGAAGACACCAGGCGAGGTTGACTGGAAGAATCTCAATCTGGGGATCCTCCAATGGCACACCGGATGACCAGCGCTCCTCGTCCCAGACCTGGAGTTCCCGCGCAGGGCTTTCGCAGAGACATGGCGCCGGGGGGACTCATGAGTCTCTGGGACTGTGCTTCCCACCGCCTCGACGAGATCCCGGAGGACCAAGACCTCGAGTGCCAGAGCTCCACCTCGCGCCTCAACACCTGATAGCAGCCTGGCACCTTTCTTCTGCATTAGGTCCGGCGCCCCGGCGCTCCTCGCCCGGCGCGAGGGCGTCCCGGGCGCCGCGAGCTGCGAACAGTCAAAGGCCTCCCGGGACACCGAACAGCCGACAGCACCAGCCAGCTGCGAAATTCGCTGTGCGGACTCGCTTATAACCAGCCTTCACCACGCCCCGGAGCCTCGAGCCGGCGAGACGTGACGTGACGAGACGCAGGTGCGGCCCACCGCTCGAGCTCCCACCGCTCGTCCGGGTCCCGCGCAGCTCGGATTTCGTGAGGCGCCCCGAATTCTGAAAGTCGAAGTGCCGGAACCACGTCTCTGGACCTCTCCAGAAACACTCCGAGCAGAGTCTGAAGGGCTGTGACACGGCTGTGAGGCTCCGACAGTCCAGGCGTGGTGGCTGGCCCAGCTGGCCTCCGACTCCGCCACTGCAGAGTTCCGGCGGGCCGCACACACGCATGTACGCATGTCGTGCGCCTTGGACTTTGAGCTCCAGCAGATGCCCGCTGAGCCACGCGAGCATGCCACCAGGCCTCGAGCGGCGAAGAGCAGACCCAACAGAAAAATATATGCGACAGTCTCCTCATCAAGCTTTTGCCCAACCCCTAGCCCTCCCTATTGGATGCAGGGAGCTCCCTAAATCCGTAAGTTCCCAAACTTCCGTACATACCCTCCGACCCTCCCATACTGGGAACACTTGAATCTCCTAACCAGCAATTTAGGGAATCTGGGAATTCAAGGAATTGATGGACTTGGGGAACTCCTTAAATCCAATACATGGGGCTAGGGGTTCTAAGGAATTTAAGGAATTCAGTAGTACATTTAAGGAGTTTTGGGAACGATTGAAAACGCCTTACTCAAGAAACTACACTTACTTGAACTGGGGAGTCCTCGGATCATGGGCTCCTCCGGATTTTCTCCATGTAGATGCTCTTCTGTGATGTTTGGTACGGGTTTTTTCTGTATATATAGGTGGCATTCTAGCTGGTATTCGACAAGATCTTCTTCAAGCTACAAGTATATATAGGGGTACTCAGCAAGGTATATACAAGGTAAGGAGCATTCTATAACGGATTACCTAGGATAGTGTGTTTGAAACTCTTTAAGGTGTGAAGTCCCTCACTCAATAAGCTACAGCTTTATGAGAATTCTCAGATATTGGGCTCCGATGTTCCCCATTTGTACTTGTTTCTGCCATGCTGAAATAAAGGAAACGGCGTAAACAGTCGAGAAAGCATGCACTCTACAAGTGCACAGAGACCCGACAAAAAAGCTTTATAGCGTGGGTTTCGGAATACGGCTACAAGCATTGTCTTCGCCTCGACGAATGGCGATTGGCGAGTGATGCATTCACGACTCCAGAAGATCGTGGGTTGAAGAGACTTTACCCTGCGTCTCCAACGGTATGTTAAGTTCTCACACACGAGATGCAATTGCCCGTGTTGCAAAACAGTGCAAACTTGAATGTATGTTCTGCGTGCGCCCGGCGCCTACCCAAGCAGATTTTCAGTACGGGCTCTGAGTAACACGCAAGAGAAGAGCAGAGATACGTCATCACATACAACGCCTTCGAATGCCACGAGAAGTATATATGCAAAGATATATATATATATATAGACTGGAGCCGGTTGTTTACAACTCTGACAAGATGCATCAGGATAGTAGATAATGCACGAAATCTAAGTCTCTCTCTCTCTCTCTTGTCTCTAGACTCTAGCTGCTAGCTGCTCTAGCTGACTCTAGCTCTCTACCTCTCTCTTTGCCTCAGGAAGTCCGCTTCCCGCAATCCCTCCGGCCGAGGCCGGAGATCCTCTGCGCCGCACCAGGCCTCGCCGCGGCGACGATTACGCAACGCTGCGGCGACGCTATCTCTCCCAGTCTCCCAGGCCAGGGGCTGGCCAGAGGCTTTGGAAGGTCGCTGCAAAGTTCGAGACGTTCACCTCGTGATCCCACGACTTTTTGACTGCCCGTTCTCCTTTCCCTTTTGCCCCCCGCTGGCAGCAATGCGCCGAGTGTGCTGAGGGCAAATTTCTCCTCAGGCAGCTTCTGCCAGACTGTCGAGTGGCATGTGACCATGCTACATTGCCACTGGTACATTTCTCCTTCAAAGTCAGGAACTCGACCGGATTCGCATCGGCGTCCTGCCAGTCGCAGACATGTGCACGCCGGCTCCAGGCGCGCCGCGGGGCCCTGGCCCTCGCGCCTCTGGAACGCAGGCGAGGCGGAAGAAGGCTTTGGGATCCACCGTGGGATCTGTGAGCCGCACCTCACAGAGCCAGCGCCACCACCAGGCGGGCGCATGCGGGCAGATGCGGGCATTCCTTTGAGCACCGGGCCGCTGCCTCGAAAGGAGCTCGGCAAAGAGGACCTCCGCTGCCAGCGCGCCGCTTCAGGCGCACCGCAGGTGTTTCGGGCTTTGGGGCTCGGGCAGACGGGGCCGGGCGGCCGCGGAATGCGAGGCTCTCGCCGGGCCCTCCAGGCGCGGAAGCGCTCGCCGGCCTCCGACACGGCGCAGTCGCTGCAGCGCTCCAAGCTCTGTGCTCGTCGTCTATCTTCTGACTCCGCTCACCGCTCTTCTCTCTCCTCTTCCTCCCCTCTCCCTGCTCTGCCGCTCTGCTCTCGGAGTCCTCGTCTTGGACATGCTCGGCGCAGTTGAGGCAGGTGAAGTGCCCGCACACACGGAGGCCATGCCTGACGCGGGGCAGCCCCGCCGCCCCGCGGCAGCCCGCTGACGGCCGCATGCCGACGGATGCCAAGGCCGGAACTCGTTGACATAGACCCTCAGACACGTGGCGGGTTGCCCTGTTTTCCTGGCCCTGGGCCTTTACCGCCTTTTGACCGCTTATAGTGTCTTAGTGTCTTATAGTCTTGCAAGCAAACTTTTCTGAGCCGAGAACCCTGGATTCGTGTAGAGCTCCTCCTCGAAAAGGGTTGCGATGATTTGCGAAGATTGCAAAAAGGGCAGCCAGCTAGCGGGCAGCTGCAGGGACTAGGCAGAGGGCGAAGCAAATGCTACCTGCAGCAGGTGCGACCGAGGCAAACAAATCGGCCCTTCGAAGAGGTTCCCCAAAAGATCACAGAGCAAAGCTGAGCTGAGCTTGGCGCATTCCGCAGGGTGGTCTATGGGAGCGAAGCCGCCCTCCAGCTCCAGAAGAGGGGGCCCTGCAGCCGATCCGATCGTATCATATGCCATATGGGACCGCAGCTGCAGCGGCTAAGCGCCGCTGGCGCTGCTGGCCTTCGGATTGCCCGCCGCTGCGAGCCTTCCACATGACCTGCAGAAAGCGGCCCCGCTTGCCTTCTCCCTAGGTGCCTCCGCCTCCCCTCAATGTCTTCGAGTCCCTTCGAGTCGTCTCCTTCTCATTCCAAGGCTCGCAGCCATCTTTCTGTCGCTCGTCAGCAGTCTAATCGACTGCTTGTACTGGATGCACATCGGCAGGACGCTTCTGAGACGTACTTCCCTTGTTCCTCATGCACCTCTTGGCTGCTCAGATTGAAGAAACAGACCCGCGAGATACACCTACATGCTACTGTGAGCGTAGAGATCTGCGGAGGTTTCGTCAGCTCTTGATTTTTGCCTCGCGCTCGGCGGAAGCTCCCTTAAGCGGGGCCTCTAAGGCCTCGCGGACGATCTCCGTGCGGCCGTGGTCCAGGCCTGCCGTTTCAAATGCCCAAAACTCGCTGCTTTGTTGCGCTTGCCGCTTCGCGTGAAGGTGCGGGAAGATGCTCCAGATGCTGTGAGATCTGTTGGCATTCTGCTCGTCTGAGGTGGCTGCAGGTCCGGAGCGCCATGTCCATGTCCTTGGTGTCCTCCGAGAGCTAAGGGAAAAGAGGAAAGAGCCCAGCCGGTGGCGCCGAGCCAAGGCCGAGCCTCGCCCAAATGTGCCAAGCAGGACCTGCGGTAAAACAGGCGGCAGGTGGAGCAAAGCTGAGCTCTTGAGCGCATATTTCTTTATAAAAGACATGCGACGAAGTGTCTGCAACACTTGCATGTGTTCCTGGATAGGCGAAGGTATATAACTGGTCGGCAGCCATAGCTTCGTGTTAAAAAAACGCCATCGTGTCTGCGCAGCGGCTGCTCCCCTCCGGCCTCGCAAGGCCCGCGTGGCCCGCGCGCAGGGCGTAGTCTAGCAGCAGGCGCGGCTGTGCGGGCCTGCAGGGTAACAGAGCCGAACTCTCTGACGGAGGAGGGATTGATTTCAGATGTCTTTGGTTGCAAAGGCGATTCAGCATGGATTCCGTGCACCTCGGCATGATTTCGGTGTTTGGGGCAGAAGGCCAGTCTTGTCCGCGAGTTGATTTCTGCTTGCCATGGCAAGAGCTGCGACTTCGGGAGCCCCCACGCGGGATCGCCACGATCCAGGAGCGCGGCCAGGACGGTCCTCAAGGCAGGGAAGGGAAAATGCGCCGAATGGTCAAGCAGAAGTCCCGAGATGCAGGCCATGCGCCGGCCGCATGGGCCTCTCAACTCAGCACATCATCATGCACCATGCGTCCGCTGCGTCCGCGTGTTTTGAACTTTTCGGCCGGGCGCCGCGCCTTCCTCGCCGCTTCCTGGTCCAGACCCTGGAGAGCCGCTGCCTCGGACAGTGCAGGCAGCCCAGGCGGTAGCGGTGCGGTCCGAGGACAATTTGAAGATCTGGGCGCCAGGCATCATCCTGGGCAGTCACACTAGAAAACCCTTTCTTCGCCGAACGAATGCGCTGCGGCACTGTGTCACTGTGCCTTCAGGATCTGTTCTGCAACGAAGGGCATCCGCTCCTCCACAGCCCTCCGCAAAAGGACCTCGGGGCTCCATTGCTCAAAGGACGCAGCGCAAGGTGTAAAGGGGCCGCAACTTCGCTTTTCTTGGCACCCTCGCGCGACGTCATGGACGGAAAACGGAAATCTCGCGCAGGCGCAAGGCGGTTGCACCTCCGCGCTGGAGAAGAGCCTCGAGGCGAGCAAGTGCTCACCGGCCTCGTTTTTGAAGCACCACGACGCACGCTGTGTCCGCGCTGCTCGTGCCCGCCCCCCCCCCTCAGCCTGCTCCGCGGCCCTTGCTGCCGCGAGAGTGGCCTGGACGCCTCTCGTGTCGGGCTCATATACTGTCAGCCCTGTTGCTAGTCGTAGCACCCAAGAACGCCATCCGCAATCCAAGCCCCAATTCCCCCAAACCCACAATCACTCAGACCTCACCCCAAGGCCCCTTCCACCCTTTTCGCGATATGAATGAGTTTTCCACAAGGAACAATAACTATATGAAAATCGAATATTCGTATATAATATAGGATATTCCTCATTGATTTCAGCACGTGTTCTGAACCATTGAAAATCTTACGTGTCTGGACACGACCCGTCCCACCTCCGCCCAGCTCCAATGTAAAACCCATCCTATTGCTACTCGATGTGACCTCCATCCCAGCCCATCTACATTTGCAACGAAATTCAAACATATCATAGAACATGACGAGCAGCGACTGCACTTTCCCAATATGTTGTGTTAATAGTTCGCTAAATAGAGAAATTCTCCAGATGCCTGGATAGATAAACAGATACATAAATTTCACAGTGCCTCACCATCCCACATTCCACCACCTCCCCGACCCTTCCTCGGGATCAAGGGTTCAGGTGTTGACGGCTTGAATTTACATATGCTCCAGGGCTTACTGTACATGATGAGTTGTGGGGAGTAACCTTTTCTGGGATTTCCAGGTGCCGACGAGCGCATCATACACACAAATCTGCTGTCGACTGATCTATAGCTCGGCCAGGATGGCAAATAGACTCATATTTACATATAGTACACATCTATACTGATTTAGATTCGGTCGAACGGGAAATATTCCTATGATCTTAATTGAATATATAACCATATCTAGGGTTTGAAGTCTATCAAGGATCACATATTTATATTGGGCCCTATTCAATTTTAATTCACTGTCGCTCTATGTATCTATCGATCTATCGATCTGTCAAATTCGCGGTCTATCAATCCCTCCATCTATCCATCTATGTAGCTATCCATCTGTCTATCCACCTATCGATCTATCTATCTGTCTATCCGACAACCATCTATTCATCTTCAAACCTCTATGCCATAAATAACTCTATACAAACACATATCATATCCTAAATCCTCGATTTGGTTGGGTTTGCGGTGGGCTTTGGGTGCGGGTGTTTGAGTGGGTTTGGCGGATGGGTTCAATGGGGAGTTGGGGTGTGGACTTGGCATGGGTTTGGGTGGGCCAACTTGGACCACGTCATACAGACGACTAGTATACAGAAGACGACAGACTGCTAAGTGCAACATGTTTGTATTTGAGTAGGTGGCATAAACTTATGATACGCCGGCAGCTATTGGGACTTTTTGTTGAAAGAGAAACCAAGCACTTGTAATCTATAGCGGCATGACAAACAAACTCCATCACAGTGTTTCTTCTTTTTTCACGATAGTGCTGAATATCTCAATGTACATGTATATAGCTACTTCTATGGAAGTAGATATATGATATACGTACATCCAAACTTTGGACAAGTTTGAGTAGCACTTCTACTTCCTTCTGAATATGGTGCTCAAAGAGCAGAGGCCCTCCTCGCCTGCCGACAGGAGCTTCTCGACCACCGCGTGCCTAGGCGCAGTATATAATGCTATACATAATGCTATGGATGCTACGGATGAAGTGGAACACGCCGTGGGCCGCCGCCCCGCCACCCCGCGGCCAGCGCCGGGCCCCCCAGCTTCCCCAGCTTTGCGGCCGCCAAGAGCGCCTGGGCCGCCTCGGGCCGGCGCCTCGGCGAGACGAGCTCCCCGCTCTCGCTCTCCGCTCCTTCTGTCTGGGCTCCCTGCAGCGTCTCCGGCCCCAGCTCCCGGGCCCCGAGGCAAAGCTTCTGACACGCGATGCGGAATCGCCGCGCAGCCTTCCTTCCCTCTCTCTCTCTCTCACTCTCTCTCCTCTCTCTCTTCCAAATGCCTCCACGTCCTCGGCCTCGACGCCTCTCAGGCCGGACGGCTGCACGGCGAGCACTCCTCCAACTGGCTCCTACTCGCCTGCATCCACGGCCTGCGCCAGGACCCGGCCACAAGCCTCGGAGTCGCTCCTTTTTTTGGCACGCTTCCGTTCTTCCGAGCCCTCGCCTCCTGGAGGGCATCAGCAGCTGCAGCAGGCACGAGCCGAAGCACCTGCTTTGAAAGAGGCGGTTCATGCCAAAGCCCTTTGGACACGAGCCCTCAATTTACATAGCATCATAAAACATATAATATTTTTTGACATCATCTCACCTCGTCTAAACCCGAAGCCTCTAACCCCAAGCCCTCATTAAGCACTTAGCCCCAAACCCAAAGCAATAAACCCGAAGCCTTGCCGAACAACAGAATTACGCCCTATACCCTAGACCGCCCATATAGACGCCGAAAGCCCAAACTTCAAACCAGACTTGGACACACCCGGCATGAATAATGCCAATATAACATTTCATGTGTTTGAACGTGATAAAGTCACCATAGGAGTGGTGAGTGGTCACAAAGGTTCATCCTATACCACCTCCAAATTCTGAGCAATTATACAAAGGATTAGGAGAAATATGAAAGTGAAAAAAGATAGAAAAACTCTAGGATATACCACTTTTGGAGACCCTCGAAAGATAGGCGCAAATTAATTTGCAAATTCACGAAACAAGCCAAGCAAGATCATCAGTGTAATGCCTATATTAAAGACGTTCTGGCTTCTTTGGAGATATATCAAATTTCCTGATGAATATCGTGAAGACCATCCGCAAAGCCGTAGGCTTGGTCCAAGGGGCCCCTGCGATCAAGGGGTTGCGTCAAAAGCTGTACAAAACGGTAGGTACACACACTGTACGCGCTGCAAAACAGGTTAGTTTCACACCCGTGACTCTTACAGCGTAAGTGTGGTGAGACTTCGTGCTGTAGGATCAACGGCCGTGCTCGTTGTCCTCTTCCTTCTTCGTCGACCGCCTCTGAAACTGCTTGGCGCGCTTCTTCACGACACTCTCGAGCGGCTGGCTGCTCTACGTCGAGTGTGTTGGTCTTCAGGGCCTCAACCAGTTTGATAGGCTCCATGACTGTAGCCAATGGATCAGCGATCATCACGTCAGTGTCAATCCATCTGACGATGTCAGTTAACTGATCATCCGCTGGCTTGTAGTCGTCGTAAAACGGGTCACCTGCCTTTTCGCCAGCTTTGCGCCAAACCTCCTGTCTGAAAGACGCGATCTCTATGCTCAATCTTTTGTCCGGATGTTTATTACACTTCGGATTCGAAAGCGTCAGCTCCAGACTTCTACAGTCTGTCATCCAGATCTGCTTCACAAACTTGGCGGACGTAGCCTCCCACCTTTTCATATCGAGGCATCCGAAGATGTCAGTGACAGCTGCTCTCAACACGTCACCGTCCTCCACACCTGCTTGAAGTGTGTAGGCTTCCGCCTGTATGGTGGAGCAACATACCCTGCGAACGAGGTTGCTCGCCCACAAGATGGGATGAATGCTACCCGTGTCCCCATTCCACAGGGCGCCATCAGTAAGAAACACCATCCTTGCAGCTTGGCTCCGGTGTCCTTCCACAGATATCATCTCATTTATGATCACCTCTTCGGACTCATTCGCATGCGAAGCGTCCGTGATCACCAGACTCATCAGAGCACCTGGTGTCTTCCAGTCTAACAGACCAGACTTGAAAACAAGTCCTGTCGTAAGTGCTAATAGCGTACTCGACCGCCTTGTTGGCATCTCTGATGTCCGCGTCGGTACCGTTGCTAGAAGCCGACTGGATCTTGGATACCCTATAGCTTAAGTCCTGTCTGCATTGTCTGCAAACCCAAGCCAGGGAACCAGCGACGCTCTTCATCTGCGTCTTGTCAGAGCCCGTTAATGGATCTCCCGGGTGCCTCCTCTTGTCCAACCCCATCGGCATCCGTGTAACTGTACAGGTCGCGGTAGATGCGGTTCTCGCGTAGTCCGTTACCCTTAAGGTAATTCCTAAGCCGCTTCCAAAACCTTCTACCACCGTCGGTGCTGCCATAGATGGGTGCTCTCGCCAGCATATGCTGGCGGGGCTTGAGTCCAGGGAGACCTCCCTTAGGCTGAGATAGTAGAAGTATTCTAACTATCTCTTCGGCTTGAAAGTAGGCGTTAGTCACGAGCAGGGACTTAATCTTGATCTTCCTAGAAGACGCAAAGGAAAACTGTTGAAAACGCTCCAGCATGTCAGTGATCAGCACTTGTAGTTGGCAGTTGTGGCCAGCTTTCAGGGCCCTTGTATAGCTGCTAGGTACCTGTAGTCTGGAAGTGTTTGTGCGCTGTTATGCTTCGGCTCGTAGGGGAAGGCTACGAAAGGTAAACCTCTTGAGCCATGTGTACTGTAACCAACAACTTGTAAAGCTGTACAGTTGTTCGTTGGTTCTTCGCTGTCCTTGTTTGTGTACGTTCAGAGTGAGATTCGCCTCTGCGCCCAGCCATAAAAGATCCGCGGACTTCGCTACAGGAAGCATGGCAGACCCATCACTTCAACAGGTGATGAGCCCAACGCCTGGGCCAGAAGCAACCGGAGCGGTGGCTTCTCCGGCCTCTCTGCCTGGATTGCGGGGTGCCATCGCCCTCTGGGCTTGCGCAGCCTATTGGGGATGGAATCCAGCAAACTATGATGGATGCGTCGTCAGGGCCATCGACTTCCACAGCTGGTCCAGTGCCATCCCCTCAGCTGCCACAAGAAACTGTTGGAACAGCCGGCCAACCGAGAGTTTCAGCAGTCGGTAGGACAGGAGGCGATGGAACACTAGGCCAGGTTGGAGGCTTGGGCACAGCTGGCGTTACGTATGAAGCAGTATCTACCACGGAGGTCGCTGATGCGAGTGGGGTGCATGGAGATGCAACTGCAGTGACTCAGGGTTTCAGTGTGGCCACCGAAAGTGGAATAGCTAGCGCTCAGATCAATGTTGCCGCAGGCGTCTCAGGGTACAACCCATCTGCAGCGAATCCTGGAAGTAGTGCTGAGGGCTTTGAAACGCCCAGATCAACGGCGTACGGGGCGTCAGCGGTCATGCAGACTGGGGCTCAGGCTTTTGCTAGTCAGTTGCTAGGAAGAGTGCAGTCTCTGTTTGGTGGCGCGGCGAACGTACAGCCACTGCCGCAAGGGTGGGCTCCCAGTCCACTGACTTCTCCTCCAAGGCCGTCGCGACCACTACAGCCCCTCGAGAGAGGAGGCCGCGTCCTGCAAGATGAGTGTCAAGTGCCGATGCCGTTGTTCACTGGTGCCAACGCGCAGCAGCTTGCTGCCATGGAGCAAAGAGCTCCCTTGCTCTACGGGTCCGGGTCTCCGGACAGGCCTCCGCACACCGAGTCCTCATCTATTCCGCATGATGCGATTCAGGCAGAAGTCGCGCGACAGCTTGATGGGTTGAAGCAGCAACTGCGAGCTGAGCAAGAGAGAGCTGGTCGTGCTGAGGCCGAACTCTTGAGGATTCGGTCTCAGCAGGCTGGTGAAGTTGAGGCTACGGCGTTGCAGCAGGTGGGTACTAGGGAGGTTGGCCTTAGTGGGTTTGGTGATAGTGGGTTCGGTTCGCATCCTGTCGCCAACACTGGGGTTGGATTTGCCCCTTCTTCATCCTCACCGCCTCCTCCTCCGCCTCCTTCCGCTCCCGAGCCTCAGGGCTTCGCTGGTTTGTTCTCAGGGCTCCTTGGTTCCGGTGCGCGGTCTTCCAGCCCTGCACCGCAGAGGCCACAAGCAGAACCCAGAGGCACACTGCCAGCAGGAGCCGCGAGTGCATCAGGACCCACAGATCGTGAGATACTGATTGCTGGGATGCATCAACTTCAAGATGCCATGTCAGAGATGCTCAAGGGATCTCGCGCCGAACGCGATGGCGGCAATGCTCCCACCAACCCTGAAGCTGTTAAGCCAGGCATCTCGAGTTTCCCAGCTTTGGCAGAGCTCACTTCGGATGAAGGGTCCCTTCTGTACCAAGATTGGTTAGTTGTGATTGGGGGTTTGGTCGGTGATGTTTCGGACACAGCAGCAGAGTGGTGGCGTCAGGTTTTGGATGTGGTTGCTACGGCCTATGGGGTTTGGATTTCGTCATCACCCTTGGATAGGCTAAAGGTTGAGCCAGTTGTACCGGCTGAGTTGCTTCAAGGGCGATGGGCGCGTGTCAACTTTAGGATCTGTAGTATGCTTATGGCGGCAGTCCCCGAGTCTATCAAAGCAGACATTGTGGCCCGCAAATGCAATCAATCAGCTCCTTCCATCCTTTTCCGTTTGCACACCACGTACCAACCAGGTGGAGGCTCAGAAAAGGAGGTTATTCAGAAGAATCTCATGCAGCCCACTCCAGCATCTGATCCCTCCTCAGCCGTGAAGTCTTTGCGTGAGTGGGTTCGTTGGTACAATCGCTGTGAAAGTTGCAACATGTCACCTCCGGACTCGACCATTTTGTCCAAGAGCCTCACTACCATCACTAGCCAAGTTTTGACGCAGCATGAAGAAGCGAAGTTTCGAACGTTTATGCTTCGTTCCATGTTAAAAATGGATGCTCAACCAACTTCGTCTGCAGTCCTGGAGTACCACAAGCACTTGCTTGCAGAGATGGAAGCCCTTGCAGTCTCTAAGGCCACAGGTCCACAGGTGTGAGTGCCCCTAAGGTTCGAGCTGTAGGCACGCCGAATCCGGGAACATCTCCAAAGGCCAGTGGGCAGCCGCAGGCTTCAAAGCCCTGCAAGTTTTTCATGGGTACTTCGGGGTGTAGGCGGGGTCCTAAGTGCACGTTTAGCCACGACATGTCAGGACTTTCTCGTCAGGAGCGCAGCAAAAAGTGCTTAGCATGTGGCTCTGAGGCACATCGCCAAAAGGACTGCCCGGTAGCTGGAGGAAGCCCAAAGGGGAAAGGACAGCCAGGTGGAGGAAACACCAACAATGCTGCAGGCCACAGGCCTACAACGGCTGATCAGGCGTCTACTGCAATCCAGCCGGGCGCGAGCCCAGGCCGAGCGGAGGACTTCACAGCGTTTATGCGCATGATGTTTGCAGCTGCCAGTTCTGCCGAAGCCTTTCCTCCTGCATCCACCCCAGCCGCTCCCGCGCAGCCTCCGGCGATTGAAGACAAACCTGCAGCGCAGGAGGAGCCTAATCTCACAGCCATTGAGCCTGGGCAGGTTTTGGAAGTAGATGGTAGCCCTAGTTTTTTGGCTTTGGTAGACAGTGGGGCCACTCATGCCCTTCGTGCTGCAAGTTCCGAAGCTGAATGGGCTAGTGCGCAGCCTGTGGTAGTCTCACTTGCTGGAAGTGAGACTTCGGCTATGCGTTTGTCTGCTGCTGGTACTCTTTTGTTGCCTCCCACATCAAGTGCTCAAACCATCGTGCCGCTGGGTTCTGTCATCCAGCAGCTGGGGTATCGTTTGGATTGGACTGCCTCGCGATGCCGTTTGATTGCTCCTTCGGGTCGCGCCGTTCGCTTGAGGGTTAAAGGTGGGTGTCCAGAGATCATGGAATCAGAAGCCTTGGTGCTAATCAGCAAGCTAGAAGAAAAGCGGCTAGAGGACTTGAAGTCTCTGGAGGCGAATGTGGCGGAAGGTACCTCTCGCATCCGAGCTGTCAAAGCCTTGATGTCAAAGAGCTGGTGGGATCATATGTGGCAGATGTTCCCCAAGCAGCTTTGCAGGGACTTGTTGAGGATGTTGCTCAGGTTTCAGGATGGGAGCTCCTAAAGGGTTTGACGCATCTCAATCGGCGTCGCTGTCGTGCATTGCTCAATGCCCCAGAGTGGATTGTTCGTCTGTTCGCTGGAGCCCCAGGCCCTAAACCCTTTTCCCACCTTGAGTCCAAGAATGTGGCTGTCCTGGAATTGGACATTACCAGAGGCTCAGACCAAGATGTGCTACGCACTCCTGCTTGGCGCGCTCTAGTTTGGGGTGCCGTCCACGGCAAAGTGTCGCATCTTCTTGGTGCTCCACCGCGTGGTACGTTTGACACACATGCTCATGGGAGTAGCGTTGTCCCACCTGTGCGCGGGCCGTTGGACTTATATGGCCTTCCAGATTTGTCAGCAGCACAACGGTCGAAGGTTGATCGTGAAACGGCTTTGCTTTGCCGACAGATTTGGTTGCATGCTGTGGCGACTGCAGGTCGCAAGGTGAGGCCGCCAGCTGGAGTTACCAGGCTTGAGGTTGGTTTTCTGCTTGAGCACCCGATGCTTATTGATCGTTACGTGCCTCCTTCGCATGCCTTGTTTGGTCAGGTCCCTAGTTTTTGGAATACTGGACTTTGGAATTCCTATGCCGATGAAGCAGGGTTGTTTGAAGTTCATGTCTACAAAGGGGATTTAGAGCATGCGATAAGTAGGCCTACGACCTTAGGCACGAACTATGGTGATTTGCAGTACCTAGAGACCCTAAGCCTTGACAAGGGTTTGCGTGGTGTCACTGTGCAGGCAGCCGCTGCAGAGCCTGAGCGTGAGAGCAGTGGCATGCCTCATCTGCATCGCAAGTCCCATGATTCAGCTCGATGGGCCCCTGGTTTTGCCCAAGCCGTGAGCATGAGCATCCAAAACTGGTCTAGGTGGTTCCGCATTGCCAAAACAAAGGCAGACGAACAGGCTTGGAGGGATCATGTGAAGAATAATCACCAACCGTTTCGGAAAGGCTGTAGTGTGTGCATCAGAACTGCCGCCTCAGGACGCCGCCACGTTGGTGTGACTCACCCCTCACAGTTCACTCTGTCAGCGGATGTCTGTGGACCTCTGAAGGTGCCAGGTGTTGACCCGGAAGGTAGGTCAAAGGAGCCGAAGAAGTTCAAGTATTTTCTAGCTGCTTCGTATCGCTTTCCTCGTTTGCACGGCATGCCCGAAATTCCAGACCCCTTAGATGAGGCCGCTGGACGATTTCCTTGAGGGTGCAGGTACAGGGCTAACTGAAGAAGAAGCGAGGGATATCTTAGAGAATCTTAGTGAAGATGATGCCCCACCTCTTCCGCCTCCGCCACATGCTCCGGACGACGGTTCCAGCCCCTCTAAAGAGGAGGCCGAGAGCCAAGAAGCAGAGGAGGAGGAAGATGGAGAAGAGGCTCAGGAGGAGGAAGCTGACGACGAGGAGGAGGCACTGCCAAATCGCGGTCCTCAAGAAGGGGATTGGGAGTTTGAGTACTCAGACCTCAAGGAGCCAGTGCAGTCTGACAGGCTCATGTTCTGCGTTCCGCTGTTTGACAATAAGTCGCCTTCCGTCCTTGAAGCCCTTCAAGAAATTTACCTCTACTTGCGGGCACTCAATCTTCCAGTCTTGCGTTTGCATACCGACAGGTCGCGTGAGTTCATGAATAAGGCCACTCGCAAGTGGTTTGCAAATCAGCTCGCGTGGGTCACCACAACTGAGGGTGATGCGCCAGCCCAAAACGGCTCAGCAGAGCGCACCATCAGGTGGCTTAAGACTCGGGCACGAACTCTAATTACTGCGAGCTGCTGATTTCCCGCCGCCCCTGTGGGCATGTGCAATGCGAGCTGCTGCAGCGCAGCAGAGGTCTGAGGTACTAGGTATGGCCACGAAGCTTGCAGCGCCTTTTGGTGCTAAGTGCCTGGTGCGCGTGAAGGCCTACACGTCTGTTGCAGCTGCTAAGGGCGAGATTGCCGAACGGTGGATTTCAGGTCGGTATGCGGGTTTATCTCCAACGGTTAATGAAGGTCATTTGGTGTACAGGGATGATGGCAAAGGCAATGGGTTCACACAGTCGCTGCACGTGAGAACTAAGGTTGTTGAGCCTCCTGAGAGCCCTGAGCAGTTTGAGGGCGAGTCTGTCCCTGTAAGGCGTCGCGTTGTAGGAAAGTCCCCGCCAGAAGCAGAGCTGAGAGCTGCCCAGCTCGGCTCATGGACGTGGTCTGAGCTTGAAGCTGGCGCAAAGACTTTGCTGCAGGAATGGGATCCTGAGGCTGCCAAGAATCTCCTCATGCAGGTTTGCCAAGCCTACCCCGAAGAGCAGTATCAAGCTGGAATGTTCCGTAGGGGAGGGATAGTAGGCTGTATGCGATCGACTTGGAGTAAGCCGTGGCTTGCCTCACTGTGCGCGCGCCTGTTGCAGCATCACGCACCTGATGCTACCTTCACGTCGGTGTGTCTGTCCAACTCGTGTCAAAAGGACATTCACACTGATTCTTCCAACCTTCCGGGAACTACAAATCTCATCCTACCAGTGTGTCTTCCTAAGCGTGGGGGCGATCTTTGGGTTGAGTTAGGTAGTGGGGATGTTGTTAGGGGGTCTATTGTAGAGCACACTGATGCACGAGGTCGCAAGCGTCACGGTGTGGTGCACAGACTTGAAGAGGATGAAGTTTTCGAGTTTGATCCTAAGCGGCATCATTTCGTAACTCCCTTCAAGGGCACCCGCGTCGTTGTTATAGGCTACACTTCCGACGTGCTTGGAAAGGCCGAAAAAGATGACCTTGACGGCTTAGCAGATTTGGGATTTCCTCTCCCAGACTCCGCCTATCTCCAGGCCCCGCGTCTGTCTCAAGTACAGGAGGAGGAGGAGGCCACTGAGGCTCATGAGATCCCTATCCATCAACACCCTAGCTTCCCGGAGAGCCAACCCGTCAACAAAGGTGGTGGTTGGCAAGAGGTCTTTCCAGTTGCAGATGGGTTTGTAGACTTCGCTGTGAACTGGTCGTGTTCGTATCGGCCAGTTGCCCCTGTATGCAGCCCCTCTAAAGAGGAGGCCGGACCAGAGCAGAACCAAAGACCCGTTGAGATTGATGAGGCCTGGCCGGTTACTGTGTCTTGGGACATGTATGTTCCGCAGGAGCCCATGAGCGATGCCGCAAACGCCAGCAACTGCAGTTTGAGGGTGCTTAAGGTTGTAGAAAGTGGTTCGCGGAGCTCGTTAGAGGAGGAGGGTTTCGTAAGCGAAGGTAGACCCGTAATCCCCTACCGCCTGTGCAAAGCCGAACCGACGTTCACGAAGAACATAGAACACCTTCTAAGCAATCTAAGCTCACCTCTGCAAATCGTTCACACTGTAGACCCCGCAGAAGTCGCACTCAATCCAATCCCTTGGATTCCGTCCATTGAGAAAGAAGTAAAGGCCATTGAGCATGCGGTGCTCAGACTGCGCCCTTCAGACCCCAGGCAGGCCGAGTACTTGAGTGATCCTCGACTGCAGGTGGTACCTTCCAAGTTTGTGTTCACAGTGAAACCGCCCGACCAAGGGGCAGCAGCTGTTGGTGACACTGGAAAGCTTGCGCTCACTCAGCCCGACAACAGTACAGAGGCCCTTCAGGGCGCTCCAAAGGCTTCGTCGCAAGGCCAAGGTTTGTACCGTCGGAAAGCGAGACTTGTTGCTTGCGGAAATGTGGCGCCAAATACAGGCTTGGATGTGTATGCTGGAGGTGCTCAGGCTGAGAGCTTGAGAACAGTGATTGCCCTGGCAAGCTTCTTTGGTTGGTTGTTGGGAGTGTTGGATATCACCAGCGCGTTCCTCAAAACGCCTATTCCTTGTCTTGAAGGTTTCCCCATCTTTGCGTTGACCCCGCCCCGCTTGTTGGTCAAGCTTGGTCTTGCAGTTGCACATGAGCTGTGGATACTATCCCACGCGGTTTACGGCCTTCGAGAGGCCCACCTTGCCACGTGAGGGGTAGAATCCCTTGTCCTCGGGAGCTAGCGTCGTTTGAAGTTGGCGAAGGAGACTCCAGCCCCCCTGACGGGGAGGCCGTTCACCGCGCGCAACAGGTGACTGGTGAACTGCTGTGGTTGTCTCAACGTACTCGCCCGGACCTGGCGTTCACTGCCAGCTTGCTTGCTAGTTTGTCTACGAAGGCGCCTTGTCGTGCTCTACGCATTGCTGACCGTGCCTTGGCTTACTTGCAGCGAACCAAGACAGCGTCGCTGGTGTTTGAGGCGGACGGAACCCAACTTCACGGTTGGAGTGACGCAAACTTCTCGCCAGAAGGCCTTCGCTCACATGGAGGCTGGTGCGTGTGTGTGCATGGATGTCCAGTTGCTTGGAGGTCGGCGCGTCAAGCTTTTGTGACACTTTCTACTGCTGAAAGTGAACTCACTGCTTCGATTGAGTGTGCAATCGCGCTTGAATCAATTGAGGCGTTGCTTCACACGGTTGGTTTTGACGTTGCCGAAGAAAGGGTTTTGCACGTTGATTCCCAAGCGTCACTTGCGATTTCTGATGGTCATGGATCATGGAGAACGCGACACCTACGGGTAAGAGCTGAGTACCTTCGTGAGCAGACTCGCTCTGGGAAGCTGAGGCTTGCCTTCTGCCCGGGTGTGGAACAGCTTGCAGATCTACTGACCAAACCTCTTCCGTCTGCAAGGATTGAAGAACTTGTCAGGTTGTGGGGCATGCGTGACTTTGCGGGTGATACAGCCGACCGAGAGGTCAGGCCGAGCTCGTCAGCAGCTGTCGACCCAGTCGCGTTGAGTGCCTTGTTGTGTTTGCTTCAGATCCAACCTGTGCGAAGCTCGAGCCGTAAATCCGAGTATCCCGGCTTGCAGCTTGATGGATCCCTGGAGCTTTACTTCGTTCTTGGCATGGCATTGGTTTGTGTCCTTGTTGTGTGGGAGTGGTTGAAGAGATTGTGGGATCGGCTTGATGCGTGGTGGGCTGGTTCGCATGCGTCGTCTCGTCGAGCCCGGCGTTTGAGGCGTATGCAGAGAGCTGTTGAGGATGAGCTTGCTGCCCAACTGCAGGGCATGAGTCTTGAGGACGTGTCTTCCAGACCACCAGCAGGTGTGTCCACAGCTCCCTGCGAGAGGGCACCTGTGCCTTCGCAATCCTCCCACGAGTTGCCTGCTGCACCACGGCCCAAGGCCTCACAGTCCCGTCGCCGCCCTGCAGTGCGTGAACAGTCTACCCAAACGGATCGTGAGCCTGCCTTTCAACCAGTCACAGGAGTCCCACCAGATCCGATGCCTGCCAGGATCGAAATCCGCACGCAGTATGAACTTCCCCAAGGTCCCTTTTACTTCACTGCGCATGGGGATTGCGTTCATCTAGATTCTAATTGTTGGGGTTTAAGGCGTAATAATCCCTTCCCCCAAACAATAAACAGACCCCTAATTATAAAAACACTTTTCCCCCGATCCACCCGGAAGTACCGCCCTTTAAACCCTAATTTGAATTAGGGGGAAGGTTTAGGGTCTATAGATTGAGGGTTTGGGGTGGTGGCTTTGGCTGTCTGTACTTCCACAACACTTCCACAACACTTCCACAACACTTCCACAATACCTCCACAACACTTCCACAACACGTCCACAACACCTCCACAACACCTCCACAACACTTCCACAACACCTCCACAGCAATTAGCAGTAGTGCAGTAATTGGTAGTACAGCAATATGCAGTAGTGCAGTAATTGGCAGTGGTGCAGTAATGACCAGTAATGCAGTGATTGGCAGTAGTGCAGCAATTGGCAGTAGTGCAGCAATTGGCAGTAGTGCAGTGATGACCAGTAGTGCAGTAATTGGCAGTAGTGCAGTAATGACCAGTAGTGCAGTAATTGGCAGTCGTGCAGTAATGACCAGTAATGCAGTAATTGGCAGTAGTGCAGCAATTGGCAGTAGTGCAGCAATTGGCAGTAGTGCAGCAATTGGCAGTGGTGTGGTAATTGGCAGTAGTGCAGCAATGACCAGTAGTGCAATACTTGGCAGCAATGCAGCAATTGGCAGTAGTGCAGCAATTGGCAGACTAATTAATGATGTTCCAAGCTTCTGGCATTCGCTACAAGTGCTTTGCTTCTGAGAGGGTGTGTTGAGTTCTGTCAGCAATCTGCCCGCTCCGCCACAGACAGGCAGCCTCAAAGGAGGCCTTTGTGCCTTGGGGCACGAAGGCCCGAGCCACAGGCTGTCAAACAGACACTCAGTACTACCAATTACTGCACTACTGCTAATTGCTGTGGAGGTGTTGTGGAAGTGTTGTGGGCCGGAGATTGAGCCCGCGACCCTGCCCAACACGCCGTACTGAACGGCCGCCCCCAGTTCCTCTAGTCGCCCATAGCTCAGCGGGCAGGGGGTTGGGTCACAAGTTTTTTGGAAAAAGGGCGCGGGCTCAAACCCCAGTGGCGTCATTTAGACCCTTTGACGTTAATAAGGGCTTAATAAGGCTTTAATAAGGGCTTAATAAGCCTTAATAAGCCTCTTATAAGCCTTAAATAAGGCTCTAATAAAGCTTTAATATGGCTTTAATAAGGGCTTAATAAGGCTTTAATAAACCCTGAATAAGCCTCTTATAAGCCTTACATAAGGCTTTAATATGGCTTTAATAAGGGCTTAATAAGGGCTTAATAAGGCCTTAATAAGGCCTTAATAAAGGCTTAATAAGGCCTTAATTAGCCTCTTATCAGCCTTGTCAAGCCTTATTAAAGCCATATTGAAGCCTTATGACAGCCTTTATTAAGGGCTTTTCAGGATCAGCCAGGGCCAGCCAATATCATCCAGCATCAGCAAGAAACAGCCAGTTTCAGCCAGTACCGGTCAGTATCAGCCAATATCAGGATCAGCCATCATCCAGCATCAGCAAGTAGCCAATATCAGCCAGTTTCAGCCGGGATCAGCCAGGTTCAGCCAGTGTCAGCCAGTTTCAGCCAGTATCAACACTTCCACAACACTTCCACAACACTTCCACAACACCTCCACAACACCTCCACAACACCACAACACCTCCACAACACCTCTACAACACCGCCACAGCAATTAGCAGCAGCGCAGTAATTGGTAGTACAGCAATTGGCAGTAGTGCAGTAATTGGCAGGAGTGCAGCAATGACCAGTAGCGCAGTACTTGGCAGGAGTGCAGTGATGACGTGTTGTGGAACTGTTGTGGAGGTGCGTGTTGTGGAAGTTGTGGAAGTGTTGTGGAAGTGTTGCACTACTGGTCACTATTGCACCACTGCCAATTGCTGCACTACTGCCAATTGCTGCATTACTGAAAATTACTGCACTACTGGTCATCACTGCACTACTGCCAAGTACTGCACTTGTGCAGGTAGTGCAGTAATGACCAGTAGTGCAGTAATTGGCAGTAGCGCACTCATTGGCAGTAGTGCAGCAATGACCAGGACTGGTCATTACTGCACTACTGCCAATTACTGCCCAAATGACGGCGCCTGGAGTTTCTTCAAAACTCCAGACTGGATGGCCGCCTTTCACAAGAACTATCCTTCCACAGCCTAATGGGCAGGGGGAGGCTTTGCATGAGGGATAGGGAAAAGGCTCCTGGTTCAATCCCCAGGGGTGTCGTTTGGGCCCTTTCCCCACCCGGAATCGAGATTTTGGGGTGACCAAAAGCTCTGGGCACCCTGCATCGAGAGTACTGCCAATTGCTGCACTACTGCCAATTGCTGCATTGCTGCCAAGTATTGCACTACTGGTCATTGCTGCACTACTGCCAATTACTGCACTACTGGTCATCACTGCACTACTGCCAATTGCTGCACTACGGCCAATGACTGCAATACTGGTCATTACTGCATTGCTGCCAATTAGTGCACTACTGCCAATTACTGCACTACTGGTCATCACTGCACTACTGCCAATTGCTGCACTAATTACTGCCAATTGCTGCACTACTGCCAATCACTGAATTACTGGTCATTACTGCACTACTGCCAATTACTGCACTACTGCATATTGCTGTACTACCAATTACTGCACTACTGCTAATTGCTGTGGAGGTGTTGTGGAAGTGTTGTGGAAGTGTTGTGGAGGTGTTGTGGAGGTGTTGTGGACGTGTTGTGGAAGTGTTGTGGAAGTGTTGTGGAGGTGTTGTGGAGGTATTGTGGAAGTGTTGTGGAAGTGTTGTGGAAGTGTTGTGGAAGTTGTGGAAGTGTAGTGGAAGTGTTGTGGAAGTGTTGTGGACGTGTTGTGGAAGTGTTGTGGAAGTGTTGCACTACTGGTCACTATTGCACTACTGCCAATTGCTGCACTACTGCCAATTGCTGCATTACTGCCAAATACTGCACTACTGGTCCTCACTGCACTCCTGCCAAGTATTGCACTACTGGTCATTGCTGCACTACTGCCAATTAGTGCACTACTGCCAATTACCACACTGCTGCCAATTGCTGCACTACTGCCAATTACCGCACAACTAGTCAATACTGCACTACTGCCAATTACTGCACTACTGGTCATTACTGCACTGTTGCCAATTACTGCACTACTGGTCATCACTGCACTACTGCCAATTGCTGCACTACTGCCAATTGCTGCACTACTGCCAATTACTGCATTACTGGTCACTACTGCCAATTACTGCACTGCACTACGCCAATTACTACTACACTGCACTACTGCCAATTACTGCACTACTGGTCATTGCTGCACTACTGCCAATTGCACTACTGGTCATCAGTGCACTCCTGCCAATGTACTGCACTGCCAATTACTGCACTACTGTCACTGCACTACTGCCAATTACTGCACTACTGGTCCACTGCACTACTGCCAATTGCTGCACTACGGCCAATGACTGCAATACTGGTCACTACTGCATTGCTGCCAATTAGTGCACTACTGCCAATTACTGCACTACTGGTCATTGCTGCACTACTGCCAATTGCTGAATTAGTGCCAAATACTGCACTACTGGTCATCAGTGCACTCCTGCCAAGTACTGCACTGCCAATTACTGCACTACTGCCAAGGGCTGTACTACCAATTACTGCACTACTGGTCTTCACTGCACTACTGCCAATTGCTGCACTACGGCCAATGACTGCAATACTGGTCACTACTGCATTGCTGCCAATTAGTGCACTACTGCCAATTACTGCACTACTGGTCATTGCTGCACTACTGCCAATTGCTGAATTAGTGCCAAATACTGCACTACTGGTCATCAGTGCACTCCTGCCAAGTACTGCACTGCCAATTACTGCACTACTGCCAATGGCTGTACTACCAATTACCGCACTACTGCTAATTGCTGTGGAGGTGTTGTGGAAGTGTTGTGGAAGTGTTGTGGAAGTGTTGTGGACGTGTTGTGGAAGTGTTGTGGAAGTGTTGTGGAAGTGTTGTGGACGTGTTGTGGACGTGTTGTGGAGGTGTTGTGGAAGTTGTGGAAGCGTTGTGGAAGTGTTGCACTACTGGTCATTATTGCACCACTGCCAATTGCTGCACTACTGCCAATTGCTGCATTACTGCCAATTACTGCACTACTGGTCATCACTGCACTACTGCCAAGTACTGCACTTGTGCAGGTAGTGCAGTAATGACCAGTAGTGCAGTAATTGGCAGTAGTGCACTCATTGGCAGTAGTGCAGCAATGACCAGGACTGGTCATTACTGCACTACTGCCAAATGACGGCGCCTGGAGTTTCTTCAAAACTCCAGACTGGATGGCCGCCTTTCATGAGAACTATCCTTCCACAGCCTAATGGGCAGGGAGAAGCTTTGCATGAGAGGTAGGAAAAGGCTTCTGGTTCAATCCCCAGGGGTGTCGTTTGGGCCCTTTCCCCACCCGGAATCGAGATTTTGGGGTGACCAAAAGCTCTGGGCACCCTGCTTTAATTACTTGTAGAACCTGTGTTTCTGGCAGTTGAGATAACAACAGCCCCCTAATTATAAAAACATTCTCGAGTTTTTATTTAGGGCAAGGGGGGGGGCCCGACCATTTAATGCTAGGGGGAAGGGATTACACCCTTAACTACCCGCACCCTGTGTCGCGTCTGCAGAGACCGCCACCGCACAGGTCTCTGAACACGCTGAGGTGCCAGAAGGTTCGAGGTCAAGTGAAGATGACATGCTGTAAATACGCAGCTTGTGGCGTCGCCCTGACGAGCGAGCCAAGGAGGAGTGTTGAAAACGCTCCAGCATGTCAGTGATCAGCACTTGTAGTTTGCAGTTGTGGCTAGCTTTCAGGGCCCTTGTATAGCTGCTAGGTACCTGTAGTCTGGAAGTGTTTGTGCGCTGTTATGCTTCGGCTCGTAGGGGAAGGCTACGAAAGGTAAACCTCTTGAGCCATGTGTAATGTAACCAACAACTTGTAAAGCTGTACAGTTGTTCGTTGGTTCTTCGCTGTCCTTGTTTGTGTACGTTCAGAGTGAGATTCGCCTCTGCGCCCAGCCATAAAAGATCCGCGGACTTCGCTACAGGAAGCATGGCAGACCCATCACTTCAACAAAAACACTAAGTTCTGAGCTGTTATGCTAGCGGTAGGGCTATCGCTCCTAGGATCACCCTTCTCAAGATCACCACGAACTACCAATCTACTCTTGTAGTTGGGTTCTACGCTAGGATCAAGTAACCTCTTGTTGTGGTTCTTGTCCAGCTCTACCCACTGGGTATAGGTATGACTTGATGTCCTTCACGGATCAACTCGCCATACTGCGCGTCATCCAAAATGATCGCTGCACTGAAGTCCTGCCACTTCGCCCACTCCTTCGCTCTGCTCTTGTCCGGCTCCTTCTGAACATCTTCAGGGCACTTGTGGTACGTTAGGATCTTCCCGTGCTTCTCCTTCTGCTTCTTGGACGTAAAGTTCTTGCGGCGCTTGCGCCATTGCAAGACTTTCTTGTCGTCTTCAACGCGGTCCGAAAAGAAAACCCGTAAGGCCTCGTACTCCTTCTCCCCGGGAACTGAGTTCCAAGCGGTCGAAGTAGCTCGCGTAAGCCCTAGAAGAAGTGCTGAGCCCTCCGTGGCTTCTGCTTCGACATCGGCTTCAACTGCCGTGTCCTCAGCCATCGGCTCTTGGATCCCTCCTGTAGGGTCCAGCTGCTCGTTCTCTGGCTCCTCCACGCTCACGGCCGTGACTCTTCACGTGTTGCTACAACTCTCCTTCTAACAACTCGCTCTGGAGCTGCCGTCTCGGCTTCTGGAGGGTCCGCTTCTGAATCCATACGGATCGGAGAACCTAAACCTATTCGACCTATTCCTATTCCTCCGTCCGGTGGCTCTTCTGGGTTGTCTAGTACCATCCCCGGCGGCATCAATGTACCTCTGCTGCTCACGTTCAACTTCCGTGTGCTCGTACTGTATGTTGCCCCGGCTAAGCACCTGAAACGCAAGAACCTCAGCCGAAGTCCGGCCTGTCGGATCTGGACTCCGTGGCTGCTCAGCCCGTGCGCGAACGCACCTCTGTTGCGTAGCCCCCGATCGTGGTAGAAACCGAAACTGCGTGGTTGAACTCGTAAGCTGGTGGAGCTGACACAGGCTGGCATAGGTCATCGCATCCGAAATCCGCTTCCCGATCCGCGAAGAAGGAAGTCGTCGGCCAGGGATGCTTCTGCTCGTCTGGAGCTAAAGCCCGAAAATCGAACTGCTCCTAAGGAGCCCTAAAGCCTAGAGCCCCAACAAAAGCCCCGAAAGTCCAGGCCTCGACCTGCGCCTGCCCGACCTGGCGGCCGCCCCCCGGAACGCCGCAGGACGAGGGCCCTGGCAACTGCACCGCCGAGCGAGGGCACGGCAACGCCTCGCGAGAGAGCTGCGGGCTTTTTTTGCGCAGCAGCGCTCAGCACTGGGTCACCCGTTTGGCCTCCACGAACTCCGCGCATTTCTCCTGGGCGAAGAGGTTGCTCGCAGGTCTCCGGTAGAGCCTCGGCTGGGCCGGGGCAAACGCCCAACGGACTGCAAGGACTGCAAGGACTGCGGGCCGGCCTGGGCCCCCGGCTTCATCCGCAAAGCCCAAGGCTCCTGCGGCTCCGGAACACCAAGGTCCACCTGAACCCAAGTGCTGAGTGCGCATGCGCGCATGTCTGCGCAGGGCACCGCAAAACACGACGCCTCGGCTGCCGCTTGGTGGCCTGACACCTCCAACCTCGGCGACTCGGATTAAAAGGCAGACCGGCAAACAGCTACGGTCTGACGGTGCACCCGTGCACACCGTGCACACCGTGCACACCGTGCACACCGTGCACCCTTCCCCTCCTGCCTGGCTTCTTTCAGCCGCGACTTGTCTGGCCGGCCATCGGAGCCGAACAAGGCTCTTGCAGGCCCCACCTAAGAGCCGAGGTCTCAGCTCAGCGCCGCGGATGTACGGTGCACTCGATAAGGCTTTTCTCCAAGCCACATAGGCCTTGCAGCGCAGCTCGTCGTACACGGCCTCCCAGGCGCGGCGGAAACGGTGCGGCGGAAACGCGCAGCTCAGTGGGCGTGCGGGAGTCCCTGGGGCTGCTGAGGCTGCTGCACCGTTTGGCGGATGGCCAGGGCCCCCAGGGCCCCCCCCAGGGGGCGGCAAAACGATGTCCCGCAACTCGATCCGCAAGCGCTCCTCAACACACTTAGCGACAGTGCAGCTCTCACTTTCTGCTCCGCTTCTCCTCCACACCGGGTGCGACCACTGCATGGCTGAGATGTGCAAGACGGAGCAGCCCTCACAAGTCGCGCCAAAAGCAGTGAAGCAAGCTCACAAGGGCTCACAAGCTTCAAGCGCGAAGCTCCGGCCTCCGTCTGGGGCCCCCCAGGCTGTTTGGGGCCGAGACGTAGTCTCCGAAGAGAGGAACTTAGCCTCACCAGAACACTTCAAGGGAAGGGTCCACGAAGGTTCCGCAAATCATCGATGTCCCATGCCTCACCACCCCCAGCCCCGGCGGGCGTCATCTCACGTCATGGGGCACCGCAGGCAGTGCCGAGACTGTGTGACAGAATGTGATTCAAAGTTTGAGCAACTTCATCGGTGCGCTGGGAGTTGCTGGGAGCTGCTAGCTCGATAGCTGTGCGGTGAGGATCAGGTCTAGGCCTAGGCTCTCAGCCGAGCTGCAGCGGAATGCGAGAGGAGCACAAGACCGTGGAAGGACATCGACGGCGTGTCTCCTTTTTCTCCTGAAAAGCTCGTCCTGTATAAGCTCAGGCATGGCCTCAAGGATCGCTCGAGGAGACAAGAGAGATGCAAGAGGAAGTGAGCCAGAATAGATATATATCGATGGATCGTCTGATCAAATCTCATTGTCATGCAGTGACACCCCGGGGGACCCGGGACCCGGCCGGGCCGGGTGAGGACGCGAGCTCTAAAAAGGCGGGGGGAACAGCTGTGCACAGCTTCACCCCCCGGCCCCTTAAGCTCCAGCGACCTTACGTAATTTAGGCTTGGCTCTAGGCCTTTGGCTGCGTTTTCTGAAAGGCGGCCTGGAGCCTGGCCTCGGCCTCTGCAAGCGCCTTCTGGAAGCTCTTCTCACTCTCCGAGATCTTCGCCTCCAGCTTCGACACGTCCGCCGCCTGAGAGAAGCTGCGAGAAGAGAAAGCCTTACTAAGCCCTTGCAATAGCGCTTCGCTGTCTCAAATCTTGCGATTAGATTGGCCGAGCGGCAGAGCGGGCTTTGTAGCCCTCGAACTGCTCGGCGCTGGCCTTCTTGTAAGACTCGAAGGCCACGTTGGAGGCCTGCTGGGCGCCCTGCTGGGCCTCCAGTGTCTTTAGCAGGCTCTGCGCTTCCGACTTTGAGGAGCTGAGCTCCTTCTTCAAAGCCTCGATATCCGCTGTTTGCTGCTTCTGCAAGGCCTCCAACTTGCTTTCCATCTTTTGCAGCTCTGCCAACTGCGTGGCCATGCTTTGTTCCACGCTCTTTGCATGCTCCTTTCCTTGCTCCTCGAGTCGGTTCTGAAGCTGCGTGTGCAGCTGCGCCTGCTCCTTTTGCTGTCCCAAGGCTTGCTCCTTGTGCTCCCCCAAAGCCTTCTCCAAAGCTTCCTTGGTGCTGAGCACCGATTTCTCCAAGACTCCTTTGGCCTCCTCCGTGCCTTTTTGACAAACCTCCTTAGAAGCCTCCAGTTGCTTGGAGGCCTCTTCGCGATGCTCCGACAAGGCCTTCGTCTGCGCCTCGAAGTTCTTCTCCGAGATGATCTTGTGGGCCGTCAAGGCCTGCAGTTAAGTGGGGGCTAAGAGACGGCGGGCGCGGTGTGCCGGCGGCGCTGTTTAGGCCTCGCTGGTGCTGGCCATCACGGCCGAGGCCTCCTTCTTGTAGTCTTCCAGTCCCAAGGCTGCCTCCTGACGCTGGGCCTCGAACGGAAGGCAAAGCGGCGAGGAGCGTTTAACCGGTTTTGAGCCCCCTTTCCGACCGGCCTCCAGCTTCTTTGTCACCGCCTCTCTTTCTGCCACGACTTGTTCGTCCATCTGCTGCTTGGTGCTCAGCAGCGCCGTGGCGGACTCGGCCAGGCCCTTGGCCAGCTCCTCTCGCAGCGAGCCCTGCGCCTTCTCCGCCGTCGCCGAATGGGACACAAAGGAGCCCGCCACCTCAGGGTCAAGGCACACCACGCAACTACCACAACTGCGGCTCCGTTTCGACCGCACCTCCTCCTTGTGGGCGTCCAAGGACTTGGTGATCAGCCAGAGGGCCTCTCTCCCCAGTAGACTCTTGACTCTAGACTCTCTATCGCTCAGCGGATCCTCTCGACAACATTCTCTCGATTCCGCCTTGGAGGCGTTGCCCTTGTAATCGTTCAGGGCCTCCCAAAACCCAGCCCTAGCTCCAGCTGCCTTGCAGCCTTGCAGCCTTGCAGAGCCCGAGGAGCCTCTGTGGCTTTGGCATTTGCGGCCGCCTGTGCTGCCTGGCCGTCCTCCACCTTCTTCTCCAAGGCACTGAGAGAGCTTTGCAAGGCCGTGAGCTCCTCCGGGAAACCGCAAATCAGCCGCTCCGGCCGAGGAGCGTCCCTGCAGCTCTGCAGCCCTGCGCCTCGGCAGACTTCGTGGCCTGTGCTGTTTGCCCTTCCTCCAGCTTCTTCTCCGAGGCAGCCAACGCACTTCGCAAGGCCGCGATCTCCTCAAATCCGCTACTGAGCCGCTACAGCCGTTCTACTGCCCAGCTCTCCCCACAGCTCCTCGCTGCTTTTAGTCGCCTGCTCCGCCTGCCCTTCCTGCATCTTCTTCTCTGAAGCGCTCAGAGAGTCCCGCAAAGTCGCAAGCTCCTCACGTCAAAGCAACATCGGCCTCGGACTGACGACATGTCCGCACGGCCGCCTAGGCTCCTCCGTGACTTTGGCCGCCTGTGCCGCCTGACTCTCCTCCGTCTTCTTTCCCAATGCATTCAACGACGTCTGCAAGGTCGTGATGTCCTGCCGTGGCTCTCTTTCCGACACAACGCAGGACCGATACAGTAAGACACTCTGTGAGAGAAACCACACACTGAAGGAAGCAAAACCTTAACGAAGCTTGCCGGCACGAGACACGAAATACCTGACTGTGTAGTGCCAGTACAACTCGAGGCGACATGGCAGAACGGGCTCCCTTCCCCCACCCATCAATTTCTGTAGTTGAAAACATACATACAGATACAGTATGTAAAAAGATATTACCACCCACCCACCCACCCACCCCCGGAGGAAGCTCGGATATACAACCACTGCTGCATATCCCCGTACTGTTGCGGATGGAAGTCGAAAACCCTGCCAAAATGCTAAATTTCGTGTCCGCTATCGTTGTCTACAGTCAATAGTCAAAGCAGGTTCCGGCTGCGTAGCCGTGTTTCTTGCCGTTTAGTCTGCTCCCATGTCATGTCATGTTATGTGTGTCTGTGATATTTGCCCATACATTTTCTGCTATCTAGTATTTGAGCAGCAGTTACGATGCATGTAGTGTTGCTTCTGTTGAGTTACCGACACCTGCCATCTCATTTTCAACAAGAAACTACGATACACAGCATCTACGGCGAAGTTCCCTTATCTCATGCATAAGGAAATAAACGCAATACGAACCTGCGAACCCATGGTTCCTTCGTGTCTATCAATCATGCGCGTCCGAAGCGTACTACTTACTACCCACGACTTATTCACTGCTCTCTACTGCTTTCTAACGGCTTAGGACTTACTGTTTACCACTTGCAAGCTAAAACCTACAACCTACTACTTGCTACTGATTGCTACTAGTACTACTACTGCTACTACTACTACTGCTGCTACTACTACTACTACTATACTACTACTGCTACTGCTACTACTACTGCTGCTGCTACTACTACTACTACTACTACTACTACTACTACTACTACTACTACTACTAACTACTGCTACTTCTACTGCAGCTGCTGCTACTGCTACCAACTACTAGCTACTGGCTACTAGCTACTTCAACACACAAGCCGGGGTCAAATACTACCCGACCCCTGGATTCAGAGACTACGTAGCTTACAAGTGCCGGAATTGGCTTTAAGTACTATTGACTGACTAACTAACTAACTGACTTGCCTAACGAACACTACTGCTTCACCACCACCACTCCTACTCCTACTCCTACAACTACGCCACCGCCTACTCCTACTCCTACTCCCACTCCCTCCTACTCCTACTCCAACTCTTACTGCTAGTGCCACTGTGTGGGGCAAACGAGAACCAGCTTTGTGGATGGGGGGGCAAGATGACCCGGTCATCTTGCTAATCTTGACCACTTACCGTTTGCTCCACTTGCACCAACTGAGCACTTGCACCACTTGCACAAGCAATGTAATCTTGGGAATCTTGGTCATATCTGGGTAACCTTGCGTGCAAGATTACAAAGATTTCGGTAAAACATTAGCGGCTCTCATTGACTCATTGCCTGCACAATGTACTGCTACTGCTACTGCTACGGCTACGGCTGAAAGCTAATGCTCCTGCTCCTGCTACTGCTACCGCTACCGCTACTCCTACTGCTACGGCTACCTCACTGCTGCTGCTACCGCTACCACCGCCACCTCACCACCCCGCCAACACCATGCTCCCCGCCTCGGTCATTTTGGCCGCCTGTGCTGCCTGGCTTTCCTCCAGCTTCTTCGCCGAAGCACTGAAGGAACTCTGCAATGTCGTGATCTCCTTGGACGCCGAGTAAAAGTACAACAGCAGCAGCTGAAGTGACCTTACAGCTGCAATCGACCAAAAACCCCCCGGCCCCCCACCCGCTCCTCATTGGTTTTGGCGGCTTGTGCCGCTTGACCTTCTTCTGCTTTCTTCTCCGAGGCCATCAAGGCATTCCGCAGGGCCGCGATCTCCTCAAGCACCGGTCGGGTGACCGGCGAGTCGGGAAACGGAGTCGAAAACGCACGGAGGACCGAGTCGGAAAACAGATGACCGAGTCGAAAAAGAAAGAAACCAGTCAGAAAAAGCATGAAATGGCCAGTTTGCTGAACAGAAGCTCTCCCGCCCTTCATAGCAACATCTGCCGAGGAAGAAAAAAGCACTGGCGCACAAGAAGCTCGCGGATTGTTCTTCGCTGCCGATAGTCCTTTTCCAAATCAGGCCTCCTTGTGGGCCCAGCCTTCCCCCAAGCGAGTTGTGCCATTGCTCCGCCCTCTAAGAGCGTTCCACGTCAAATGTAACTTTATTCACGTGTCTGGTCTCGTTCATAGGCTTTGCGCCGCGACGTCGTTTTGAACGCAGAGCTGCGCTGGCAGTCTTCGCTGTCAAGTTTTAACCCCAGCAATGCTGCCACAGCAATCAGCAAATCGCGACACCGCACAATTCGGACATTGCACGAAAATGCAGAGGCTCCACACACTCCAGCAACTCCCCTCCAACTCCTTGGCGGTTGAGGCCGCCTGTGCTGCCTGCCCTTCCTCCGACTTCTTCTCTGCGGCGGCCAGCGTAGTCCGCAAGGACGCGATCTCCTTTGCAGGTCCGATAAACAATTATCAGACATCACCTGTATTCGAACTTCCATGCTCCCCCACCTCGGTCACTTTGGTGGTCTGCGCTGCTTGGCTTTCCTCCATCTTCTTCGCCGAAGCACTGAAGGAACTCTGCAATGTCGTGATCTCCTTGGACGCCGAGTAAAACAACAACAGCAGCAGCTGAGCGAGAAAACTCCCGACGCACTCCTCTGTGGTCTTGGCGGCTTGTGCCGCTTGACCTTCTTCTGCTTTCTTCTCCGAGGCCGTCAAGGCATTCCGCAAAGCCGTGATCTCCTCTCGCGAATCGCTGCAATCTCTCACAAACAATCCGGTAGCCGTCCATGCCAACAATCCCACCTCGGCTGTTTTGGCTGCTTGGGCAGCCTGTCCCGCTTCCGTCGTCTTCACGGAAGCGCTCAAAGAATTCTGCAAGGCTGCGATCTCCTCGTCTGGACCACTGCAAACGCCACGCCACGCTGGAAAGGTGTTTTGGGCCATTGTTGTGTTCAGCTGCCATTGAGCGCCTTTGCTTTGAGGCAACCTGTTGGGGAAGTTCCGGCAGTAGTAGCAGTAGTAGCAGTAGTAGTAGTAGTAGCAGCAGCAGTAGTAGTAGTAGTAGTAGTAGTAGTAGTAGTAGTAGTAGTAGTAGTAGTGTAGTAGTAGTAGTAGTAGTAGTAGTAGTAGTAGCAGTAGCAGTAGCAGTAGTAGCAGTAGCAGTAGCAGTGGCAGTAGCAGTGGCAGTGGCACTGGCAGTGGCATTGGCAATGGCTGTAGCAGTAGCGTAGCAGTAGCAGAGTAGTAGCAGCAGCAGTAGTAGCAGCAGGAGCGGACGAGTGAGTGGAGCAGAGCGAAGAGAGCGGCGCGAAGCGGGGGCTAAAAGGCCGAAGATCGTTGCGTCCTACGCCCCTGAGCCCTGTCGATCTTTCGTTTTTGGCCCGAGGCTGTAGGCTCAACACCCTTTCGATTTTGAATCAGCTCCTGTGTAGACGATCGATTGTGGGTCGAACACCCCGCTTCAGAAGAGAGAGGCGGGGGTGCGACGGGAGGTTCTTAATTAGGTTCTTAATTGGGTTCTTAATCGGGTTCTTGATTAGGTTCTGAATGGCAGGCGCGCGGAAGGGCGAGTGCGCGGCGCGAGGAGGTGCCAGATAGGTGAAAGATAGGTGAAAGATAGGTGAAAGATAGGTGCCGAATTTTCGCGGCGCGACGCGACGGCAAACACGCTCTCTCTCTGGGACATTCCCACACCCCACGTCAGAACACAGTTGAGAGGATCGTGATTCTAAAATTCGGCGTGGACCTCGGAGGCCTTATCGGCTCTAAACTGCAACGGAGTGCAGTTTAGAGCTTCAACGGAGCACAGCTCCTGGGGATTTTACGGTCCGAAATCTGCGGAGAAGGAGGAAGTCGAAGGCTGCAGGCCTGTGGGACTCGCAAGCTTTTTTTTCTCGAGCGAGTCCCACAGGCCTGCAGTCTTCGACTTCCGAATACGAGCAGATTTCGGACCGTGAAATCCCCAGAAGCTGTGCTCCGTTAAGGCTCTAAACTGCACTCCGTTGCAGTTTAGAGCCGATAAGGCCTCCGAGGTCCACGCCGAATTTTAGAATTACAATTCTCTCAACTGTGTTCTCCAGAGGGAAGCTTTACGTTTCTTGCGTTGTTTGTGACCTATCAGGAAGCCGGTAAGTTGCTGGCCCATTCCATCCGGAAGACTATGAGCAGGTGTGGTCAAAACCGAGGCGGGATCTGCGTCATCACAAATCCTAGGTGGTCTTTGCACTGCCTGGCTTGCATTAACTGTGAGTGCATCTGACATGTCTGCGGCGTGGGTCCGTGATATGGGCCAGTTTATGGAGTCAGTTTCCTCGCATGGTTGGCCTACTCAGAGTGATCCAAGATTTCCACCCTATCAACAGTACCTAGTGTTTCAACGGTTGTGCTGGCCTTTCCAAGAGGATGCTTCTGCAGAAGCAGAAACACCGGGACTGCGCGCGGACCCAGACTAGACATGGATCCGAACCGCTGCGGCTTGACTCAATCCGGAAGACGAGATCTGAGTTTTGGTCTTGTCGACTCGCAGGAGAGGCCGAAGTCAATTATCCGCGATCGGCGGGACGGAGACTGACGATGCCATTGGTGCGGGGTGAGGGCACACATGACGCGTGGCACACGATGCCACTGTCTGTATAGAGCAGCGAAAGCCAGAATGCCGAAAGTCGACAAGAGCCTTGAAAAGACTGAGGCGATGCCTCGTTCGGCATTTGATCACGCGTCCCCTCATTAGGCGATGGCGGTTGATGAAACCACCCCGATTTAGGCGATGCTGCTTGATCACTTTGAAAAACCGGCCCCCTCGTTCAGTGACGGCTACATATTGTTTACATTTTTTAAACCGGCCCCCTGAATCGGTGATGGCAGCTGATCGCATTTCTCAAAACCGTCCACTGATTCGGCGTTCCTTCCTTCCATTCTTCCCTCCTTCATTTCTTACCTTTTTTCTCTACTTCGTCTTGTTTTCTCTATTTATGGATTCCCTTCTTTCTTTCTGTCTTCGAAACCACATGCACAAAAAGAGCTTCCCAAAGTAACTGCCGTTTCAGAGAGGTCCCCCTCCAACTCCTTGGCGGTTGAGGCCGCCTGTGCTGCCTGCCCTTCCTCCGACTTCTTCTCTGCGGCGGCCAGCGTAGTCCGCAAGGACGCGATCTCCTTTGCAGGTCCGATAAACAATTATCAGACATCACCTGTCTTCGAAACTTCCATGCTCCCCACCTCGGTCACTTTGGTGGTCTGCGCTGCTTGGCTTTCCTCCATCTTCTTCGCCGAAGCACTGAAGGAACTCTGCAATGTCGTGATCTCCTTGGACGCCGAGCAAAACAACAACAGCAGCAGCTGAGCGAGAAAACTCCCGACGCACTCCTCTGTGGTCTTGGCGGCTTGTGCCGCTTGACCTTCTTCTGCTTTCTTCTCCGAGGCCGTCAAGGCATTCCGCAAAGCCGTGATCTCCTCTCGCGAATCGCTGCAATCTCTCACAAACAATCCGGTAGCCGTCCATGCCAACAATCCCACCTCGGCTGTTTTGGCTGCTTGGGCAGCCTGTCCCGCTTCCGTCGTCTTCACGGAAGCGCTCAAAGAATTCTGCAAGGCTGCGATCTCCTCGCATGGACCGAACTGCAACACCATGCCGCGGTGCGACTTTGTTTTCTGCCCTTTTTGTTCTCTTGGACCTTTGTCTTCTCTGCGGCTTGCTGTGAGGCAAGCTATTGGGAAATGCCTACGTAGATGCTGCTGTTTTCCAATACGTAAGTCAGTAAGTCAGTAAGTAAGAAGCAAGCTGTTGGGGGATACTGGAGAATTAGAGTTTGGCAGTGGTAGTAGTAGTAGTAGTAGTAGTAGTAGTAGTAGTAGTAGTAGTAGTAGTAGTAGTAGTACTAGTAGTAGTAGTAGTAGTAGTAGTAGTAGTAGTAGTAGTAGTAGTAGTCGTAGTAGTAGTAGTAGTAGTAGTAGTAGTAGTAGTAGTAGTAGTAGTAGCAGGTAGTAGCAGTAGTAGTAGTAGTAGTAGTAGTAGCAGCAGCAGCAGTAGCAGTAGCAGCAGCAGCAGCAGTAGCAGTAGCAGTAGCAGTAGCAGTAGCAGTAGCAGTAGCAGTAGCAGTAGCAGTAGCAAGTAGTAGTAGTAGTAGTAAGTAGTAGTAGTAGTAGTAGTAGTAGTAGTAGTAGTAGTAGTAGTAGTAGTAGCAGTAGCAGTAGTAGTAGCAGTAGTAGCAGTAGTAGCAGTAGTAGTAGTAGTTAGTACAATTATTGGAGCAGTAGGAGCAGCAGGAGCAGGAGGAGGAGTAGGAGTACTACAGGGAGTGGCAATTAACTACACCAGTAGCAATTGTATTGATCGCTTATCCAGAAAAGTTCATGACCCCACAAATACCGCAGGTGATTCAGCGGAGCAGGCAACGGGGACCAGTGGACCAGCACTATGCTGCAGCTTCTGAGAGGTCCCCCTCCAACTCCTTGGCGGTTAAGGCCGCCTGTGCTGCCTGCCCTTCCTCCGCCTTCTTCTCCGCGGCGGTGAGAGCAGTCCGCAAGGACGCGATCTCCTTCTGTAAATCATTCGGAATAGTTCGTTTCTGTAGCCCAGGAAAATGGCCAATACAAGAGTGTTGCTGTGTTGATTTCTGGCCGTTCTTTCTCTTCAGCCTCAGACCTCTGTGCTCCATCGACTACTCGGCACATCGTCACAGCCGGGGCAGCTGGGGCCTCCGTGGCTTTCGCCTGTGCCGCGAGGGCGCTCTCTTCCAGCTTCTTCTCCGAGGCTGCCAGCGCCGTCCGCAAGGCCGTGGACTCCTGCAAAGACGGGTGCAGGGCACGCTGAGTTCCCTGCCCCCTTGCACTCGCGGCTCGGCCGCTCAGCCTCGGTGGTCTTTTGCGCCTGTGCTTTGAGGCCCGCCGCCAAAGCTTCTTCCATCTTCTTTGCCAGCTGATTCAAGGAGTTCTGCGAGCTTGTGATCTCCTCCGGCGATCCGACGGAGAATCGGAGAAGTGAGCAACCCAGCTGGGCCCTGGAGGTCCTCCTTCTTTTGCAAGGTTTCTTGCAGAGTCAGAGAGAAGCTTTGCTGCTTTTCGGCAGATTCCTTGCTCTCCTTGCGAAGGGCTTCCAGAGCCGCTGCCTGGGCCGACTGCTGGGCCGACAGGAGCCCCTGCACCTCCAGGCACGCACAACACAGAGACGCAGAGGCTCAGCTGCTCAGCTATGGCGGCTCTTAGAGTGCGAACGCCTCGGCCATGAGCTTCTTTTGAAGCTGCTCCACGACCATCTGAGCCATGCGATGCACCGCGTGCACGTAAGTGCCCGTCGCAATGTCTCCCTTCTGCCTCGGCCATCAGCGTCCTCTGCAGCTGCTCCATCTCAGCCTCCAAGGCAAGACTCTCAAAGACCGAGTCAAAAAGAGCGCACTGAGCACACTCTCGCCTTCAAGGACTCCGCCTGGCTTTCCTGCACCAGCTATAGCAGCTGCGTTCTAGCTGCGTTCAGATCTCACAATTTCTGCAGCCGTGCATGGAAGCGCGGGCCCTGCGGGCGCCTTCTGTGCGGAAACCTGGGACGTCCAAAGCGGGGAAGCGGCCACGGGCCAAGAACCAGCGAGCCCAGGGAGCCTGAAGGGAGCCTGAAGGCCTAAAGGGGAGGGAATCGAACATAGTAATGAGACTAGGGTAGACGGGCAGCTGCATGGAGCCCAGAGGCTACAACGCCTGTGGAAGTAGCACAAACAAAGAACTAACTGCGCTACAACGCATGTGGAAGTAGCAGAAACAAAGGTATAGCAGTGTGCTCGGGTGCCGCCAGCTGCTCTCGCAGCAGCAAAGAAGGAGAACACTGGGCTCCCGCGCAAGCACCGCTCCGGTGCACAGGAGAAGGAGCAGGCGGCCCAAAGGAATGGCCATCGTGAGGACAAGAGAAGCCGAAGGGCCGAAGGGCCGAAGGCCGGCCGCAAAGCGCCCGCTTCTAACGTGACGGTCAACGGCTTTACGGCACTTTATACGGTTTTCAGTTTTCCTGTGTCTCGAGCTCGCTTCTCCTGTTCCTGTGCCATCAGAGTTCCCTTGCAGGCTGCGGCGCTCGATGCAAAGGCCATGTCGGACAGCTGTCGCGCGCGAGCTCAGTATCCGCTATGCAGCCGTGCGGGCGCTTTGTCTCGAAAAGGGGCGAAGCGCTAGCTGAGATCGCGAAAACTCTGTACCTGATCGCTGCCTTTTGAAGGCGGCGGAAATTGAAAGAGAGAGGCCTTCAAACGGGAAGGGGAGGCATGCTCCCTCCAAGGCTGCAAAGGGTTCTCCTCTCGACGCAAGTGCAACCGCCGAAAGGCGGCCGAAACGCCTTTCAGCAGGGGAAGGCTTCGACCGCCGTGTCTCAGCGGAACCTCGGCTCGGCTGCGACTGCGCTCCGACGAGCGCTCGGACCCTTTTGAAGCCCCTGCGAGCGCCCAGCGGGTTCCACATGCCGGGGCCGCTCTGCAACTTCTCCTCCTCGGCGTCGAAGATGGCCCTCAGAGGAGTCAGGAGGAGAGGAGGAGAGGAGAGCTTGGCGGCCCTGCCTTCACGGCTCAGCTGGGCTCCCGGCTCGAGGCTCTGCTGCTTCTTCTCCTGCTCCTCAGGGCCTCACTTTGACGAAGGTGCCGTGACTTGCGCTGCTGCAGCATTCTGAGAACCTAGTTAAAATTCGAGAAATGTGCTCAAGCGTTGAGGGCAACTAATTACATGTGTGCCGCATCCTCGTGATCTCGCTATGAGCACAAGCAATACTTCGGAATGAGATGCATCTATGTGTATATTATATATGTGGGTAATGTTATATACCCACCCCTGTATTGTCAATCAGCTTTCCCTTCTATATATGGTTATAACCTTGTGTTTGGTTAAAACCAATAGGGCGCCTAAACCACTAAACCAATACAGCATTAAGCCAGTACTTTTGCCCTATACCACCATACCAACAAACCAATCCTTTTGCCTCAGACCACCAAACCAATAAACCGTTAAATCATTCGACCAATCATTTTAGTTTTCCCCCTAATGAACCTAGACCCACCCCTAAACCATTACACCATTGAACCAATCATTTCCCCAGTGAGCCTAACATACCAATATATACATAGGCCAAAAGGATTGGTTTATCGCTTATTGGCTTTTTGGTTTAAGCCTCCGGTGAGTGCTGCTATGCCAAATCGAATGGTTTGGTGGTTTAGGCCCACCGTGCCCCACAGTTTCGGTCTTCCGTGCGTTCAGGGCGAAAGGGTTGGTGGAATGATTTAAGTCTCCCCCAACACCTAGCGCCAAAACCTAGGCGGTAACACTTAAACCCAAAAGTATAACGGTGAAATGATTTATTGGTGAGGCGAGGGGTTGTCTGTTGGTTTAATGGTTTCACCAATATTGGCAAGCTGCATGTGTTAAGGTTCCAAACGCCTGAGGGCTTATAAACCAGGGTTGTGGTTTATACACTTGGGGTTGCCGTCATTGTCCCGGACTGCAACAGCAATGAAGCTAAGTAAGGACTTGAAGAACAGATGCTCCTGGCATGCGGCATTCATTCGGCTTTCTTGAGGCATATGCAGGGCTTTGTAGCGAACATAATTCGCATATTCCAGGGGCCAGATGCATACTCTTGCGAGTTTAGCAGAAAGGCCATATACCGGACTTTGCACAATGGTCTGTCAGTTCCCGTACATCGGACTACAAGAGACAGGCCAATCTAATCCCTTCATCCATTGAATAAATCCCCCCTGAATGTAAACAATTCCCCGGCCGAAAAAAATTCAAATTTCCAGTTTTGAGCAAAAAGTTTCCAAATGCGTAGGTTCAAAGGCATGTTGAATTAGGGCCCAGGTAGGATCGGCATGAAGCGATTGGAACGAATCTCGCCTTACCAGGCTAGGGCTTGCATCTGCATTTGGAGCGCGGACATTTGGAGCACGAACGCGGCGTGCGAGGGAGGTCCGAGGGTGGCATTTTCAAGGTTTAGCGGTCTAGATTTGGAATTCCCAGGCCAGGGCCGCATTTGGAATTGGCACGGTCGGCATGGAGAATTGGATATTCGCAGGCTGGGGCCATTGTAAACAACAGAATTGTTCATATTAGGGGGAGTATTTTGGACTGGATTGGACTCTGCCTGCGGAAAGCCACTGGGTGCGGACTGGTAGCTGTTGCTGACCCTTGCCTGGGGACTTTAGATGCTTTCACGCGCCCTAGCCTGGGATCTCCGGAATATCTTGCATGTTTCATTACTGTCTCGATCCGGAACTCCCAGGCTAGGCGAGTGAACACACCTAAAACGTGGCGCGTGGCGATTTCGCAACTCCCAGGCTGCTTTTACTTAGATGTGCAGCCTTGCCTGGGAGAAGAAAATTTAGATTCGATTTTCGGAAATCCAGCCTGAAAACACCCGAAATCCACCGAATGTTAAATATTAAACGCCCAAAATCATTCTTTATATCTGTGGGGGTTATTATCACGGGAAGTGATTGTGTAAACCCCGCCGAAGCAAGGATCCGCTCAATTTGGCCAGCTGTTCAAGCCAACAGGCCATGCTCAGGCTCAGACGCATATTCCTGCATTCCCATAGCTTTACTCAGACAGTCTGACGGAAGGACTGCACAGCATTCTCTTTTCTCGTATTGCCCTCCAAAAACCCAAGTGTTCCGAGATCCCAGGAGAAAAGTCGACAGTCGACAGCTGCATCACTTCCCTGATGGATAAGGCCGTCTTTGCTCGCTTAAGAGAGAGAGAGAGAGAGAGAGAGATCAAGAAAGTTGGTTTTGCAATATCTGCGAATATAAATTTATGCTGCCCCCCCCCTCAGGTGCCCAGGTTTTCGTCTTTGTGCTGATAGCACGAAGGAAGTCGGACAGAAAAGGCTGAAGGTGCACGCGCATGGTCGCGAGAAGCCGACATATAGTACTAGTAGTGAGCGAGTGTGACAAAACTGCAGGGCATGGCGAAGCAGGCCTCGTGAAACCAACTAGGAGAAATTGCTTTGCACGGCATGGAGGTCATACTGTAGCATCCCAAGGCCATGCGCGCAGGTTTCGGATCAAGGTGGATAGTGGCTATGTTTAATTGGCTGTCTATATGGTTTTTACACACGCAACAATGTCATTGCTGTGGTGGGTTTTGCCGTCTCTCACATGAATTGCTGTGTTCATTGGTTCATTCAGCCATATATGGAATAAGCCTAAAGCAGTGTCATACAGTGTCATTATACCTGTCAAAGCCTTTAGTCTTCGCAGCACTGTACAATGATTCATGCGTGTCTGTCAAATTAGCAGTCAATAGCGACAAAAGTGTGAAATCGTGTTTCACGATAGTGCATAGGTTTCGCAATTCTTATTGGAAGTATAGTCTCCATTGCCTCAGGAATCCGATCTCCGTTTCTTGTCTCAGTCTGTTCTTCTATATCGATTTCAAAACATCAAGTGTGGTTTTAGTATTGCCTCTCACAGTGTTGCTATCACATCTTGTAAAACTGCCATTATTCCTGTTACTGTGGTTATCATACTTCATCAATACCAAGCCATTTAGCACCATGTACCACCGCTTCTGTAATTTCAGAAAGGGACGCTGTGGGGCTCCGGTTTTTGCACGCATGAGGTTTTGCGATGTTTTGTGCATTGTCGCTTAAAGTTTCGCCTTGGAATGTTTTAAGACTTTCGTTCGTAATTCAAAGCGTGAGGAGGTCCTCCATGGCCAGGGCCTCAGGGCGGGAAGCTTCAAGCCAGCCGCCCAGGCCCCAGGGCGTCCCACCCTCCATAATTTCTGCATCAAGTTTTCCTGCGTCAATTACTTACTGCTGTGTTTGTTCATTCGGAGTACTTCGTATATTGTTCAGGAACCTGGCCTAATAATAGCCCAGCATTGTGAAGTACATGTAGTACTTGCTGAGTCCTGTGTGTTATACATTCTGCTAAGTTGAGTATAAACCTACCAGAGAGTACCACGTGAATACGTACACTTGTGCTTCAGAATCTTCTTGGTAGGATGATGGTTAACCAAGTGACACATTTGCTTGCTTTTTTACGTGTTGAGAGCGGGTTCTTCGTGTTCCAAGTCAAAAATAATCCAACACGCCGCGGCTGCGTATTACACCCTAGGATGTATGATGTGGTTTATTAGTCAAGCTTGCTAGTTTTTCACGCCAAGTGATTTCCACATCTTTAATCCGAGTTCAGTTCATCAAAAGTGAGTGCACCATACAGGTAATATCCAATTTTGTGGTCGCAGAACCGTTTCGCAAAGTCTGCACCTACCAAATGATGACAAGTTGACAACGATGTATGTCAGAATTCTAGTCAAGGGCTCTTCGTGTTTATTGTAAGCACCAGAGCCACACTAAAGGATACACAAACACAACGACCAAGGACCCCCATGCAAACACGAAGCAACATAAGTACATGCTTTCTACATTGATCTTAAGAAGTGGGCGATTTAGCCAGCACAAGCCTGTTCGTGCAGCAATAGCTTTCCTATAGTGAAATTTAACAATTTACAGTGGAGCCTGGGATTTGAGGCGCCGAGGAGACAGAAAAAAACACATACATCTTGGTAGTTTTCCTTTACATGTCCCTCTAGTAACCCTACCCATTGTGAGTTGGGCATGGCAGACCCTTTTCAATCAGGACGCTGGGAGTCTTGGTTTTGAATATGGTTCTTGAGGGATCAGCCATTCTTGCTTTTCGGTAGAAAATGCATAGACCTATACTCCTTCACAATTGGTTATCTACTGTCTAAGCAGGGACATTTTTATTTAGATACTTTCCACTACTAGTTGTACAATGACCAGTCGTCTGGAATTAATACTGAAATATGACAGAAAGAATGCTCATGTATCTATTCTCATACATACATACATACATACATACATACGTACGCACGTCTGTATATTTGTATATATGTGTGTATATATATATATACATTATTGCTATGCGCACTCCATTTGTATGTGCGTGTCTGCACAGCGACAATGACCTATACTGACATTGTGCCGAAACAAAGACGTCGACACTGCAACACCCCTGGTCACGAGGACTTGAATCCATGATGCCTTGAGTTTCTGGGGCTCTGGCTCTGACTCTCGCCAGGGGAGCCCTTGAAGGCATCAAGGAAAGCCGAGAGCACGTTCTGCCAGGAGCAGGCACGCACACCATTCATCACCTACACTGACACCCATCCGAAGCTTATATCAGACCTCTCACATCTATATTGACATTTAGGCACACAAGACAAGTCCTGATCTTCCTTGGCCAAAGCCAACTTCATGTTGGACCCAAAGCGAGAGTTGAGCACCGTGAGAAACTGTCGGAAGGTTTCAAGAAGTCTGCATGCACTCGAAAGCAGAGCCGTCCTGGGTCATGCCAACACCCTGCGTATTCCACATCTCATCTCCGAATGTGGCGCTGATCATCACCTGCACGCAGCGGCGCAGCGGAATCGACGCAGAGATGTTACGGAACACTTGGCGCTGTGTGCGGCCAGGCTGCCAACTGAGCCCCGGGGCGAACCTGCAGAGAAGCGAAAAGTGCAGGCACAGAGGCACAGCACAGCGCAGCATAAAGGCTTCGCTGGTGCTGTTCGGCTGTTCGGCGCTGGGCTGCCCGACTCCTTGAGCCCAAGCGTCGCTGGACTTGTCCACGTCCTGCTAAGATCGCAGTCTTCGTAGCTCCCAGAACGTCACGCCTCACTCTCTCACTCTCGCGGCGGTGCCCCGCTTCGAGACGGGGTGTCTTCTCCTATCCTCCCAGCGACGTCTGTCCGAGGCCGGAGAGCTTTCCTTTCGGGCTCACAGGGGCCGCCTCGTATCGTTGGTACTACGGCATTTCGGTGCGTCTACACAGTGCTTTCAAACAGGCGGGCATTATTTCCCAAGTTTTGATCAGTGGTTCTGAAGTCACCATCATATAAAGCACCCAGCTTCAGCGAAGTGCGGGGCCATCAGCATCCCTGTCCAACCGCTTCGGATGTGGACCGGCTCCATTTAGCTCCGGATGTTGAAGCAGCTTGGCCGAATTCCTCACAAGATCGCGACGGTAAACCTTTGGAGCATGCGCCCGTAGCACAGCGCCATTGTGGCAAGGATGGTGCGGAGAAGTGAGACTCAGACGTCTCCAGCCAACGTGGCGCTTCGGCATTCCTGCGGCCCAAAGTCCTTCCTGTTCACGCCGAAAGTCCATCACATGTTCGGTAGCCGTTATACCTCTGCGTCACAAACGCAGCTATATTATATATATACAGAGTTTTTTGAGTGTGAGAGAGGGAGAGAGAGAGAGAGAGAGAGAGAGAGAGAGAGAGAGAGAGAGAGAGGGGGAGGGAGGGAGGGAGGGACGGAGAGGGGGGAGGGAGGGCTCAGGGATGCTCAGGAGCTCATTCGCTTTGTCGCGTCCTTGACGTAGATGTCACCGCCGCTGCGCTCTTCGAAGTCCACGCCCAAGGGCATCGACACCTCCACCACCTCGATGCCAAAACAGCGCCGCCAGGTGCAGCAGATGAGTGGGTTTTTGCAGGAGCGGTGGCGGACTTCGCGCTGCTTCGCCCTTCCGTCCGAGCCCCCCGGCGCGCGCAGAGTCCTCGTCGGCCTCCCGCTCCGCGTCTCAAGCTTTCCGTATACGGCTGCAGGCTGAGAGGCTCAGAACGCCATGGGCGGGGGCTCAGGCGGATCGCGCGCACGCTCGCTCCTGCCGCGCAGATCTGGTGCCGGTTTCTGCTGGGTCCTGCGAATGAAGTGCTCACTTGAGGACAGATGCTGTTCATATGACCCTTCCTGCTCCGGCTCGCTGTTCAGGAAAGGCAAATCGAAGACTTTCACTGGCAAGATGTGTCAATGTTCGGGCTCGAGACTGGAGCCGCTCTGCACCGCTCTCTGCACCGCCACCTCGGCGTGGTGTCGAGGAAGGCAACGAGGACGTTCTCAAGGTCCTCCCACAGAGGAAGGTCTCATGTGCCTCAGACTCATCGGGCGGCTTCACGAGGGCTGTGGGCTGTGGTGTCTGAAGGGCCGGGCAATCTTCGCTGTCGTCAGCCTGAAGAGCTGATGCCGGTGCACAGGCCGCACTGCCAGAGAAAGTCGAGGTGGCGGGCGCAAGTGCAAGAGCTGCAAGTCCTGAAGACGCTTGAAAAGCGAAGACCAGAGCTGCTCTCTGCATTAGGACTTGGGCTTCAAAATCCACACTCTGAGGGCCGAGCCCGAAGAGCGGCGTGTGCTTGGAGCCATCCTGTCCTGGCACTGGAGCTGAGCTGAGCGCTGCTTTCTGGGATGGTCTAGGAGTCCGAGGGCTGCTCGCCCGACTGCCCGACTGCCCTGCCTCTCTCGAATTTACCCAAGTGTCTCTTGAGCCTTGAAAACCTACATGTAGACTGTAGACTCTATAGATACTACACAAAATAGAGCATGCACCAGTGCTGCGGCTTGAGGCGACCGTCCGATCCGATCCTTTTTCAGCCCACGGAGTCTTCCAACGCAGCGTCAAGCCGGTCAGGCCGGCCGTCTCTGCAACGCGACGTGGCGGTCTCAGCACGCCATCGCAGCCATCGGAGCTAGGAGGGAGACGCCGCTGAGTCGCTCGAAACGCTGAAAGGCGGCGACGGTCGCGAGAGTGACCTGAGACGAAACGCTCCGAGCTGCAGTCACGACGGTCACGGCTGAAGCGGAGAGGCGGAGAGAGCCCCGCGGCCCCGCTGCCGAAGGCCCAGCTACGCTCCGCGCGCTCCGCTCCGCGTCAGAGGCTTTCGTCGAAGCTCGCCGCCGCCGTCACCGGCGTCACCGCCATCACCGGCCGCCCGAATTCAAAGGGGTGGGCGACTGAACGCCGAAACCAGCACTGAAACCAGCACGGCGACTCCGCCTGCACGGTATATGGACGTGGACTTGCAAGGAGCTCTTTCTGCTTTGAAGACTTCGGCTCAAGGGCTCAAGGGCCCAAGCCGCACAAGAACTCGATCTCAAAGCTCACAGACTCCCCGCCAACTCTGCAACTCTTGACCACTGGCTGCCTATATAAGTTGGCATTCTATTTTATCTGAGTTTCGCAGCCTCAACGAGTCAACTGCCTTAACTGCGATTCTGAGTGTTAAGGGCCCTTCGCGAACGGGAAGGGCTGGGAGAACCCGAGGAGAAGCGCCGCGGCAGCAATGCCCGCCGCGCCCCCAGGGCCTCCGCCGACTTCTCCCAACTGCGCCAAGGCTCGGTCTGCCTCGGCTTCTGCCTCGGCTCGCCGCACTGTCACCTTCAACTTCGCCACGTCACCGGGCCGCAGCCTCCTTAAGACGCCGAATGACACGCGGACAAGCAGGATGTGTCAAGGGTGCACAGCGACGTATTTCGTTCGTGCATGCAGTCGTGGTGTGGTGGTTGCAGCACAGCCGCCGCGTCCGCAGCTGCCGCGCTGGAGGCGACGATGCTATCTCAAAACGGGTACCAACAACTTGACTTCAAACCACTGGTCACGAGCTGTCAGCGCTGCCTGAGCTGGCAGGGCCCTCTGGGCTGTGCTTGGGTGCCTTCACCGTGAACATGCTCTGGCTGCTCTGGTTCAGTGGGAGCGACAAGGGCACTGCGCCTTTCGCACTGCAGCTTTGGCAATGCTTATGGAAGCTGGTCTTCGAAAAGAAACTAAGAAATGAGGTGCTGGAGGGGTAGCCCGCACCTTCGGATCACTGCCGTTAAAAATAGCTCAGACAAACGCCTCGGCACCAGTACATTTTCTACTCGACCAAACTCGCATCATCCTCAGCGTCTGGCTCCACGGCTAGTGGCCGACTGGTCCGCGTGCAGATACGACAGTGCATTGGCTTCCTCGCCGCGATCGAGCTCGTGCGCTGCAGAACCCTGTGTGTTGCATCGTTGAGAGTGAAAGATGCCGATGCCGACGGGCGAGGCCGGGCGCGAGGCGGACAGGCACTAATGGACTAACGGGCCCGCCGCGAAGCGGAGCAGCATGAGTCTAGGCTCTGCGCGCTCTGTGCATCTGAAACACCTTGTAGGTTCTGTTCGTTCTACGGGGTGCCGGGTACGTCGACTTGGTTTGTTCCATGTGCAAACGAGCCGACGCGCCGAAGTCGGTGGCATGATGGGGTCGAGTCGAACAAGGAATCAAGGGCTCACCCTCTCACAAGCCTGCTGATAGCCATTACGCTGGGATTCGCTCTGGCCAGCAGCATCAAAATGGCTGTGTGGTCTCCTGGCGCTGTAGCTTCGAGGCAGCACCGCCTCCGGCGCGAACGCAACTTACGTGGTTTCAGGGAGCAGGCATCAAGATCTGCCTAGCCCTTCGGACGCTACTTGGAGGCGGGCACACGGAACAGGCAAGCTGCGAGCTGTGGGAGCACCTCAGCTCGACTCGCTGGACTGGCGAAGTTTGAGTGCCTGCAAAGTGGGCTTCCTGACTGTGGTTAAAAGCAGCATTCGCGAGTGCAACGGGCAAATGTCTTTGGCTTATGGATCCTCCAGACTCGCGAGTGCAGGACGTGCGGGGTTAGGGGAGGCGGGGTCTGCTCCGGGTGCCGACAAGGCCGTGCGCGACAGGTGCACTGCACAAGCTGCTGAGGTTCATTGACACAGGACAGGTCAAGCTGCACCTGGCACTGGCACCTTTGTGGCTGGGGATTTCAGTGTCAAGCATGACGGCAGTCTTCGGCACAGCACCAGCACTGGGATTGCTCGCACAGTGTGAAGCACTAGCTCATGGTTCGAAGGCAACTGCCTCAAAGCTTGGAGGGCATCCCGGCTCAGGATTCAGTCGCGGGGCACCTGCGCAGAGCTTCAAATGCATTATGCAACGTCTAGGAGTCTAGGGCCCCACAGTGAAGACCGAGAAGCTTAGTTGGCCAGTGATGTTCCTAGGCCGAAGCACCGAAAGAACTTTGTACAGCACAGTCTTGGCGTTCAGCGATCGGAAAACTCAGCATTGCGATGTTGCAAGAAGGAAAAGTGCTGAAAGAACCGTCGCAGAAGACCAGGGTTGAGGGCACGCCTTGTAAGCCTTGCGAGCCTCGGCCTTCGTCTTCTTGTCACTGACATAGGCTGCGGAGCGGCAGTCGAGACTGCGGCGCTACGAAGCAGCAAGAGAAAGCTCCACGGCCCACACTGCCACAGGTGCAGAGAATTCGCGTTTTATTCATCGTTGCCGCCGCACAGGTGAGAGACACAGTAAGGGCTCCAATACAAGAACGTGGCCAAACAGGCTCTGGAAGCGTTGTGGACTTCTTGGGTGCATGAAGGCGCAAGCTACACAGCTACACCCACAGCGACAATCGTCTGGGCATGCCGGAGCTGTGTCTGGAGCCTGCTAAGCCTGCAAGCTCCTTTCTGCCTCGCATGCCCGCAGAACCTCAGTGCCTGCAGCCTCGCTCACTCAAGCACTCAAGACGAGGACTCGCTTGATTCTTGCAAGTCTCACTGGCGAAAGCAACGCAGTGCGTGCTGCAGGTGCCGCAGGTGCCGCTGGGCGCGGGCCAGCGGAGCCTGGCAGGCTGCGCAGCTGCAGGCACTGGCGCATGCTGCGGCAGTCAAGCGCAGGACTCAGGCAGAGAGCCTACGGAAGGGGGTGGTGCTTCGGAGTTTGTGCAACAGGACGGGGAAATGGCAAGGCTCTGAAGCGGCAGTTTCGGAAGTGAAAGCCTCGGAGGCGGAGGCGGAGGCGGCATCTCCGAAGGCTCGGTGTCTGAAGTCTTCGCATTGCTGTGACCATCGCTGCGTAACGTGCAAACACAACGCTCCGCCGCACGCCTCGCTTCCTCAGCCGCCACAAAGACAAGAGGTTTTGTGGGAAACTAGCACTGCCTAGCCGCAGCCCCCTCACAAAAAAACCCTTAAGTGCAACGACGAGCGTGCAATTGTGCACTCTTCATGTGCGCAAACCTGCGCTTAGCCGGTGCATCAGGATAGTGAGAAGGGGCACGAGAGGCGAGAGGTGCAGGACACGCCTTGACTGTTGGACACACCGGGCACGGGCATTTCTACTAAACCTGCAGCTCAAGCACGAGCAGGAGCATGTACATTCAAGACACATAAGCAGGTGAGCACGAGCTGGCAAGGAACAGGGCACCCATGGCTTCTTCCGAATCCCTTTTTGAAGCCTTAAAACTGGCTTCTACATGGACTGAGGCACTGAGCAGCGGCAGAGAGACAGCGGCGGAAGTCATGGAGTCTGGAATCAAGACAGAGACATCATACTGAAACCGCTGCTCAGCTGAGCCTTTGCTAGCTAGACTTAGACAGTGCATTTGAGAGGCGAATTGCCGTTAAGTTGCATACTTTAGTGCCGAGGCGAAGCTGCGATCGTGTTATCCTCTTGTAGCCATCCGCTCTGAGTCTGGCAACTTGCCGTGAGCACTCCAATGGGCGCACCATCCCCATCGAGCACTCCCAGACAGCCCAGCATCGGTGAGAAACCATGGTTCTATAGCTCCACCTTCACCGCGAACTTGAGGGAAGTTGCAAAGGAGACAGCAGAAGGAGAAAAGTATAGATGCCTCTTACACTGTTCGCTCGACTTTCCAGGTGTGAGCAGGCAAGCAGGCTGGGAAGCTCGGCCAGCCTCATTGGCGACTTCTTGTGTGCCAAGCTCTGCAACGGCACGGGACTAACCGTCGGCAAACCCGAGCTCTGAGACTCTGAGACTCAAGATGGAAAGGCTGCTCGTTTTCATCGTAACAAAACGCTAGAGCTAGGGCGGCCAGGGTTTAGGGTCTCCTCTTCATACAGTGGCAACAGGGCATCCATGGCAGTGGCAACAGGCTCGGGAGAAGGCCTCAAGGAACCGGAAAGCCCTGAGACCCCTACGGCATTGGTCAAAGCCACCGCGAAACCGCCGTTTGGCTCGGACCGCTGCGTGCTTGCGCCCGTAAGAATTCATCTCACCATCTGGGAAGTTTTCTGCAAGACACCCAAGTTTTGCTTGGGTGAACGCTTGCCATCACCCACCCCGGCAGTCGCACATTGACTGCTTCTTCTGAGAGGCTGAGGCGGTGGGCAGCCACAGCAGCAGGCACTTGGAAGGACGACTCCTCTGCCCTACACTGGGCCTTGTGGCGCGGAGTTTCAGCGACGGCATCAAGAGAAGTGAACAAAATCAAAGTCTTGCAGTCCTGGGAGCCCTGAGCGATCTTGGAGGCCTGACCACAAAAGAGCGATATCCCCCAAGCTGTCTAGCTTGCGCTGGAAGGCCACGCGCAGCGCAAGAGTACAAGGGAATGAACGAGGAGAGGCCAGATGAGTCGGCAACCCGGGCAAGATGGCAAGCGTCAAGCAGGCGGCACGATGCGGGCCGTGATGTGAGCCGCGCCTGTGCCCCGGATGTGCAGAGTCAGGGCCAGCGCGACAAGGCAAAGGCGACGACACACTTCCGGCAACTTGGGGTCGCTCCAACTCCTTTCAGAGGGGCAAGGATATGACGCATAATGCTGGGCTCGGCCTTCCGAGATGGGCAGCGTCCGGACTCTCAGTCTCAGTGTCGGTGCTGTCACAGACTCGGAGCCCGAGCCCATGTGCGGCTGAGCGGAACGGCGCCAAGGACTTTTTGCAAGGCCGCATCTCACAGCTCATTGACTTAGATGAGCATGCTCTCAAAGCCATTCTGGACGCACTGTGCAAAAGGTCGCGAGCTGAGTCCACATAGCGACCCTTCCGCACCCACACAGTAAGGTGTCCGAGCTCGGTGCCTGTCGGGCCTGCAAAGACGGAGTGCCATCGAAAAGGCACAGAGGACCACTTCGGGCACTGCAGCCGCAGACTCGGCTGCCCGAAAGGTGCGGTGAGACACACAGCTGCACACGGAACTGTGCCTTTGCTATGCCGCTTGTCAACTCGTTGAAGTGAGAGGTTCTGGCGACAGTGTCACAGCATTGCAAGGCCACCCCCGACACTCAGACATACGCATCTTCAAGCTGAAAGTTGCAGCCCGCGGAGCACGTACAGCGCACTTGCATAAACAGAGGCTCAGTGCAGCCCGAAATGCCCGTGCAGCATCTCACTTCGATTTCTCCAAAGATGTTAGGTTATCACAAGCATGCTGGACGCAACCAGCCCTTCCTCCCAGTCCTCAATGAGCTACTGAGGATAAGTGCACGACTTGCACCCGAGGGCCCGCGGAAGGCGCGTGGCACGCGGGACCAGTTATGGATGTGACATGGAAACACCACAATCTAGGCAAGCCTCAGGACAAAAATGAATACGCAGGTGCCGCTGCTCCTTTTCTCGCAAGCCAAATTTTGTTTGGGACGCTCTTAGGCAAGGTGCGACGCATGGGAAGCCTTCTGAAGCCTCCTAGGCTTAGTGCTCGCCTTCACTCGCATGCAAAACGCCTTTCCCGCATGACTTGCTCGCCTTCGACAAGAGGGCAGATGCAACAGATGCAATGAGCATGGCAAGTTGCTCCCGTTGCTGAAAACCAGAAGAAAGCTCTGAGTCGCATGATTCATCTAAGACGGCTGGGCACCACAACAACAAACAACCATCCAATGATTCGGATTGCCCTATCAATCTATGGTTCTATGACATTCCACTTCCGTGTGAGACGGCGAGGCTATGCAGCCCTTTGCGCCGCAAGCTGACACACACGACTACCCTTACCCACACGCCTCAGGATGAACATGGATAAACTATATCTAAACTTCAAAGTGTGTTTTCCAATTAAGCATCCGGACCCTTGGCATCATGAACGGCAGCGCACGGATTTAGATGGCTCTTCTCGGTGCTAGATGCTGCCCAGTAAGCCTCTTTCTTCCGAAGTCAACTGACCGGCTTCACTCTTGCGACTTGCGCCCTCGTGCACCCTGCAAGCGCAGAGACGCACAGCTGGCCAACGGCTTCCCAACGCCCTGCTGATGCCGGGGCGGCAGGCTAAACTCTTAAGTAAGATTCTTCAACTTAGAACAGCTCAGTGGCTCAGTCAATGCCGTCAGTATTACTCCAACCCTCCCGTCTCGGACTCAGCTACTCGAGCCCACAGCTCTGAGTCGCACTCGCGAGACAACTCGGTAAAAGCCGGCACCTGGGAGCTGCGCCTAACGATGCAAGCTTTGAGCGTTCTCAAACCCTCACAGCCTGGAAACCTATTGACATGATTGACATGCTGCAGTGCGTGATGCTATTACTGCTGTCTGCTGTTCCGGTGCAGGCATTGCCACTTGGAGCGACGTACCTTCGGCCTTGCCTCGTGCCTAGCGGACGCTAGCAGTGGCCTCTTCGGCCCCGCAGCGCATGCGGTGCGTCGTGCCACCAGAATAGCATCTTGCAAGCAGTCCAAGCATTCGACATGAGGGCAAACCAAAAGCACGCCCACCTTCAGCCAGTTTGCACGAAACTTGTTCGCTGATGCGCCGGCCAGGAACTTGCACAGACTGGCGATCTGCCTGAAGGGCCTAAAGCCTGCACGCAGCCTGCATGCTTTGACAAGCTGAAAGACGGTGCAAGCGGACACGAACGCGACCGCCAGCCGCGGCTGCAATTGCAGGCCGCGGCTGCAGGCGAGGTCGGGGAGAGAAGTCGGCGCCAGACGGCCACGGCCGTGAGGACATATAACGCGATTATGATGTTTGGACGCCCGTCAGGCCGATGGACCCGTGCCCGTCGTGGTGCGACGTCCCTGTGTCTGAACCTCTCTTAGTCTGCTGCGTCTGCGCGGCATTAGCGGCGGTCTAAGAACCTCAGGGGAGAAGCGCGCTTCAAAGCTCAAAACAGTCTCCTCCGTCTCTCACTTTAAGGCTTCACGAGGAATCTTCGAGGACTCTTCGATGTCGATAAAATCACGAGACCTGTGCAGGATGCAGAGGATGCAGGCACTCAGCCGCAGGCACTCAGCCAGGCACGGCAAACAAGGAAAGCAGGACCACCGTGCGAAGGCCGCCCTGCGGGCTGCAACCTCCGCACTCTCCGCACTATGATTGTCGCATGCGAGCGAAGCCCCACCGTTTCGGGGCCGCCGGTATGGTGAGGGCGAGTGCACTTGCAGCTTTGGTTGCAGGCACGGCCGTGAGCCCCGTGTCCTGGCAGCGACTAGAAAGAGTCTCGTAAAAGCAGTCCTTAACGCCTCAATGCCTTAATGCCTGCCCCTCAAAAAAACGGTGCTCTGCCTATAGGTCCTAGGTGCGACAGCGCTTAGTCGCCTCTCTGGGGCACGGCTCACCGCTGCTTTTGGCTCACACTGGAAGACTCGAGCTGGAGCTTGCTCAGGCATGACAGAAGGGGTGCGCCGAATTGCAAGCTGCCAGCTGGGACGGTCCGGCGAGAGGCCTAGAGTTCCAGCAGCCTCCTTTTCACTAGCTCCGACGCGAACCTGCCGAGGCCGAGCATGCAGGAGCCTTTCCCAGCCTGCTAGCTATTCCATCGCTAGGACAACGAGCCCGTCGCCTTCACGCAGCGGCAGCAAGAGGCATGAAGAGAGCCCGTGGGCGCAGAGAGCCCGCTGCAGCCTTCGAGACTTGCAGTGACTTGGCGGCCGCGTTGAATCCAGTCGTCGACTGCGAGCCTCGAAAAAGATGAAGCGCGGAATGCGCATGAAAAAGGACCGTGACACGCGAGCTCGGACTCGTTCTCCCTTAAGTCCCGCCGGCCCAAATCCCTACGTGGCCCTGGCCGGGCCCGTACCTCGCGACTTAAAGCGCCTTAACTCCCCGCCACCGCCGAACACCCTTCACTATACAAACTCGGGAGTACCGTCGCGGCTGCGCGCAGAGTGCTAGTGCCTTTGGCGAGAAGCCTCCTGAGCCTCCTGTCTAGTCTAGAGTCGGAGCTCGGTGAGCTCGGCGACTTTGGACCTGCACGGCCTGTAGAGTGCAAGAAAGAAGCAGTCGCAACCGGTTCCGCCTGTTCCGCCGGCTCCGCCGGCTTCCCGGAAGCCGAGAAAGCGCTTCAGGACTTCAGCCGCGCCGGCTGGGAGATCCAGTAGAAACTCTGATTTTAAGCATGAAAGGGGAGCCTAGGGGCGCTAGGGACTTAGGGCTTAGGGTGCTTGGACCGGGCAAAAGGCTCCTACGCACAGCTCCCGCCATCGGGACCTCCACTCAAGAAGAGGGCCAGGTCGGTCAGGTAGCAGAGAGAGGGACTGTGAATTGAAACTTCAAGTTAGCGCCGGCGCAAGGCGACCCTTAGAGGGCCTAAGGCCCAAGGCGCCTTGGGCCTTCCAGGGAGGTTTCGGCAAAGGCCGCCCCCGCACAGCGGGCGACACAGACCGTTAGGCTCCGTACACGAGCCCTCGGTCGGAACCCCCGTCCCGGCCGTCGCTGTTCTCAGTCACCTCAGAGGTCGAGCCTCTCAAGCCTTTCATGCCATGCAGTCCCACAGCATTGCACCTGCAGTGCTTGCAGTGCTTCAAAGCAGTGCCAACAAGGCCAGACGAACCCTAAATGCCCCTCGTCATCGCCTGACCAAAGCAGTGCCAAGCCGACACAGTCCCGTGCTGTTCGTTGCCATCTGGAGTCAAGTGGTACCCTTCGTGGCTCTGGTGTGGCTGCGCTTGGGGGTGGGAGGGCAGGAGACACGCTAGCACGCTCTGCCAGCTGGGACAGCTAGGAGCAATCGGAGACGGCAACAGACTGGTGCTTTGGGAGGACTAGAGTCGGGTGACCGGCTGAGGTAAGGGTGGGAGAGATCCTGCGCGTCACAGGGAGCGTTTGAGCTCTGAGCTCTTCAGGCTGCAGTAAGGCTTTCGGGCTGCGGCTGCGGAAGAGCCCGGAAGGGTCCCCAAACAAATCTTCGGCAGCCGGAGCAAAGATGCAAACAGCCCTCGCCGAGCGTCCGCTGCCACTGCGGCGAAGACTGCGTCTCAGCCTCTGTGGCATCGGAGTCGCGACCTGCAAGGACCATCAACCTCTCAGGGCGCAGCCTGCAGGTCTTCTGGACGAATAGCCTTCGACTACATCAGTGTCAGCGCAGGAGAAAGAAGTATAAGTAGTGCATTGATTGCCATCCTTTCAAAAGGGCCTCTGCCTCTAGCTCTGGCTCTGGCAGCTAGAAGCAGCTCTAGCAACTCTAGCAGCTCCAGCTTGAGCCTCAGAAGCGCCTGCTTTCTGGCAGGACGGGGCTTCTGGGGCTGTGGCCTGCGCTCCTCAGCTGCCACCCGCCGGGGCCACGCGCCCAGGCTCCTGCAACTTCTGCTGGGCTCTGCTGGCGGCTCTGCTGGCGGCTCTGGCCGCTCTGGAAGCCGCGCCGCCCGCACGCCGCAGCGCCCACACGGGTTTGAGGCGCGAAGCCCCTATAGGCCAACCCCCAGAAGTCAGAAAGTCAGGCACAAGCAGACGCGACGGCCGAAACGGGAGCCCTGCAGACTTGGAGAACAGCCAATCCCGAAGCTGCCAGTTTGGGAGGACACTCGGCAACTATAGATCCTCGGTCTTACGACGACATGCAAGTCGCTACACCGCGCTACCGAGCATCGTCAGTTTGCTGCACTAGTTGAAGCGACGTGAGGGAGAAATCGTCATCGAGCTGCCTCAAGTTGAATGACAGGGATATTTCTTCGTCATGTCATCCGAGTCCTTCCTCCGAACAGATTGAATATCTGGCATGAGAGCACAGCCCTCAGCCCCGATGAGGCTTGAAGTTGGCATGTCGGGTCCTCATGCGCTCAACGCAATCTCAATTGCTCCTCGTGCCTATTTTCTCGTCACTTTCCAAGCTGAAGTCACTGTTGTTACTAGCGTTGCCCGCTTCGGCACAGTGGTACGGGCCGCATGTGAACCCTGACCGCTGTGCCCACTGTGCCAGCTGCGACTGTGACCGCTGTCGCTGTGGCCATTGCTCCGAGCCTCGAGCTGGAGGAGGCAGGGAGCTTTGAACCCCCGCGCGGGCGGCCTGCAGTTAGCGGCCCTTGAACGGCACGCCCTATGGTTACTACAACTTAAGAGCTAAGCCTGGCAGGCCTAGCATGGGCCTACGAGGACGCTGTCGAGCTGCGCGCCGTGTGGGCTCAGGCCATGCAGCTAGGCCCACTCGACAAATGCCTGACTAAGCTCTCAAGGTTTCAGCGATGAAAACTCCTAAGACTCAAGGCAGCCTCTGCAGTCCCTCCGGTCCCTGCAATTCGAACGGGAAGCAGGCGTCGTCTTCCCTTCGCCAAGCTCCGCCATGCGGGCGCCCGTCTCCCCCGAGACATCACCTCAGAGAGCAGAGATCTCAGCTTCAAAGCAGAAAAGCGACGCGACTGCGCGACAGGCCGAAGCCTTTATAATAGGGCCACACCTTCGCGGCACTGACGCTGCAGGCTCCGAATTTCGAGTCATCAAGCTGCACTCTCCGCTCACTCTCCCAGCTTCTCCTCAAACTCGAACCTGGTTGAACCCCATCCTGATCCAGCCGCGTCTTCTTCTCCCAAGCTCAACGGACGAGTCAAAACCCCTCCACCAGCATCTCTCCCTCTCTCTCTCCCGGGCTTGGGGACGGGCTCAAAAGCCCACCCCGTACCTTGATTGAGCTGTCCCAGAGTGAGAATCGAGCATAGTGCATCCATAGGCTGCGGCCATAAAATGTACGATAGCCAGCCGCGTCTCTTTCTCTTTCTCTTTCTCTCGCTCTCTCTCTCTGTCTCTCTTTTCTTCGTAAAAGGAGGCACCCCCCCGCACGCGAACGTGCACCCGCTAGCCCAGGTGTGGTTTTGACATGATCTACTGCTTTTTCCCTCTCTCTCTCTCTCTCTCTCTCTCTCTCTCTCCTCTCCTGTCCGAAAGATGTAACCTGGGCGTGTATCCGCTCGCGTTGCGTACAGGAACACAGACTCGCAGGAGTCTCGTTGTGCTGCAGGCTCACAGCTGCAATTGTTACGTGAAACAGAGACAGGCACCATGATGTGTAACACTCAGCGTTTCAACCACGCACAAGTTTAAAAGCACGTAGAGCTGCATGGCATTGAAGTCTAGCCTGTTATTGCCTAGGCGAATTAATGGCGGAGTGATTGAGCTACAAACTGTAACCTGCCAGAATCTATACATCGCAGCCTGGAGACAGCGAGACAACATACTGAAAAAGCAGAACACACACACACACACACACACACACACTCGTGCAATCCTCCCTCTGGACTGGTAATTGTCGAACTCAGTCTTTCAATCATAGAGGTAAAGGATTAGCCGCAAGGGCAGTTACTTCTAGAATGGGGTGCTTGGCTTAGCCCCTTGCCACATCAGATGCAAGTACGAGGTATATGATGGCCAATCCAGCTGTGCTTCCAGCACCCAGGAACTGACCTGCAGGTACGTTTGCCTGTCCATCTGACACAGAGCTTCGTTGGCGCGAGCTGTGTCAGAGGACCCCGCGCCCCCTGCATGAAAGTATACGAATGAATCATTGAAACCTTGGCAAACAGGTGTTCCACACACACACCCCGCTTTGCGGGGTAGCCAGCAGGCTTTTGTGTTCGGCTCTTGCGGAAAAAGAAAAAGAAAAAAGAAAAGACAGAGGTTTGCAGGAGGGCGGGCGGTTGGCTGTGTAGCCTTAAAAGCAAAGTAACGGAAACGAAAAGTAAAGGAGTTGCAGCTGGAGGCCGCCCTTCGGGCTTGAAAAAACCTCTCAGGCTGCGAGCATTGAAATAGAAAGGAACTGTGACTGTGAAATGACACATGCGGAAAAAACAAATAAGGGGTGGCCCACATTGGGCACTTCAAACCCCATTAGAGGATTGCGCTTGCAGTTCGCAGGTCTTACAGAATGCCGCAGCCCTGCAGCGCATATCCTATTAATACGGTCAAGCATCCACAGTTCGCAGGTCTTACCAAAATGCCGCAGCCCTGCGGTGCTTGCCGACCGACAGCTGAAACAGCCAGGGCGTTTAAGAGAGCAGCGTGGGTGTGACGGCCAATGATACCCCCATTGTTCCGTTTCTGAGCGCAGTCTTCTGGATCCTGTGACAGCTGTGAATCTGAATGGTGTCCAGGGGAGAACATTCTCGGACCGATCAGGGTCCTTCACTGACGGCTGTTTTGAAACGAAGAGGTTCAGTCCCGTCGACAACTAGGCGATCAGGCCTAAAACTGAGATATGATTGCTCCGAAGAGCATTTGCAGTTCCGAGACCAAGAGGTCTTGATTCAGGAAGCCGATCAGGGCTCAGACCGATCAGGGTCTATGATTGTAACTGGGCCGATCAGGGCCAATGCAGTAGGCTACCCTACCGTAGACGGCACGATCGACGAAAGCCGTCTAGAGCACACTCGTGCAATCCTCCCTCTGGACTGGTAATTGTCGAACTCAGTCTTTCAATCATAAAGGTAAAGGATTAGCCGCAAGGGCAGTTACTTCTAGAATGGGGTGCTTGGCTTAGCCCCTTGCCACATCAGATGCAAGTACGAGGTATATGATGGCCAATCCAGCTGTGCTTCCAGCACCCAGGAACTGACCTGCAGGTACGTTTGCCTGTCCATCTGACACAGAGCTTCGTTGGCGCGAGCTGTGTCAGAGGACCCCGCGCCCCCTGCATGAAAGTATACGAATGAATCATTGAAACCTTGGCAAACAGGTGTTACACACACACACACACGCACACACACGCACACGAAACGCAAGTCAAAACTCTTTGCTCGAAAGATGCCTACATGTTCAGTTTCCTCTGCAGATGGTAGCTCCATTTGATGCCAGCAGTGGCCTTATATGGCTTGGGGAAAAGTCGCAAATGATTGTGGGCATCTTACCCTGTGATAAGTATCTCGTGTGACTTTGAGCAAAGTTGAGGTAGTCCCGAGAAAGCATTTCCCTATGAAATGGCAGAACACTCAGGAAGGATACCGTTTCTTGTGAGAAGCATTCCGTGAAAGAACTTATCCCATCTCCGATCACGGTGTTCGCCTTCCCACCGGTAGATGTCACAGATGTCACGCTGAAATATCACACTTGTCGGAGTGGGGTAACTTCATTCTGATCCAGAGGAGCTGGACCATAAACCGGCGGTCCCGACTCGGAGTCAGAACCCAGTCAGTTCGTTCCTATGTTCTTGCCCTTCGGCTTGCCCTTGGCGGTCTCCTTGCCTATGAGCGTTGGGAACCAGGCGAGGTTGCACCCGAAACTCCTCTTCTGGGGAGCGCCTGTCTCTGTAGGTGTGGCAAGCGCGGGATCGGTGGACCTACGGGCCTTGTTCTGTCTCGCCTTCTTGACAGTGTCAGGATAGTGGCCATCAGAGGATCAACCCCCGGGAACGTGCTCCAGCCGGGCCGTGAATGCTTGCACGGTTTGCCTCTCAGCACGTCCTCAAATTGTTTGAGGAAGCACAAACTGTGGGCGGGGACATGCTGTACCTTCGGATGCCTCGAGGTAGTTGTCGAGGAGGCTCTGGTACATGCCACCATGCTTTCCTGCTTGCATGCCGTGAATGTTCGGGCCAAGCAGTCGGCGAACCTGGCCGAGGCATGCACCAATGCAACCCGCGCCGCAGCAATGGTGTTGTTCAGGTGGAACACGCAAAAGCGGATGCGGTCAGAGCATGCTCGCTCAAGAGTGCGAGTCATGCATGCGTCGGGAATCGGGCAATTCGCCTCTGTTTCCTTCAGTGCCAGCAGGTGTAGTTTTCCCCTAAATGATCTCAACAACCATGTAGGTGAGAAGATGTGCGTGGGCTTACCCGACAAGTGTCACGAAATTGGTCCTGCTTCCAATGATGATGTCGGCGGCATTGTTCCGGATCGCCTGCGATCCGCGATAGCAAAGGAAGTCAAGCTCAGACTGCGAAATCTGTGAAGCCTCGCACAACATGAAAAGGTGCGAATTTGCTTTGAGCTATGGACTTGATGAGCGCTCCATGACTCTCGCCAGAGGAATCGTCGTCGATGTGGTCTGCATAGGCCGACCGCGAGAGAGATTGCCCAGATTCAGCATCAAGGCGGTGTATTTGGATTAGCTGGTGAAGACCAGCCAATCGACAAACGTTGGTACCGTAAGGCCCAAATGACCCCAGGCACTTGTGGCCCGACGCCCAACTGCGTTTGTGCACAAGGACCGCAATGAAGGCAGTCGCAACCTCGTCGCTCCGATTAGTCCAGGCGGTGGACTGCGGGTGGCCAATGAGCACGTGGACCCCAGCGGGATGCACTACATGTCTCACCAGGGCAAGCAGGTAGCAGGTCGATTGATCGGTGGTAGTGACTGGTAGTGACCACGGAATCTGTTTTGGCCCGTTGCAACTGCATGCAGTCGAGGCTGCCAGAGACCCCAGGCACGTAGCAGTAGGGCCAGTAGGGTATACCGCGCGTGCGTTGGAGCACGTAGCCCCAGATAATCAGGCATTTCTATCTAGCCGACTTGTTGAGCTTGCACCAAACGCTAACCAGATCAACCCATCAGCTGAAGAGGATTCGGGGCTCACACATGACCAGCTTTCAGAGTTCTGGTTTGACCCCATCAGCGTTGAGGTTGAGGGTTCGGTTGAACGGCATCGTCTCATTCGTCAGCTGGTTTCGGAAAAAGGCATTCTTACATGAAGAACTCTCTCCTTGCGCTACTCACTGCAACAAGATGCAACCAAACGCCTTCTAGCACGAATGCGCGACAAACAAGTTCATGCTACAAGTTTTTACAGGAGTGTGCTGAAAAACATATGATCGCAATAATGAGACAGTAGCGACGAGTAGATCGAGCGGAAGTTCCTGCGCACTCCCCCGGCCCGGATGGTGTTTTACCGACCGGACCCTACTGCGACGATACGACTGCTCAGATGGAATATCATCTAAAGGATCCAAAAGTTATGTGATGTTTTGCGGTGGAACAACCACATCAACTCCACTTCTCATACCGCTGAACTGGGGCCTCGCGCAACAGACGAATCATCACCGGCGTCATACGGCAGTGTTGCGACTTGACGCTAGGCACGCGGCCTGCAGCGCAAGCCCACAACACAGTAGCTGAGCAACTGCAGGGAATATTCCAAGAAACTCAATCAAGAGAATGTGATGCCCCGGCAACATGCTGCCATCTTCAAGTCTTCAAGTTCAACGGCGGCTCGGTGCACGCGGGCTTGTTGCAATATGCCTGCTACAGTGATAGCTCTCAGGGTAGACTTCGGCTGTGACGACATGTGCTCCCTCGGAACCAGCAACGCCGACGCTGACTCCATCCCGTGGTTTGCTGGTCGGCCGCCCCCTGTGGGAAGTGACTCAAACGACGGATGAACGTCAACACTCATGAAAGATCGCGCACCCGAGAGCCAAGCAGCACCAAGCATGTCTTTAAACCAGGCAAGCGATGGATTGCAAATTCGCGAAACTCAAGATGCTCAAGGCAGTACTTTGCGAGCAGGCGCAAGTGGCGAGTACAAAACGGCACAGCAGCCCACGTCGTCTTCTGGTAGGCTGCCGCATACTGATCCAACCAAGGGCACCACCAGCCCCCACCAGCCCACGCCAACACAACACCCGTCTGCGACTTCTCACACTGGGGCGAGAACGATGCATCCGCACGCAGTTCTACAAGCGTTTCGTTCCGGTCAGCTGCAGACACTGGATAGCACAAGTCAGGACGAGAGCGCGGGGACAACCGCAAGAGCTCTCCTACGAGCTTCTGCCCAAGCCGTACGCGGTCCAAGCTTGGCGCGCGGTCTCCCCCCACTCGCTGGTGCCAGAAACGTTCGGGTAGCACACACGCAAGGCACTGATATACTCTGCTGCGAAGTCCGAAGTGCTCCATCCCTGGCGCGAACTTCGAGGCCGCAAGATGTGATACCGTCATGCTCATGTGCAAAGGTAGGCTGGTACACCTTATAGCAACAACGCTGTCAAACACGTCTTTAACGAGGTCAGGCGGACCGGTGCAAAATAGGTCAGCTACATATGTTTGAAGATCAACCACACATTTGGTTCACTGTGCGAACGCTTGAAACCGTACTGCTCACCGTTTGGGCTGATGGCCAGCTTGGGAATCCCGAAACTTAGACCATGCAGCTGGGCTTTCTTTCCAAGCCGTAGATAGCACCCAGACCCTCCCACAACTCCTAGCAGTCCAGCAGGGACTCGTGCATGCGGTGGTCTGATGATGAGGACACGGCGCTCTTGCTCAAGGGTGCACTAAGGAACCGTACGAATGTCGGCGACTCCAGGTGTCCACGGCGCTCGATTAGAGGAGGCAGCTTTGAGGCCACAGTGTTGCATCTGACACACGTAATGATACGAGTAGCGTGTCGATGCCCCCTGCGTACGCTAAAACAGGAGTCTTAAGCCTATTAGGGTCTGCTTTCCGGCTACAGAGGATCTTACCAGGAATGTACTCTACTGTACGACCCTCCTTCTGCCACGCTTGCACCTCATCTCATCAACAGTGCTCCACTTCAACGCTTGGTTGTGATCTGATTTCGAAGACACTGGATAATATAGCTCTGTGTTTCTCCAGTCATCAAGATGAGCTAGCGCTGCATGCGGGGATACGACGGTGGTTTGCAGAAGGCGGCGTTTTTGTCCAAAGGCTTTTCGCCAACGGGGAAATGTCATGCGACCCATGCTTGGTGACATCAGGTACATGAACATATTCGGACAAACTAGCAACCCTTGCTTTGGCGATGCGCATGTGCTCACTGCTACAAGCTTACTTGCGCGCGTGACTGCATGCCATCTCATGGTCAAGCTTACCATACTCTGCCTCAGCCAGCTTGTGCCGATGCTTCAAGTGCGCGGTGGTTACACTAGCATCTGATCCTAACCTGCGTGAGGTGGGACTTGTAGCCTCATCCTTTGCTTCTAAAGCTAACTCATAGGGAAAACACGGTCAGGAAGCACAGTCTATCCGACACGGTTCCAAACTTCTTGTAGCCAAAACCTTGCAAACCTGTCTTCCTTACTTTATCGTGTTCATCAGTTTACTTGGCTGGCGCGGACTCTGCATTGCCTCGAACTGTGCACGCTCTCCGCTTTCACACCTGAAAACACATGCGTATTGCGACAGGCGCCCAAACTGTGGCAAGAACACTTCGCTGTTGCTGAGGTGCTGACCTCAAAACTGGGACTCAGGAGGCGCAAGAGTGATCCAAACTTGTTGCCATGAAACATGTCGACTGTATGTACTGGCATATGTTGATGACCTGTTGGTTGTAGGGACTGACAAGCACACCGTCCTTGGCGACACAATGATCACTCGATTGATGATTGCATGTCACAAACATACGTTGGCTCGATCCCGGAAGGGTATGATACGAAGAATGCCAAGCCTGTGGCAACCACTGGAACTGCGACGATTACCAAGACTGGTCCTGACATGCCACTGAGCTCTGAAGAGCGCTGAGTGTGCGACTGCTGCTGGAAAGTTGCTTTGGCTTGCACTGGTTCGAGGTGACATTGCCCACGCAACAATACAACTGAATCCCCGACAACGCAGAGTGTGGCGAAGGGCATGATACTGATGATGATCTGATGATCTTGCTCCGGCCGGCGGCTCAACGGCCTCCTCATCCCCGACCACCACCCTACTGGGAATGGCCTGCCCTACCCCGCCGCACGTCCTGCCCAGGATTACACGCACTGCGCGCACTGCTTCTCTAGACGCTGCTGGACTGAAGTCCACGCCGATCGAGGGGCTGTGTAGGTGAGCCGCGGTGATTGCAATGTGCCTGAGATATTGCATGACATGTCACACTGCTGTCTTGTCTAGTGTGAAGTGACTGCAGCTATCTTGTCACGACTGCATGTGCAGTGCTTTGCGTTGCCCAAAAACCCAAAACTAAAGAAGAAAGAGATGAAGTCTCTTCCATTGCCGAAATGCTTTCTCCGACCCAGGGAAGGACGCCGGTTCGGTCCCGAAGGGGCTGAAGAACTGCGCCGAAGATTCTCCGCTTTTCGTCCAATTCCAAATGCCGATTGTTTGCCGCTTGTGTTGGCCGATTTCGCCCGAATAAAATATTAACCTTTTCGCCGAAATCCAACCGAAATGTTTTGCGGAGCGGCTGCGAGTGATCTGCATGTACAGAGTGCAATGCCAGGGACTGCCTTGGTCTTTGTGTTGCTGACTGAGATCAATGTGTTTCCGCGAAATGTCTCCACTGAATGTTCCTTAGCGACGATCGACGTAGATTGCGACTCTTGTGAAGACTGACGAGTCCAGACGACACTGGCCGCACTGTACATGTCTGGCGGACTGCTAGACGGGAGGCTGGATTTGCGGCGACTGCCCGCCCGTGAGACTGCAGATCCGCCGACCGGCGGGGATGAAGGTTCCACTCCGGCCTTGGGCACCGCTGCTGAGAATGGCACTGCCCTGAATGGTGGAGCCTGGGACGCACTGCTGCACTGTATTTTTTATCCCCATAAGACCTTGCCATTCTCTCTCGATTCTTCCTCGTTTGAGGAGCTCTGTGGTCGAAGTTGTGAGGAACTTGCACGAGTGCTGCTCGCCACTCTCGGCGGTACAACCGGGGCAGTGGGCAGCCGCTTGGCGAGATCGTCGGTTCAGCCACTCCCGCGATAATTCTGGACCGCAGTCGTGATGTAGCGATCCAGCTCATTCAAGACACGGGTGAGATCAGGTCCACAGTCCATTGCCGTGATGGCATTGGCCACTCCCTGCTGGGCCTGTGCCGCATCATGGTAGACCCGGAAGTGCCAAAGGGTCCAGGACAAGGCCCCCGTAAGAAGCAAGACTCCATCACCCAACTGAGGAATCAACCCAGAGCAGAATGAACCCAACAGCTGGATGATTGAAACCAGCTGGGTCACAATGACGAAAGCCGAGTGACTGGGAACTGCCATGTGGAATGGCTCCTTCCTTCGTTCGCGAAGGACAACGCGACGGACCGGCTGGTGAATGTCGACGACATTGCTTGCCACTGAGCCTGGCGAATGGACTGTTCCGGAATGGCTGGTTGGATTTGAGGCGATTCCCGGCACTGTCGGCACTGAGGAAGACTGTGCAATGGGCGAACCAAGAAGCGGTGGACCCAAATGAGAATGAGGAGCCGATTGCCTTCGTAGTGTTCAGAGCAACACGAGTGGAGGCAATGCGCCGATGAACTGTTGGAGATGCCAGCGGCAATGCCAGAATGAAACTGCCTAACAGTTCATTGACCATGTCTCCACCCACGAATGGGAAGGAGTTGGCAGCAATGACTGGATAACATCATGCGCGTGCCCAGCCCGACGATCCTCCTCAGTTTAAACAATGGTGCTTGATGGGGCATACCCTATAGTGCCTTTGAATCAGGCGATTGGAGGTGGACTGATGACTGATGCATGACTGTTCCACCTAAAACGAGATCTACGAGAATGAGGACAATGCGGCAGCCAATGCTTGGAATGCCACAACGCAGGCGAAGGGCCCGAATGATCGCAATGCCGCCGCTGTGCATGCGCTTGCGCAGACTGCCAACAAGGCTCTCGAGCCCGGTGCGGAGACTGTCCTGCACAAGACTGCCAAGGGCACTGTCAAGTGAGATCGCACTGAGCCGGCAGATGAATCAGCCAGTGCCCAGCGACTGTAGCTCAATGTGAAAGTCTATGTTGAAATGCTGAATGAAGTTTTCTGTCGAATTCTTGGATTCAATGTGAATGGATCTGAGCCGACTGCTGACGATTGCTTCGTATAGTGCAGTCCGCCTCCAAATGCCTGACAGCACTGACTCGAATGTCATCCGAGTCGAGCCAACATGTCCCGACTGAGGCCAATCATCCTTCGCAGCTTTGAGTATTTGCTGTTTCGAATGTTTTTTGATCGCTTCGCGAATGCAGCCGTATATGATGGTCAAATGCTTAAAGATCCCCGACTAAACTCAGGATAAAGAGACTGTGTTAAAGACATGAGCCCAATGATGCACCAAATGAACATGAGCTCTGATGCTGAATGGCATTGGCTCAAGACTGGACAGATCACCTTGACGTCACAATGGAATGCTTTCTTGAGAGTGAGACTGGGGAGGTGATTGATCTTGTTTGCTCTACTCCCGCTCTTTCCCGAAACACTGAGGCGAGTGCGCTGCAGAAGGGCCCTTGCCAGTCAAACCGTGGGGACTCTTGGCCTTTGCCGATGCGAGAATGATGCAACTTCACAAGGTTACAGAACCCTTAAAGTTTCAGAAGCCAGGACTTCAGGCCTGGAAGCAATAACCCCCCTAAACGATGCGCAGTGAACACGAAACAACGACACCAGCCTCACCACATCCGCCCTCCGGACGATCTTGCTACATCGGGCCGTTCATTGTCCAATTCCTCAGCAGATGCAGCATCACATGGATGCACGAAGGAACTCTGAGCAAACATACGCAGCCAAAGGAGGGGACCAAGGAGAGGCAACAGCAACACCAAATTACATCCTACAAGTACATCGTTAGTATTCTCAAACCTCCACACTGGAAAACGTTGACGGCGCTTATTAACTTCGTAACACTGGGGTTGTCTCTCAATTGGGGCTTTGACGTGAAGCTTCTTGCACTGTAAGCATTTTTTCGGGTTTGCATGCCGCGCTGGCATAATGGCAAAACCTTGCTCAGAACTTCCCAAGTTAGGGAGTCAAGATGGCAGATGATGGCAACCTTCCTGCTGCCATTACACCATTACATGCTTCGTCCTGTTGGTCGAATCTGTCAGCTGCATTGCTGCATCAGCTTTGCTGCTCGTGGGGAAAAGAGTGCTGCAACCGGGCATGCAGCAAACCTCATCATGATCGAGGCGCAAGTTTGCTTGCACAGAAGGATGGCATCATGAACGCGAGATCTTCGTTGGCGGACACGAACATCCTGGCAGCCCTTCTAACTGGTTCTGCGCCGCGCCTCTTCAGGTTGAAGCCCATATACCCCTTTGGTAGAAATGTGTTACGGCACACGCACACACGCACACACAGACACACACACACACACACACACACACACACACACACACACACAGAGACGCCCGCCCGCCCCAAGGGTGTGTCCAGATCCTTATAGCGTTTCCGGTCAAGGGGCCAGGCGCAGACGGCGGAGCAGGCGGCCCAGGCTTTGGTGCCAACAAACTTCACTCAGCGCTTCGGCTCAGCGGAGATCACCTGCAAATCGCGATGAGCATTAAAGCATGAGTATCAGTATGAGCTCAAAGTAAAAGAGTATCTAAGGCCAGGAGGCCAGGGCTAGCGAGGCTGGCGAGGCTAGTGAGCCTATCTCTATAGCTTGTTTGGCGCATCGCTGTCGCCTTTTGCAGCTAAGACGGCGGATTGCCAAAGCCAAAGTTCAGCGGTTGCGCCCAAGCCGCCCAAGCCGCTTAAAGCGTCTCCGTCCAACGCCTCCCGCTCGAGGCTCTCGCCTTCCGCCGCTCTGGGAGGACTCCGTTCTTCGAGCTTAGGCGGAGGCGCTCTGAGCGGCTCCAGGAGCCTTCCACTCACCAGGCGGCTCAGGAGGAGCAGATGTGACAGCACGGCGTTCCCGGCGTTCCCCTTCCCCTTCCCGTTCTGGCCCATGGCGTCCAAGTGCTTCACCAAAAATCAACCTGAGAGGTCTCTCTAGCATTTAAAGTCTAGAGAGTCTAGAGTCTAGAGTCGAGAGAGAGAATCCATCGCCTTTGGAAAAGAGCCTGAGACTTTAGACTTGACACGAGCTCCAGCGACAACTTGAGACTCTTGAGATGTCAGCGGCGGAAAGCGGATGAAAGCAGAGCAGCAGCATCCAACGCTCCAAGACCCACTTCACTGCCCACTGACACCCCCCAAACCCCAAACGGGACTTCGACATGCCGCACATCCCCACACATCCCGTCTCAGAGGCAAACCTTTCCAACTTCTTGTTGTCGCTCCGAAAAACAAGTGGGAACAGACAAGCACTCTTTTCACCCCTCGCGGCGGGCAACATGTCCAAATGTTCAAATGCACCTGGCGATGCGTCACGAGCCGCTTAGGGCAGAGCAGTGGCAGAGCCCCCGACTGTCGGTTTCAGCGCTGAACTCCGAAGCGGTTTCGCCTCAGCTCCCGGTTAAGAATGGCACTGAATCTGAACTCCTTCAATGGCTTCAGCTTCAACTCCTTTCTTGGGGATCCCCCGAATCGATCTCAGCAGTGATTTCCATGCCCACGCGCTGTGAGCGTCAGCAAAGAGCAGTGCAACATCGGGCCACTATGCGAAGAGCCGAAGACGGCTGGAAGCCAGAAAGCGCAGTGTCCGCGGCTAAGCAGTGACCGTCAGGTTGCAGCGGAAAAGCGGCTTTGGCTCCGAGAGGAAAGCGCCGAAAGCGCCGTGGCACGGCGATCGCGGTCCAGGCGACCCTGGCCCAGGAGTTTCAACCCCGTCTTGGAGTTCCCGAGCTCCGGCGCTCCGATCCGGACCTACCAGGGAGCTGGCAGAAACTTTCCGAACAAAAACAACTACCGGAGAACGCTACCTACCTTATAATGAAGAGATACGCCTCATATGTCACATGTTCCATATACTTTTCATAGGCTTCAGCAAAGCGGCCTAGCCTCCCTGCGGTCCTAGAAACTCACTGCGGTCCTGTGCCTGTGGGAGGGCGTGCTTGCGAGCTCCAGAAGGCCCCAGTTTCCACTCTCCAGAGAAATGACAATGCAATAGAAGATCATCCGCCGTGCGTCGCCGCCGCCAGTCGCATGGGCCGCCTGTCGTGCAGCGGCCTCAAGGGCAGCTGGCCGCTCTGAAGCGATTCTCAGTGTTGTAGCCGCCCTTCTCCGCTCCACAAGGGAATCTGACTGGGAGAACCCGAGGAGAAGCGCCGCGGCAGCAATGCCCACCGCGCCCCCAGGGCCTCCGCCGACTTCTCCCAACTGCGCCAAGGCTCGGTCTGCCTCGGCTTCTGCCTCGGCTCGCCGCACTGTCACCTTCAACTTCGCCAGGTCACCGGGCCGCAGCCTCCTTAAGACGCCGAATGACAGGCGGACAAGCAGGATGTGTCAAGGGTGCACAGCGACGTATTTCGTTCGTGCATGCAGTCGTGGTGTGGTGGTTGCAGCACAGCCGCCGCGTCCGCAGCTGCCGCGCTGGAGGCGACGATGCTATCTCAAAACGGGTACCAACAACTTGACTTCAAACCACTGGTCACGAGCTGTCAGCGCTGCCTGAGCTGGCAGGGCCCTCTGGGCTGTGCTTGGGTGCCTTCACCGTGAACATGCTCTGGCTGCTCTGGTTCAGTGGGAGCGACAAGGGCACTGCGCCTTTCGCACTGCAGCTTTGGCAATGCTTATGGAAGCTGGTCTTCGAAAAGAAACTAAGAAATGAGGTGCTGTAGGGGTAGCCCGCACCTTCGGATCACTGCCGTTAAAAATAGCTCAGACAAACGCCTCGGCACCAGTACATTTTCTACTCGACCAAACTCGCATCATCCTCAGCGTCTGGCTCCACGGCTAGTGGCCGACTGGTCCGCGTGCAGATACGACAGTGCATTGGCTTCCTCGCCGCGATCGAGCTCGTGCGCTGCAGAACCCTGTGTGTTTCATCGTTGAGAGTGCAAGATGCCGACGGGCGAGGCCGGGCGCGAGGCGGACAGGCACTAATGGACTAACGGGCCCGCCGCGAAGCGGAGCAGCATGAGTCTAGGCTCTGCGCGCTCTGTGCATCTGAAACACCTTGTAGGTTCTGTTCGTTCTACAGGGTGCCGGGTACGTCGACTTGGTTTGTTCCATGTGCAAACGAGCCGATGCGCCCAAGTCGGTGGCATGATGGGGTCGAGTCGAACAAGGAATCAAGGGCTCACCCTCTCACAAGCCTGCTGATAGCAATTACGCTAGGATTCGCTCTGGCCAGCAGCATCAAAATGGCTGTGCGGGCTCCTGGCCCTGTAGCTTCGAGGCAGCACCGCCTCTGGCGCGAACGCAACTTGCGTGGTTTCAGGGAGCAGGCATCAAGATCTGCCTTGCCCTTCGGACGCTACTTCGAGGCGGGCACACGGAACAGGCAAGCTGCGAGCTGTGGCAGCACCTCAGCTCGACTCGCTGGACTGGCGAAGCTTGAGTGCCGGCAAAGTGGGCTTCCTGACTGTGGTTAAAAGCAGCATTCGCGAGTGCAACGGGCAAATGTCTTTGGCTTATGGATCCTCCAGACTCGCGAGTGCAGGACGTGCGGGGTTAGGGGAGGCGGGGTCTGCTCCGGGTGCCGACAAGGCCGTGCGCGACAGGTGCACTGCACAAGCTGCTGAGGTTCATTGACACAGGACAGGTCAAGCTGCACCTGGCACTGGCACCTTTGTGGCTGGGGATTTCAGTGTCAAGCATGACGGCAGTCTTCGGCACAGCACCAGCACTGGGATTGCTCGCACAGTGTGAAGCACTAGCTCATGGTTCGAAGGCAACTGCCTCAAAGCTTGGAGGGCATCCCGGCTCAGGATTCAGTCGCGGGGCACCTGCGCAGAGCTTCAAATGCATTATGCAACGTCTAGGAGTCTAGGGCCCCACAGTGAAGACCGAGAAGCTTAGTTGGCCAGTGATGTTCCTAGGCCGAAGCACCGAAAGAACTTTGTACAGCACAGTCTTGGCGTTCAGCGATCGGAAAACTCAGCATTGCGATGTTGCAAGAAGGAAAAGTGCTGAAAGAACCGTCGCAGAAGACCAGGGTTGAGGGCACGCCTTGTAAGCCTTGCGAGCCTCGGCCTTCGTCTTCTTGTCACTGACATAGGCTGCGGAGCGGCAGTCGAGACTGCGGCGCTACGAAGCAGCAAGAGAAAGCTCCACGGCCCACACTGCCACAGGTGCAGAGAATTCGCGTTTTATTCATCGTTGCCGCCGCACAGGTGAGAGACACAGCAAGGGCTCCAATACAAGAACGTGGCCAAACAGGCTCTGGAAGCGTTGTGGACTTCTTGGGTGCATGAAGGTGCAAGCTACACAGCTACACCCACAGCGACAATCGTCTGGGCATGCCGGAGCTGTGTCTGGAGCCTGCTAAGCCTGCAAGCTCCTTTCTGCCTCGCATGCCCGCAGAACCTCAGTGCCTGCAGCCTCGCTCACTCAAGCACTGAAGACGAGGACTCGCTTGGTTCCTGCAAGTCTCACTGGCGAAAGCAACGCAGTGCGTGCTGCAGGTGCCGCTGGGCGCGGGCCAGCGGAGCCTGGCAGGCTGCGCAGCTGCAGGCACTGGCGCATGCTGCGGCAGTCAAGCGCAGGACTCAGGCAGAGAGCCTACGGAAGGGGGTGGTGCTTCGGAGTTTGTGCAACAGGACGGGGAAATGGCAAGGCTCTGAAGCGGCAGTTTCGGAAGTGAAAGCCTTGGAGGCGGAGGCGGAGGCGGCATCTCCGAAGGCTCGGTGTTTGAAGTCTTCGCATTGCTGTGACCATCGCTGCGTAACGTGCAAACACAACGCTCCGCCGCACGCCTCGCTTCCTCAGCCGCCACAAAGACAAGAGGTTTTGTGGGAAACTAGCACTGCTTAGCCGCAGCCCCCTCACAAAAAAACCCTTAAGTGCAACGACGAGCGTGCAATTGTGCACTCTTCATGTGCGCAAACCTGCGCTTAGCCGGTGCATCAGGATAGTGAGAAGGGGCACGAGAGGCGAGAGGTGCAGGACACGCCTTGACTGTTGGACACACCGGGCAAGGGCATTTCCACTAAACCTGCAGCTCAAGCACGAGCAGGAGCATGTACATTCAAGACACATAAGCAGGTGAGCACGAGCTGGCAAGGAACAGGGCACCCATGGCTTCTTCCGAATCCCTTTTTGAAGCCTTACAACTGGCTTCTACATGGACTGAGGCACTGAGCAGCGGCAGAGAGACAGCGGCGGAAGTCATGGAGTCTGGAATCAAGACAGAGACATCATCCTGAAACCGCTGCTCAGGTGAGCCTTTGCTAGCTAGACTTAGACAGTGCATTTGAGAGGCGAATTGCCGTTAAGTTGCATACTTTAGTGCCGAGGCGAAGCTGCGCTCGTGTTATCCTCTTGTAGCCATCCGCTCTGAGTCTGGCAACTTGCCGTGAGCACTCCAATGGGCGCACCATCCCCATCGAGCACTCCCAGACAGCCCAGCATCGGTGGGAAACCATGGTTCTATAGCTCCACCTTCACCGCGAACTTGAGGGAAGTTGCAAAGGAGACAGCAGAAGGAGAAAAGTATAGATGCCTCTTACACTGTTCGCTCGACTTTCCAGGTGTGAGCAGGCAAGCAGGCTGGGAAGCTTGGCCAGCCTCATTGGCGACTTCTTGTGTGCCAAGCTCGGCAACGGCACGGGACTAACCGTCGGCAAACCCGAGCTCTGCGACAGACGACAGCTGCTGGCCTCCTCTTCAGACAGTGGCAACAGGGCATCCATGGCAGTGGCAACAGGCTCGGGAGGCTTCTGGAGCCCTTAAGGCCGCCTTAAGGCCTCAAGGAACCGGAAAGACCCTGAGACCCCTACGGCATTGGTCAAAGCCGCCGCGAAACCGCCGTTTGGCTCGGACCGCTGCCTGCTTGCGCCCGCAAGAATTCATCTCACCATCTGGGAAGTTTTCTGCAAGACACCCAAGTTTTGCTTGGGTGAACGCTTGCCATCACCCACCCCGGCAGTCGCACATTGACTGCTCCTTCTGAGAGGCTGAGGCGGTGGGCAGCCACAGCGGCAGGCACTTGGAAGGACGACTCCTCTGCCCTACACTGGGCCTTGTGGCGCGGAGTTTCAGCGACGGCATCAAGAGAAGTGAACAAAATCAAAGTCTTGCAGTCCTGGGAGCCCTGAGCGATCTTGGAGGCCTGACCACAAAAGAGCGATATCCCCCAAGCTGTCTAGCTTGCGCTGGAAGGCCACGCGCAGCGCAAGAGTACAAGGGAATGAACGAGGAGAGGCCAGATGAGTCGGCAACCCGGGCAAGATGGCAAGCGTCAAGCAGGCGGCACGATGCGGGCCGTGATGTGAGCCGCGCCTGTGCCCCGGATGTGCAGAGTCAGGGCCAGCGCGACAAGGCAAAGGCGACGACACACTTCCGGCAACTTGGGGTCGCTCCAACTCCTTTCAGAGGGGCAAGGATATGACGCATAATGCTGGGCTCGGCCTTCCGAGATGGGCAGCGTCCGGACTCTCAGTCTCAGTGTCGGTGCTGTCACAGACTCGGAGCCCGAGCCCATGTGCGGCTGAGCGGAACGGCGCCAAGGACTTTTTGCAAGGCCGCATCTCACAGCTCATTGACTTAGATGAGCATGCTCTCAAAGCCATTCTGGACGCACTGTGCAAAAGGTCGCGAGCTGAGTCCACATAGCGACCCTTCCGCACCCACACAGTAAGGTGTCCGAGCTCGGTGCCTGTCGGGCCTGCAAAGACGGAGTGCCATCGAAAAGGCACAGAGGACCACTTCGGGCACTGCAGCCGCAGACTTGGCTGCCCGAAAAGTGCGGTGAGACACACAGCTGCACACGGAACTGTGCCTTTGCTATGCCGCTTGTCAACTCGTTGAAGTGAGAGGTTCTGGCGACAGTGTCACAGCATTGCAAGGCCACCCCCGACACTCAGACATACGCATCTTCAAGCTGAAAGTTGCAGCCCGCGGAGCAGTGCACTTGCATAAACAGAGGCTCAGTGCAGCCCGAAATGCCCGTGCAGCATCTCACTTCGATTTCTCCAAAGATGTTAGGTTATCACAAGCATGCTGGACGCAACCAGCCCTTCCTTCCAGTCCTCAATGAGCTACTGAGGATAAGTGCACGACTTGCACCCGAGGGGCCCGCGGAAGGCGGGTGGCACGTGGGACCAGCTATGGATGTGACATGGAAACACCACAATCTAGGCAAGCCTCAGGACAAAAATGAATACGCAGGTGCCGCTGCTCCTTTTCTCGCAAGCCAAATTTTGTTTGGGACGCTCTTAGGCAAGGTGCGACGCATGGGAAGCCTTCTGAAGCCTCCTAGGCTTGGTGCTCGCCTTCACTCGCATGCAAAACGCCTTTCCCGCATGACTTTCTCGCCCTTCGACAAGAAGGGCAGATGCAACAGATGCAATGAGCATGGCAAGTTGCTCCCGTTGCTGAAAACCAGAAGAAAGCTCTGAGTCGCATGATTCATCTAAGACGGCTGGGCACCACAACAACAAACAACCATCCAATGATTCGGATTGCCCTATCAATCTATGGTTCTATGACATTCCACTTCCGTGTGAGACGGCGAGGCTATGCAGCCCTTTGCGCCGCAAGCTGACACACACGACTACCCTTACCCACACGCCTCAGGATGAACATGGATAAACTATATCTAAACTTCAAAGTGTGTTTTCCAATTAAGCATCCGGACCCTTGGCATCATGAACGGCAGCGCACGGATTTAGATGGCTCTTCTCGGTGCTAGATGCTGCCCAGTAAGCCTCTTTCTTCCGAAGTCAACTGACCGGCTTCACTCTTGCGACTTGCGCCCTCGTGCACCCTGCAAGCGCAGAGACGCACAGCTGGCCAACGGCTTCCCAACGCCCTGCTGATGCCGGGGCGGCAGGCTAAACTCTTAAGTAAGATTCTTCAACTTAGAACAGCTCAGTGGCTCAGTCAATGCCGTCAGTATTACTCCAACCCTCCCGTCTCGGACTCAGCTACTCGAGCCCACAGCTCTGAGTCGCACTCGCGAGACAACTCGGTAAAAGCCGGCACCTGGGAGCTGCGCCTAACGATGCAAGCTTTGAGCGTTCTCAAACCCTCACAGCCTGGAAACCTATTGACATGATTGACATGCTGCAGTGTGTGATGCTATTACTGCTGTCTGCTGTTCCGGTGCAGGCATTGCCACTTTGAGCGACGTACCTTCGGCCTTGCCTCGTGCCTAGCGGACGCTAGCAGTGGCCTCTTCGGCCCCGCAGCGCATGCGGTGCGTCGTGCCACCAGAATAGCATCTTGCAAGCAGTCCAAGCATTCGACATGAGGGCAAACCAAAAGCACGCCCAGCTTCAGCCAGTTTGCACGAAACTTGTTCGCTGATGCGCCGGCCAGGAACTTGCACAGACTGGCGATCTGCCTGAAGGGCCTAAAGCCTGCATGGTTTGACAAGCTGAAAGACGCCTCATGCAAAGCTGAGCGGATGAGCCGGCCTCAGCAGCTCAACAGCGGCAGAGGTCGGAGTGTCGGGTCAGGAGCAGTCGGAGCAGTTGCAGCTTCAGAGCCTTTGCGCAGAGCCGCACAACCAAGAGCACAGCAGCCAAGAGCACAGCCAATTCCGCAAGAACGCAACATGCCCACGGTGCCTACAGTGCCTTGGGCGTTCTTTAGACCGGTGCAGGACACTGTGGCAGAACACCTCGCCTTGGGCCTAGGGCCCAGAAGGAACACGGTGAGGATGAGAGCAACGGCTAGAACACGGAAGCCGAGTCGACGGACACTGCCGCACTGAGTGATACCGAGACATGGCTGGCTGGCTGAGCTAGGCTAGGCCCGCTAGGGCCTCTGGAAGCATGGCTCACAGCTGACCTTTCGTTGTCTTCTTACGGTGAAGGCTCAGCAGAGCCCGACCATCCCGAAGCTGTGAGCGAATGGGACTCGGACGCTGCGGACGCTGCGGACGCCGTCGTTGTCTGCGATCTCTGCGATCTGCTGGTCAGACACAAACTCGGACTGAGACTCCCCTCTCACAGACTCGGACTCTGTGGGGCGCCAAGAGTCGCCAATGTATCCGCCTTTAAGGCTTAAGGAGCGCGGCGATTCCCTACTGAGGCTCTTAAGTACTCACTACGCCAATGCACGTGGCTTCAGAAACCCCAAAGGCTCAAGGCAAGCGACAGAGGGTTCCGGCTGTCAGGGGTGGCTGGGGCCTGGGGGGGGCCTGGGGGGCCTGGGGGGCCTGGGGGGGCATGGGGGGACTGAAAGACTGAGACTAGATCAAAGCTGAAAAGGCGGTGCGGGCGTTGAAGCGCCAAACGTCTGGCGGGGAGGCAAACGGGCAGCCCTTAGAAAACAGTGGGTTGCGAAAGGCCCCGGGGAGCCCGGCCAAGGCCGGAGGCCAAGGCCCCAAAACTCAGGCGGCCAAAGGCGGTCAAAGGCGGTTTTTGTTTTGCTTTGGTCTTTCTCTCCGTCTCCGAGCTATTTCTTCAAGTGTCCAGAGTCCACAGCCACAGCCATCCCCAAAAAGCGGCGGCCCTGACAGCTTCGGGCTGGCCAAGCCCGGGCGGTGGCCGGTGCCTCATCGCCGATGAAGAAGCTCACGAGGCCGGCGCGAAGCCCCGCCGCCAACCTCGGACTCTTCAGCTCCTTAGCCCTCTCTTCTACCTTCTTGGGCTCTGCCTTGCTCGTGCCCCGCCTGCCCCCATGGCCTGCGCTTAGAGAGGCAGGCCTTCTGGCCGCATCACGCGCTCTGCGCCAAGCAGTTTGCCTCTCGAAAGCACCATGCGCCCGCCGGCCACGGCCACGGTTTCGGCCACAAAACGGGCGCTGCATCTTTCAAAGACAAAAACACCCTTTGGCGGCAACTGTTGCAAGAGCTTCTGCAGCTCAAGTCTGGCCAGACCGTCCTCCTGCGTCGGACACTCGTGCAGACCTCAGAGCCGCGGAAAAATGGGACCCGTGCCGACGTCTGCATTCTGCCTAGCAGCGGAGAGGAAAGAAGAGATCTACAATCAATGCCAAGAGATTCAGGATTTGGATTTCGAGCAGGTGCTGCAGCACACCGTACCGCGCACACCGCACACACCGCGCACCTTTAACAATTTATCAAGACTGTGTCTTTACTACGATGGGAGAGGGAGAAGAAGAGAGGAGCCTTGAGCTGCGATAAACAGCGGACACTTGGCACGAGAACGCCAGAATCTTGCATGGCGTCCGTGTGTGGAGTCGCAGAACAAGAACGCGGTGTCCGCCAGGATACAGCCTGAGCTCAGTCCATCCGGCTCAGAACAGACGTCCGATGGAGGCAGAGCCTTTCACAAAACGGCAGTGCCCCGCAGAGCCTTTCACAAAACGGCAGTGCCCCGAGCACGGCATCAAGCACAGGAAGAATGCGCAAAGGGCTTTGAAATGATCATCTGCCTCAACTATGACCTATGCACCCAAGGTTATCCCAATCGAGAGAATCTATCTGCTCCTCTGAGCAGGACGTCTCAAAGCAACCCATTGCAATCTGCACGTTTCCACTATCATGGATCCATCTGCGCAGGCCTGCAGAGAAGCCCTAGGACCGTCACCTTAAGAATAGACTCTCGAAAGACGCTCAGGCCGAGACGGAGTCAGAGTGCAACCAATTGAAGCTCTGAACCTTTGCGGCCATGGAGGCAAGGCCGAAGGCCGTAATTGTCACGAAGCCAAAGCGTGGGCAGTACTGGCAGCTGGCTCATGGTTCTGACACCAAAAACTCTCCTCGTGCTATATAAGCTTTTCATATTGCAACTACATCCCGGTGTCCGCTTGGAACCAGGCTACCCCGACGCTGCATGCTGAAACATCTAGATCTGCAACTCCGTGCATCGCAAGCAAGTGCTTGGTTTGAAGGACTGGAAGGCCAGGCTGCAATGCTTCAGCTGCCTTGCATCGACTTCAGAAAGAATCAGAATGGCAAAGCCACGCAAGCCCTGTGAAAGCCTCCTTCTGGCTGAAGTCTGATACGTGATGTCGCAGAGCTCACAATTCATCGTGGTGCTGTGGCGCTCGACAGTCGGGTGCTCACAGCCCACGGTCTTCCGAAACACGGGCTGCGCCGGCTGCGCTGGCTGCGCCGGCTGCGCTGGCTGCGCGGCTGGAGCCGCTCCGTCCGCGACGATTCGGCGCTGCCACAGAGCCGGAGATGCATACCGTCGACCTGCTCACAGTGCCGTGCATGCGGCAGTCGGAGCAGAGCGATTGGTCCTCGTGGTGCACTCGCCCATTCCAGCTGCGGTTCAGCTTTGGCAGTCGTTGTTCAGACTTGGACATGTGCTGCCACTCACTTCTGGAAAGCCACGGGAGCTTTGTGGGCGATAGGGACAGGCTCCAACTCTTGGTCAGGCTCAGATGCTCAAGTTGAGAGCGGCAGTGTGGGGGGGGAAAACGGAGATTGTGAGACGTCGAGCAGGAAGCGCAATGTCACCCGGCGCGGGAAGGGAAGCGCTTCGAAGGCGCGGGCATGGGGAGCCATCAGAGTGCAGCATATGGAGTGCCTGGAGTGCTGGGGCTCCGGGGCCGAAGCCTAATTGGGCCCGGCGCTGCGAGGAGCCGAACGTCGTCCGTTTCTAAGCGGTCTAGAGCTTCAGCGAACAGCGCCGGTCCCTTCCGCAAGAAAGGAGAGACGGAGTCGGAGATCGAGATTTCAGCTTGGAGCCAAGAGAGCGGTTGCGGCTAGACCGCTTTCGTCTCGAACTCCGCTTCTGAGAGGCTTTGTCTCGGCTCGGCGCAGTCTGCACTCTGTCTCGGCTCTGTCTCGCTACCGCGTCAAGAGCTCTCAAAGCCTTCTCTTAGAAGCTTCGCAGGGGCCGAAGATCGAGGAATGCCAGCAGCATGCCCAGCTCTACTCGCAATTCAAGCTCAGCTAACGCTCAACTTAAAGCTGGAAAGCTCAGTGACTTAGTGCCACAACCGACTTCCGGGCAGCTGCCCGCCTGCACCGGCTGCATGGGACTCTGGCACAGCTGCAGAGCAGGAGTCCTGCGGAGGCCTTTGCGAACCTCTCTCCCTCATACCAGCGTCTCCCTGTACTCTCGCCTGTCAAGGAAAGGGCACCCGCTTTCAAGAAACATCCTGAGGCACGCCAGGCAGGCCTTCTGCCTACGAAGACTTCAACACTTCAACTCTGCTCCGCTCACCGTGCCTCCGACCGCCACAACCCACGCAGCCGCGGCGCCGCTGCGCGCTGTCGCCGCGCTGTCGCCGCGCTGTCGCATCGCAAAGTGTCCCAGGCGCCCTGGTCTTTGCTGGATGCGGAAGAATGCCGCAGCTGTCACTGTGCCTCGTGTGTTGCTGTGCAGCCTGTGCAGCTGCGGTGCATCTTAAGACTTTGGCCCGGGCTTTTTGGCGCTGGCTGACTCTGAGAGTGCTGGCACTTCGAAGGCGTGCAGCGAGCTGCTTCCGAGGCGAAACGATCGCGCGAGGCTCAGCACGAAGGCCTGCGGTGGCATCAGCAGGTAGCCCGGAGGCCGCGAGCCGTCAAAGAGGCTGCAGAAGACGTCCTCCCTCCCCGCCTCGCTCAGCCTCGCTGAATCACGTACTGCTGTCACTGCAGCGCCCTAGGCTCTAGCGGTGCGGCGAGAGGCGGGGGCCCCGCCGGCCGGCTTCCGTGGGGGACCACCACGGCATGACGCTGCAGGCTGCCAGTGGCTGCCAGCCGAGTGATCTCAAATCTCACCTCACGGCTGCGGCACGGGCCTCGGCGCTGTGGGCCTCGCACTCGGGACTCGGGGGCTCGGGGGGGCGCTTGGCCTCCTTGCCCCACTCTCTCAGAAAACTTCTCTCTCAAAGTCCTCTTATAAGCAAGGATTAAACACTCGCCGCGACCACTGCCATGGAACGCATGGAACAGGAGGACGAGGAGGACCAGGGCGTCAGAGGGCCACATGCGACGCGTGGGCCGCGTGGGGCTCCGGGACGGAGACCGGACGAGAAGAAGGCAAAGGGAAGACCACGACACGGCAAAGCCAACGCTGCTCGAAGTTGCGCGAAGTGGTCAACTGCAGCATTCCTCCAACAGCGAGAGCGAGAGAGCGATGCGGAGGCGAAAACTGAAAGGCCGCCCAGTCGACTTCCCTCCAGGCTCCATCGGCTCCATCGGCTCCATCATGCTAGCAGCACGCGGCAGCACCACACGCTGCAACTTTGGGCTTATCCGCGCCAAGCGGCCGATCCCCTCAGCCCGGGCTCCGTAGTGCACTAGGCCCAGGCCGCCTGGGCCTTTGTTGGCGCCAGAGTGCCAGAGAGATGAAAGAAAGAGAAAGACTCTGTCGCCTCTGTCGCCCTCCTTGCAGGTCCTAGCTGCCCTCATCCCTATCCGACCTATCCCTATCCCTGCCGTGACTGTGACTGTGACCCCCTCTTTGGCTAGGCCCCTTTCCCCTGCCAATAAAGCGAAGCTCAGTGCGTTTCTGAAAAACTCCTCTCCAGGATCACTGTTCTTACGATTTGAGACTTGAGGGCCGGGGGATGCGCCCCGAGGCCCGAAGCCCGGAAACGCTGAGGCTCACGCCCCTATCGGCTCATCCCGCCGCACCGGGCAGCACTGGAGAGGCTCCGCAGTAGCTCAGCTGCCTTTCACCTTTCACCTCTATGCAGCAGAGCTCCGCAGCGGAGTTCGGAGCTCGGCAGCCAGGTGGCTTCGCTGCGTCCGCGTCCCAAACTCTGATCTGAGTTGCTGAAGCTGGATCCGCTGGAGCTGCTGGAGCCGCTCTGGCTCTACCCGCTCTACCCGTCTACCCAGTCTACACGCTCCCGGCGCGAGCTTCGAACATCCTTTCCACGGCCACAGGGTTCAAGTGCTCTGCGCTCTGTTTGATTGGAAGAATGGCCACTGCCAGCGCTGAAACATGGCTTCGTGGGGAGGCAGAACGCCCCCGATTGTAGCCCCTCAGCTCAAGCCACTCGCGACTAACTCACATGAGTCACGCGGCTGGGAAATCCCATCGTTTCAGGGAGAGCAAGGCTGTCTGCTAGGCTCCAAGTCTTCAAGCTGTGCATGCGAATGGGTAGTCTGGGTCGTGGTAGCACTTCGCCAGCGGTGTTGACATGTTCGGCCGCTGGACCTGCAGATTTGTGGTGAGGTCGCCGTTAAGAGGCCCAGGTCAACCAGCCCACCGACAAGGCGGAGGCTCAAGCCGCTTGGAGCCGAACGCTTAAGTCTCCCTCCTCAAAAAGACGGTGCTCTGCCTAGGTGCGACAGGCCTTAGTCGCCTCTTTGGGGCACGGCTCACCGCTGCTTTTGGCTCACGCTGGAAGACTCGAGCTGGAGCTTGCTCAGGCATGACAGAAGGGGTGCGCCGAATTGCAAGCTGCCAGCTGGGACGGTCCGGCGAGAGGCCTAGAGTTCCAGCAGCCTCCTTTTCACTAGCTCCGACGCGAACCTGCCGAGGCCGAGCATGCAGGAGCCTTTCCTAACCTGCTAGCTATGGTGCGGCCTGGCGGGGGACTGGGCTTGCTGTCTGCAGCACCCTCGCGCTCGTGCAAGTGAAGAAACCAAGGCTAGCAAATGGCTGCAGCTTTGGCAGCTTTGGCTACGCTGCCCTCCTCGCACCAGCTCCAAACAGAGCGGCTGAAAGGTGCAGAAAGGCTTGCATGGGGATTTTGCTTAAAGCAAAGGCATGCGAATGCCAAGGCCGGAGGGGCCGGAGGGGCCGGAGGGGCCGGAGGGGCCGGAGGGGCCGGAGGGGCCGGAGGGGCCGGAGGCTCGGAAGGTTGGTAAGGCTGGAAAGGCACCGACTCTCGGAAGCTGATTCTGATGGAGAGTTTCCTGAAGGCCTTGCGGCACAGTCACGTCAAAGATATCCATCTTCTTGGTTGCACCTCGAAACCTGCCTGTGGAGTGCTTGCCATGCGGGAAACGAGATATTGGTAGCTGTATGTCCGAGGACTGCAGCCCGCTCACTGCTAGGTTTAGTTATAGCAGAAAGCCATCGGATGGCGTCAACTGACAATTTCAAGAATCTCACTTCCAAATTCTGCTTACCTGCACGGACTGCTGTGTTCTGAAGATCTCTGTAGCACGAGGACGAGGCCCTTTATGAGCCCTTGATGCGGCCCACACGAGCTGAGACGGTGCGAAGGCTCACGAGCTCCCTTGCAAAGAGCCTTGCAACGGACCCGCCTCCGCTTCACACCGAGGAGCAAAGCAGCCAAGCCTGCAAAGCCTGCAAAGCACTAAAGCACCCTTAAGTGCCCTTCTGCTGCTGAGGCTCAGGGGTCCAAGAAGGGGCCCAAGGCAAGGCCGTCACCCCGCCCTTAGGCAAGCCGTCGCTCAGGCCGGAGGCCAAGGAGGCCAAGGAGGCCAAGGGCTCCGAGCAGCGGGGAGTCCCTGGGCCAAGGCACTTCTATTGCAGCCTCTGGCGCGGCGCAGGCAGGGCAGGCGGGCGTGCACGGGAGCTCTGCTTCAGGAAGGCACACAGCGGCACCGTGCGGAGCGTGCGGCGAGACTTGCCTGGCTCTCAGACAAAGGCGCTTGAGCCTCACCAGGCGCCTTGTCTGTTCTTCAATCTCAAACTTCTCATACTCCCAACTTGCATTTCAACTCACGAAAGACGGGTCTGAAATTAACTGCCTGAGGTATTCCTGGCTCAGACCGTAGCTGACTCTGTGACTTCTGCGAACACTGGCGACTCTGAGACTTAGAGGGCTCTGGGATTTGCGGTGCGAGAACCAGGAGAGTGGTCACGCTGCACGCAATCAGCTGGAAACACTGCTTGCACTTGCTCTGTCAGCTCGCAGTTGTGCGTGGTGGTTCTGTTGCAGCGTGCAGTTCTTCCACATCCACTCGGAGAGAAGCGGTGATGCCAGAATCCCGATCTCCGGTTCTATGTCTCGCTCCAACGTGAGAGACTCACTCAGAGAACTCACCTGGACGTCAATGTGAGTCTGGAGACGAGCACAGCGACGGCCAGCGAGGGGACACCCAAAAAGGGCCGTGGCGAGACGGAGAAATCTTCCCCAAGTGGCGACACCACGTCCATGAGCCAGAATCTCGGACCTCAGCTGCGAACGCGATAGGCAGTATAGGCGCTTTCATGAAACATTGGGCCAAGGTTCCATTGCCAAGCACTGCTTATCGTGCCAAGTTTTGGCAGAAGCCTTCAATTCTTCATTCCCAGGACTGCGACCGAGTGGCCGGCGAAGAGATGTCTCCGCCGTCCGCCCACACTCTATGTGTGATCTTAAGCCAACGCTGCGAAAGCGTGAAGCATCAAAGCAGTCATGTCACGTCACTCTAAGCAGGGCAGGGGCCAGGGGCCGGGCCGCAGGGACCGGGCCGCAGGGGCCGCGCGCATCTTTTTTTGTCTGTCGGCTCAGCAGTGCGAGAGGGAGAAGCCACAGGAGGACAGCACCACCACCTGCAGAGAGGGAGGCCGTGCCGCGCGGTTTGCGCCGCTCCGCCACTCCATGAAAAAAACCGTCGCAAACCGGACCGCTGCTCTTAGCGTCTTAGAGAGCTCTGAGCTCTGAGCCCTGCGGTTCTTCTTTGAGCTTCCGACCAGGATGACGAAGACCAGCACGCAGGCCATCACGGCCATCGTCCTGGCGTTCTGCCACCAGACTCGGCGCCGCAGGTGCTCTGCATCCCGCCGAAAGCTGCTGGCGGACCTGAGAGAAGACGCCCGCAGCGCAGTGCAGTCTGCGCAGTGGCAGACTGCAAGGCGGGGCCCAGACGCAGAGAGAACCTCGCTGCGGTGCACCAGCAAGTCGATCTTCTCCTGAATAGATGCACAGATGCACACTGCCATGTGCAGCGCACGGCTCTTTCTCGCGCAAGTTTGAGATCTGTCTCACCTGCCGCTCGAGGATCTTGTCGATGCTGTCCATGAGGTGGTCATTGATGTGCTGCACCTCGCCGCAGGCCGCTCGCACCGCCACCCGCAGCCACGTGCTTCCTGGCCTTGGCCATCATCGAGGCCACGCGGTCCACTTCCGGAGAGTTGTACTTCTCCATGAGGGTCTTCAGCTGCTCCCGGAAGTCCCCTTGCATGCCATAGGCGATGGCGCTCTCCACCTGCTCATGTCCGTAGCACCCGCAGAAGCTGTCCTGACGGTCACCGCGGTTTGCAGCGCACAGACTCTCTCGGCTCTCTCGGCTCCTGGACCGCTTGCAGGAAGCCGAAGGGGATGCGCCGGCCCAGGAGCCGCTCAGCCATGCACACGAACCTGCAGCCGGGGGACCCCTCTGCGCCCAGGATGCGAGAAAAAAAGCCGCTCTAAACCCCTCCCCGGCTCCGGGCCAGAGGTTCAGGGTCTGATCCACGATGTAGTGGAAGGCATACTCGCCTCACATCAGTCAGCCCTCCTTCCGCCTTCCGGTCTACTGGAGCCGAGCCGAGAACCGTAAATGTAGCTCTTCCACTCTGAAGTGCTCTCCAGCTTCTGGAGGATCTGAATGGTCGCCTTTAGCATACCGCTACGGAGCCGCGGCGCGATTCAGGGGCAGCGGCCTGCTGAAAGTTGCCGGCGAGGGCCGTGTACTCGGCCAGAACGACCCGCTGGCCTCTTCAGTGCAACACGCCGGCAATTCTTGGGGCTTCCCGTCCCACACCTCGGATGATGAGGGCATAGATGATCTGCGGCCTGGCTTCGGGGCAACACATCCTTCCCAAGAAGCAAGTTATTCCAAGAGCCCGTGCACGGAAAGCCTTACAGAACATGAAACCTTGGTGGCGTCCGAACTTCTTCCATGCGGCGTCGTCAAATGTTAGTTGGATGTAGGGTTGCTTAAATAGTGATGAAGTAGAACTAAAACATGCCGACATCCACATGTCAGATCAATAAAACATGTATGCATATGTAGCGTATGAACCTGATTAAGAAACCTTGGGCCTAAAACCCCAGAATAGTAGGATTCACAAAAAGGAACCCTGATAAAGGCGCAAGGTTTCTTAATCAGGTTCCTACATTAACATATGTACATATACTTTTCACGCACTTAAAAGATATAAACGCAGGATCTGTTGCAGACAACAGAATCCCACTTACTGAGGCTATAAGGGGTCCCCGCCCCCTCTCCCCCGCCGGGGCGGGGGTGGGGGCTTCTGACTACCACAACTCGTGGATCTTGCATTCATTCTTGAGCTATTGTGTCGCCATACATCGTTTTCGAGCACAGTTCCCATCAACGCAACCTCGATTTAGATATGAGTGCGTCCTGCGTGATGGCGCGTAAGGGATGTGGAGCTAGGGGAGCAGATCGATGTAGATGTGGGACAAAAAATCACATGAATCTTTTTCGATACCAGGAGTCCGGCAGTCGACACCATCCACACCAGGCTTTGCATCAAGCTCTACAGCAACAAACCTGCAGACGAGGCCGAAGAGCAAGACTCGAAGAAACAATATTATGACTGAGCTGAATGCATCGCTCTCACTTTTGGCCAGATGCCAGCAGTAGCTCAGCGGTTTGCTTGAAATCATCTCGAAGCGGGCTCCCCAGTTGATGACAACAGGAGCTCGATGGAGGTATGACAAAAGAGCTGAGGCATGCGAAGCAAACGTAGCCCAACTTTTTGCTCCCCTTGGAGGAGGTGGGGCGGCGGAGGTGCACACTTAAAAGGCTTGACACAGACGGCCAAACGGCGGATGCATCTGAACGCGCCGTCAAGAACCTGCAAAGCAGGAGATATGACTTAGATGAATGTCTCACTTTTGGCCAGACGCGAGCAGTAGCTCAGTGGTTTGTTTGAAATCATCTCGAAGCGGGCTCCCCAGTTGATGACAACAGGAGCTCGATGGAGGTATGACAAAAGAGCTGAGGCATGCGAAGCAAACGAAGCCCAACTTTTCGCTCCCATATCCCTACAGGGCTGTGGCCACAATGTCCGGAACTTTCTCACAGAGTTTCACAGGATACGGCTGAGCCTTGAGGGTCATGAAGATGCCATCATCCGCGAGTCCTGTGAGGGGGACATGAGGCCGGTGGGATTTCGAGCAGCAGCCGTAGGTGCTGTTACACTGCACTGCAACGCCGTGAAGGTCAGTGAATTTGTACATGACGGTAGTAGGTCGCTTCCATAAGGTTCATTGTACTGACAGTAATCCAACTCTACCGAGCAAGGCTGTACCTCCCAAATGAATTTTCTCATAGGCGGCATCGTCCAAGCGGCTGAATCGAGGGTTTTCAAAGGCGAAGGGAACTTGCATGGCCTGACACACTCGCATGAGTCTGATGCTGAAGTACAAGATTGCATTACCCAGTTTGACTTTGGAGGATCCATAAGCGGACAGCCCTGACACGCCAAAAGGCTCGTCGTACAAGCGGAGCGCGTCGGGCCTTGCATCACCATCACTTCTAATCGCCGAAAAAGATGTACTAGGCATACCAATCCAAACGAACTTGACTCTGCCAGAACGACCCCAATTGAGAAGACGATGCTCAACATCCGAATGCATACGTTGTGAGAAGAGGAAATGCAGATATCAATCGGAACGCATTTAATGGATCGTTCAATGAGTGCAGAAGTGATGAAGTGATGCGAGATGCTCCCGCGAAAAATTCCAGGCAAAAGGGCCCGGTAATATCCCTCAACGACTTGGTCAGTTGCTGCGAGCTTTGACGGTTCCTCGGAAGGCCCCTTCCAAATTCCGGACTGACCAGGTCTGGAAGATCGTTAGAGTTAATGGTGATCAAGAACCTCTTGGTTACCTAATGGTCTACATTGATGACCTGTTGATAAATGCCGTGCCCACCGTGATGGACACGTTCTGCGGTTGGGTAGCTTCCAGATGGGAATGTGATAGTTTGGACGTCTTGGAAGAGGACCACCCCATCAGGTTCTTGGGCATGGAGTTTCATCTCGTTGTCAATGGGGTGGAGCTTGCTCAGGAAGGGTTTGTACGTGAACTACTACGATCCCACGGACATGATGGCTCTAAGTCAAAGACTCCAGGTACCAAGGAAACTATGGTGTTAACCCTTGGGGAGGAGGAGGCGATGATCCTGGCGCAGCCCGTGGACTTGAGCGGAAAAGAAGATCAAGTTAAGGCGGCCCAAAGGGTCGTCGGGGAGCTTCTCTGGTTGACAGGCCGCACACGTCCTGATCTTCAATATATTACGGCATTGCTTTCGTCGAGCATTACCAGATGCCCAGAGATTGTCAACCAGGTTGCGAACCGAGTCCTAAACTACCTTCACGAGACCCTCCATTACAGGATCCGGTTTTCCAACAATGAAGAATCCCTGGATGCCATCCACGGCTTCACCGATTCCAGCTTCGCTCCCAGTTCAGGCCGTAGCCATGGAGCAGCCGCCGTGTTCTACAACAACAATCCGATAGCGTGGAGGTCTTCCAGACAGAGCTTAGTCACTCTGTCAACCGCAGAGTCAGAGTTGCTTGAGGGTGGACGGTACCATACTGGGTTGCTCTACCAAGACTCTCCTTGAGGAGTTGAGTGGCAAGCCTTTATCTCTTTACCTTCACATTGACAACCAATCGGCTGTGATGCTGCTATAAGGTTCCTCGGGTTCATGGCGTACACGCCACTTGCGATCTAACTTTGTGAAGGAGAAGATCCACCAGAAGGAGCTCCAAGTTGTTTTTGAGCCTGGAATCACCCAAAGGGCAGACTTAGGGACAAAGCCACTCCCTAAAGAGCGGTTGTCACAGCTTTTGCGACTTTGGAATGTTGTTGGTCGCCGACCAGATATGCAACCTACGATCCGGGCGGTTACAACGAATAATTCCTGGTTGATGAAGTTGTTGATGCTTTGCCAAGTTTGCGGAGCTCGCTCAGAAACCGGTCAGTTGCAGACTGAGATTCCCTGGGATCTATACGTGGTTGTGTTGGTGATTGCAATTGTGGTCATCTTCCTCTGGGAGACTTCGAAGAAATGTATTCGGGGAAGTGATGTGAGACTGCGGGCTTTGAGGGCGAGAGCTGGCTATGGCAAGATATCAAGGAGTGAGCTTAAAGAGCTTCAACGGCTCCTAGCTCTTGACCCGAGCGACCCAACGGACGCTCAGGGCGTAAGACTCCTCTACCTTCGGGACCTGTTCGAGACTACAATGCCCTCCAATACCTCTCCGGTTCCTACAGTGCCTGACACCGCAGGCTTTTTCGTCATCTAATAGAAGGGATAAACCACCAACCCGGGATCAAGGAGTCCAAAAGGACTATCAACTGCGACCGGAACCAATCCCGGAAGTCAGAGTCGAGACCTTTGCGGGCCCATATCACCATGTACCGGGAACAGATGCTCTTCACATTCATGGAAATTGCTGGGGATTGCGAAACACTGGCAGGGCCCAAGCTCTTCGACTCTGCAGGTGTTGCGTTGAGAATGGTGGACGCAGCATCTACAATAGGTGAGTCACAGGACTTCATCCATGTCGGGCAGAAAATGAGGGGTGATGCATAGCCTAACGGCATCATCAAGGAGGAGTGCAGAAACATGTGCCCTCCCTGTGTGGCATGATGTGTTTTTATGGCCGTGTGGTTTAAGCTTCATGGCACGGCAAGACCTAGCGCCAGAGCCGGTACGCATTTGTATAGTGTAAAGAAGGCAAGCGCCTATCATCACCGTCCCGAGCATTTGGTCTAGTGCAAAAAGAGCTTACGCATCGGCGCTTCGTTCATGGTTGCTGGCTTTCTCTGATTGGGGACTTAAGACCAGTGAGCCCTTCGAGCCGTTGTTCAATTCGCGACTAGAACTTCAACGTTCTATAGGAAGCGAAGGGACCCAGGCACAGGCTTTGCACCAGGAAGCCCGGCGGCTTGGAGGCGGCACCACCAACCCACTGTCAGCGGATCTCGCCAATTCAATGCCTCAGCCTTCCTCCTGGTGCAAGAGGGCCGTCCCTCTGCCGGGCCGACGCCAGTGGGTAAGCCGCTGCCTGCTATTGGCTTCTCAGGTGTGTGCTGCGATTGCCGGGTGAGGTCCCCTACTTCCCAGGAGGTTAGGGAACCTCCTAAACCCAAAAAAAACAGGCTTAAGAAGTCCCAGGCTTTGTGAAGGCTGAGCAAATAGCCAATGTCCCAGGCACCATTGCCTTGAGCAGCTTGCTCCACCGCTGTCAAGCTGAGAGCCACCAACTCTTCGGCCCCCACATAGTCGCCCGTAATCATTGTGTCTGCTATGTCATGTTGGAAAGCAGCCAGAACACAATGCCCAGCGACCTCTGGTTCCCATCGAAGCATTCGGCATACGAAGTGAAAAGGGGGCCTCGACTCATCAGATCTTCCCGCCGTGTGGCAGGGGCTTGCTCGGAAGCAGCCAGCCGGCGCAGAGCTTGTTGGCTGACCTGCAAGAAGAAGCCTCCACTCCCGGCGGCCAGCTGCCTGGAGCCGCTTTTGCTTTGAGGCATTCCGGGTTCCCAGTAGTAGCGCCCCGATCGTTCCACTGAGGGCCGCATCGCCCGCAGTTTTTTCTTGGGCCACGAGACGTGCCCCAGCGCCTGACTCTGCTTCAGCATGGCATCTGCAAAAAGGGCTGGGCACAGAAGGGACCAGCGGTGAGCTCCTCGGGCCCAGCCTCGGGAGCTGTAGGAGGCGGCGGTGGGCGTAACACAGGGTTCGGCGGCCATGGCCGTCATGTTTTGAAGCGATTTGATTGCACTCGCTGCAATCTTGCTCGGGTTCTGCTGCCGTTCAGCTTACCACGATCTCGCAGGTATCTGTTTACGCTTTGACCGCATCCGAAGCATGTCTTCAGCTCTCGTTCCAGATACGCTGGAAAATGAACTCGAAACAGTCATGGAGGAAATGGTTGGCGATGGGGACGGATCTCAACCACCAGCAAAGAGATTGGGAGGTCCAGATATGTGCCGCTCTTAATTGCTACAGCATAAAACCACTTTTTCGACCTGTTTGTTTCTATGTCGGCCTCAGGTTTCGTGTTTTCGAGCAGATACAAGTTGAAAGTCGTGCAGTGGAGCCACCGCAACAGCCAGCTCCTCGGTCACCAGCAGAACCTGCTACGCTAAGGCTGGTAAATGACTACCGCCAATGGAGTAGGCAAGCTTTCCAGACGGCCGGGTTCGAAGTCCAAGACATTGTGGGCTTGTGTAAGTACATCGACTCTGCCGAATACATGCTCTCCACTTTGCGTACGAGGGCTGTGCATGGGTTCGGGCAGCTTCGCTGGAGGTCAAGGCTTGGTCCACTCTGATGGCTGCAGAGGGTCTCTGAAGCAGTCTGGCTGTCTACGTGGAGGATGTACAGCCAGAGATCAGATGGTTCTGTGTAGAGGCAGGCACCTACATTGCAGAGATCCTAGGCGAATGACTGAAGCAGATGATCGTGTTCGAGCACGTCTCGCGGATGCTGCTAAGCAACATAGCAATCATGTTCGTCTCACAACAGGCAATAAAGTCTGGCGCACACACTGGCCACGCAGAGCAGATATGTTGGCTCCAACTTCGAGAAATTCGGAAAATGCACAGCGTGGAAACAAACTGTCCAAGCTCTTTTTGACTAAGTGCGACATGCCCACGCCGTCAAACTTCAAAGACGTCTATCTGAGTAAATTTCAACGACAACTGGGAAGTTGTGCCCAAGTCTCCGCAGGCTAACTGCTATCCGAAGCTTGATTGTGTCTCTTTCTATGAGAACGTCATGGAGTCGTATCCCGATTTGGGCATCAACTTCGCTCGCAATCGCCTGCGCACATTTCTCGAATCTTTCCACTTCGACAATGCACACTGGTTCCAATTGAATATGTGCTTAATTCATGCGGCATTCAAGCAATGTACCGGCAAGATCTGGTTCCAGGTCTCCCAGGGCGGCGATGGAAAGGGCAGTTCGGGGGTCTCGCTTCCGCTACGCTTGATTGCGGCGTTTTCCTAGACCGCTGTGAGTTTCGGAAGTGGGGAGCTGGCCCGGAATGCCGCCAATGGACGGATTCAGGAGATGGAGCACAGTGGGCACTTCGTCGCAGACGTCTGGAACAGGTTCATCGTCGGCGAAAGCTGTGTGAACTACGATTTCACGAGCAGGCGGAGTTTCGGGAACGCCAGGGAGATGCAGGAGTTGAAATTCGAGAACATCCCCACAATAGAGTAATGTCGTGACAAGAAAAACCTTATGATCAATTGAAGCAGCGTGTCGTCTGCCTTATCATGGGCAAGGCGGCCACACTCACAATAATGGAGGACGACAAGGTAAACCATGCGCAGGGGATACACCGCTTCATTCCGCAATTCTCTCGCACCCAGTCACACTGTTCTTCCGCTAGAACTCGCGCAAGGAATGCTTACAGGTGATCCATGATCTCAAGAACGTTCACTGAGGATCTAGAAAGGGATCCGCACTGGTATCATTCTGACGGCAATCTTTCCAGCGGGGTGTTGTGAGTGACATTGCAGAGTAATACGATCAGCTCATATGTACCGCGCATGCCTCCACGCCCAACACACGGCAGGCGACGCAATATCTTTATCAGAAAGTCGATGCTCTTCTCGGCTGCCTGGTGTCATCCAAAGGCAAGAGAACTGAAATGTTGCGCCATCGCACCTCGGCTGGGAGAGAAAGGTTCTTCCTCGCCACACCGAAACACCTACGATGATTTCGGTATAGGAAAGATGGACGGGCTAGAGCACACATAGTCCTAACTCGTACCTCGTCACGAGGTACCGCCGCACCACGCAATCAATTCTGTCTGAGACTGTGGATTTTCCAGCACTCCAGCAGTACTCCGTGCATCAGCACGGTCGACGTCAAGATCTACTGGATCAGTACATAGCAAGGCATCTTGAGTCGGGCACGCACAGCGATGGCCTGTCTAGCATACAGACTGACTCCTTCGTTTACAGTCGTTTCATGGCTCAGGGCGCAGCATTGCAGAAACTCACCCGGGAGGCACGCAAGGTGGCCACTTCCACAGCGTGTGCAGAGAGACTGGAACATCTCGCTGTAACCCCTCGTCTTCTCGTTCGGGAACTAAAGTCCTGGGGGTTCGTGGGACGAGAAGAAGTACACCATGATGACACCATGCTCCATCTGTTCGTGTATCGCCGATCGTTATGTCGCATGGAGACAACTGGCTGCAAGCATGAGGGTGCGAGCGGTGTTGGACGGCTTCGGTGTTGGGGGGAGTCGGGGGGAGGGGGTGTGGGGCAGGCGACGGCGGGTACCACACGGGACGCAGAAGAAACAAAGTATGGAAGCTGAAACCGTATGTAACAGGTTGGATCGTGTAATTTCTATTGTGCGTTGGTGGGTACTTGCATATTTGTCTGTGTGTGTGTGGGTGTTTTGTGTTTGCCTGAGCGCGCGCTTGTAGCGCTGCAGTAGTGCTCCTTTCCGAGCCACATGACCAGGACCGAATTTTCTCTGTCCCCAACATTGTTAGCCAGCTGAGTAGGGTTAGTCCTTTGTCGCCAACTCGCCAAAGCCGTGGCCCTCACACTGAACAGCAAGACATTAACAACAAGCTTTAACAGCAACCCGGCATAAAGCCCTGCGCATCACGCTTCATATCCAAATCGAAAAACAACTTGCACGACGAGTTTAAGGTCGAGCGTTTCAGAACGAAAGATCAGCCACACGCTTTCCGTAACTCGGACATCTGCACCTTTCCCCTCGAAAAACGTATGTTTTCTGAGAAGCAACCAAACTTCCGTGGACCGTGGATCGAGGGTTCAAGGGGGACTTGTTTGCAGAGCGACAAAACTTCAGATCGGTTGGCTGCTACGTGCACATCTTGGCCGGACGAACGCTTCGCAGGCCAGGCATCTCAGCCATTCCTAGTCCTTGCCAGCATTCGGCTTGGTTCTCAGAAACTTGTGATTGTTTGGTAGGGCCTTCTGGAAAAGAAGCCTGAGGGCTGGGGGTGTTGCGACATATGTACCTTATGTATAGAAGCGGCAATGCATCAGTGATTATGTCGACGTGTCCGCCAGACTGCAGGCGCCTGATCTGCTTAGCCGTAGCAGTACTGTTACAAGGGATAAAAACATCTGACTTGTTGCAGGGCACACAAAATCTGACGTGCTACAACTACTGCTTAAAGTTGCTTAAAGTTGGGGCTTTTGCAACTGCAGCGAGCCTCACATTGAAAGCCGCATGCTGCTCCCTTTTCAGCTCCTGCGCGGAGCACCCTGGAAGCCACTCCAAGCCATTGAACTTCGGATCGCACATCGCCGCCACGTACAGCATCCCCCTCGCTTCGGGGGGTCAGCTGTTCTTCGCACTGCACATACTCTTCCCGCAATCTTTGCCGCAGTGTAGCCGCGACAGGCATCAGGTCCGACTGCGCAACGGCGATCTCGTCCTGGCGACAAGTGGAGACATGTTCGAGGGTCAGGGCTCAAGACTGAAGACTTCGAAGTGCTAAAACGGAGGGCTTAGGGCTCTTAAGCTGCTTTTAAAGGCTTGCCACAGTCCTTGGTGTGGGAGCAAACGTACACAGGAGTCTGCGGGTGCAGACTTTGCAGAATGGTTTGCAATCTCGGCATGAAGTAGCTCGCAGTGGCATACTTTGCCCCTTGTAATATGTCGGTGCCCATGGCGACGGGCGACAACACCCCGGTCGTAACCCGGATTTCAAGCATGTGCCTCTCGGTCCAGCCCGGGCTCTGCACGCTGTACTTGCACAAGCTTTGCCGCCGCTGCCTGGGGTTTGAATACCAAAACTTAAAATGGTGGCATAAGGTACAAGAGCTGCGGGTCTACGACCACACGAGGGACCACAGAGAGCGAAGCATGTCCAAAGTGGAGTTCCAGCGAGTCTCGCAGCGCGTGACAAACTTGCTCTCTGGCTCTCCCAACTCATTGCTGAACTGCTGCAACACTTGTGTCTGCTTGCACGACCTCGCGAAATAACCGACTGTGGTCCTGCATCCCTGACAAGGTCGTAGACGTTCTGGTGAGCGAAGCGAGCCTGTCTCTTCTCCGGATCCTCGTGTCAGCAACTGATGCTTCGGGGGGAGTTGAAGGCGATGCGCCCCACAAATTATTCGCACTCGCAAGTACTCGTGTCTTCCGCGGGTGCACTGCTGACAGTAGTCTTCTGCTGCCTCACACCCAAAGAAGGGGCCCCAAAACCCTAGGTCCCAAAAGTCCTGATCTAGACCCTATATATCCCCAACTTCCGCAAAATTTAGCTGGGAACATGTACATGGGGCTTGCAAACCTTGAACCCTTGACCTGTTCTCAACCCTAAGGCCGAAAGCTTAAACTAACCGTAAAAAAGCCTTAACTCAGTAACCTTGGGAGCTGGGACTGGCCTTTTCGAGAGCGGCTTCAGAATCTGTAGTAAGGCACCCTTGCTGGATCGGAACCTCGAATCTTCGAAATTGCCGTGGATGGCAGCCTTCTGATTGACTGCCGTCTTGTTCTGGTCGAACGGTTGGTGGCTGGCGCAGACCGCCCGCAGCTCAAACGAAGAAGTGACGAACTGCAAGCAGTGACAAAGGTGCTGCTGCCCGGTCCAAGCAGCAGTCCACAAGTCTCCGCGATAGTGCATGACACAAGACTTGTCCTCCAAAGCCTCGCACAGCAGCCTCAACAGGTAGTGCTCCGACTCGTCGAGACAACGGACCAAAACCTTCTCGGTCATCTTTTCCGACTGCAAAGCTTCAACCTAAGGTCTGGCCTCTCGAGAAAAGCTTGAACACCAGGACATTCGACCATCGTGAGCTCGCAGAGGCCATGGATGTGGAGCTCCGTGGCAAAGAGGTTCAGGAGCTCCTGGTTCTCAGCCTTCGGGTACGAGGCAAACCGCTGCAAACTCCTTTGCCCGCTTGGGCGGACTTTCTCAGCAGGGTCATCTTTACTGATGCCGTGGTGCTTGGACAAGTCGTTTTCATCTCCAGTGATTTAAGCCTCAGCACACCATCTTTGTTGTCAACCGTGCGTGCAAAGCCACTGCAGCATTTGTTGCAGTAGTACTGGCTTTGATCACCGGCTCGGTGATGAAAGTGATCATATAGCCATGACCTGCCCTTGCACGGCTCCCGCACTTGGTCCTCCTCGCACGGCCGTGCTGCTACTGCCCTCCATCGTGACGACGCTGCGCCGCCTCTGCAGCTTCGCCCTGCAGGGTACGCTTCTTGGCGCTCACGGCGGAGCACACCGGAGAGCCTCGCCAGTAACCTGCGCAAGCTAGACTCCTGGGTCCGTTTTTGGAGAGCGGCGCCGGGCACCAAGTTGAAACATGCGTGCCAACATGTGTAAATGATTGAAACGACACATGAACACGTGCTGAAACATGGGTTTACACATTCGGCGAATGTACTTAGACCCATGCTTAAACACATGGTTAAACACCTGCCTGAATGCCGCACGTGCCGAATGTGTTTTCACCCAAGTTTAAACACATGTTTAAACAGTTCTGTGAGTGTCGCACATGCCGACTGTGTTTAAACCCATGTGTAAACGCATGCTTAAACAGTTCCCTGCACCCGAATGTGTTTAAACCCATGTTTACACACATTTTTAAACAGTTCTGTTGAAATGCTTCTCACTGCATGCCCAGGTATCAGGTTAGACAGGTGTGTAGTCTGCTTGAAGGGATTGCCGGCACTTGTATAGTTTCCTTCAGGTAGGCTTGTACATGTGTGTTTCCTGTATCCTTTGGCTTAGGGGAAGGCTGCGTAGGAAAGCCGCTTGAGCCATGTGTACTGTAACCAACAACTTGTAAAGCTGTACAGGTCGTTTGTTGGTTTGTCGGTTCTCTTGTTGCTTCGTTGAGATCGTGAGTCGCCTCTGCGCCCAGCCATAGAAAACATTCTGCGTGAGCTTCGCTGCAGGGTATGGCCACCCAGGGTGAACACCTTCAACAGGTGATGAGCCCAACGCCTGGGCCAGAAGCAACCGGAGCGGTGGCTTCTCCGGCCTCTCTGCCTGGAGTGCGGGGAGGCGGGGATGCACCGCAGACTACAGTGAACGGAGTTGGAGTGCCATCGCCCTCTGGGCTTGCGCAGCCTATTGGGGATGGAATCCAGCAAACTATGATGGATGCGTCGTCGGGGCCATCGACTTCCACAGCTGGTCCAGTGCTATCCCCTCAGCTGCCACAAGAAACTGTTGGAACAGCCGGTCAACCGAGAGTTTCAGCAGTCGGTAGGACAGGAGGCGATGGAACACTAGGCCAGGTTGGAGGCTTGGGCACAGCTGGCGTTACGTGTGAAGCAGTATCTACCACGGAGGTCGCTGATGCGAGTGGGGTACATGGAGATGCAACTGCAGTGACTCAGGGTTTCAGTGTGGCCACCGAAAGTGGAATGGCTAGCGCTCAGATCAATGTTGCCGCAGGCGTCTCAGGGTACAACCCATCTGCAGCGAATCCTGGAAGTAGTGCTGAGGGCTTTGAAACGCCCAGATCAACGGCGTACGGGGCGTCAGCGGTCATGCAGACTGGGGCTCAGGCTTTTGCTAGTCAGTTGCTAGGAAGAGTGCAGTCTCTGTTTGGTGGCGCGGCGAACGTACAGCCACTGCCGCAAGGGTGGGCTCCCAGTCCACTGACTTCTCCTCCAAGGCCGTCGCGACCACTACAGCCCCTCGAGAGAGGAGGCCGCGTCCTGCAAGATGAGTGTCAAGTGCCGATGCCGTTGTTCACTGGTGCCAACGCGCAGCAGCTTGCTGCCATGGAGCAAAGAGCTCCCTTGCTCTACGGGTCCGGGTCTCCGGACAGGCCTCCGCACACCGAGTCCTCATCTATTCCGCATGATGCGATTCAGGCAGAAGTCGCGCGACAGCTTGATGGGTTGAAGCAGCAACTGCGAGCTGAGCAAGAGAGAGCTGGTCGTGCTGAGGCCGAACTCTCGAGGATTCGGTCTCAGCAGGCTGGTGAAGTTGAGGCTACGGCGTTGCAGCAGGTGGGTACTAGGGAGGTTGGCTTTAGTGGGTTTGGTGATAGTGGGTTCGGTTCGCATCCTGTCGCCAACACTGGGGTTGGATTTGCCCCTTCTTCATCCTCACCGCCTCCTCCTCCGCCTCCTTCCGCTCCCGAGCCTCAGGGCTTCGCTGGTTTGTTCTCAGGGCTCCTTGGTTCCGGTGCGCGGTCTTCCAGCCCTGCACCGCAGAGGCCACAAGCAGAACCCAGAGGCACACTGCCAGCAGGAGCCGCGAGTGCATCAGGACCCACAGATCGTGAGATACTGATTGCTGGGATGCATCAACTTCAAGATGCCATGTCAGAGATGCTCAAGGGATCTCGTGCCGAACGCGATGGCGGCAATTCTCCCACCAACCCTGAAGCTGTTAAGCCAGGCATCTCGAGTTTCCCAGCTTTGGCAGAGCTCACTTCGGATGAAGGGTCTCTTCTGTACCAAGATTGGTTAGTTGTGATTGGGGGTTTGGTCGGTGATGTTTCGGACACAGCAGCAGAGTGGTGGCGTCAGGTTTTGGGTGTGGTTGATACGGCCTATGGGGTTTGGATTTCGTCATCACCCTTGGATAGGCTAAAGGTTGAGCCCGTTGTACCGGCTGAGTTGCTTCAAGGGCGATGGGCGCGTGTCAACTTTAGGATCTGTAGTATGCTTATGGCGGCAGTCCCCGAGTCTATCAAAGCAGACATTGTGGCCCGCAAATGCAATCAATCAGCTCCTTCCATCCTTTTCCGTTTGCACACCACGTACCAACCAGGTGGAGGTTCAGAAAAGGAGGTTATTCAGAAGAATCTCATGCAGCCCACTCCAGCATCTGATCCCTCCTCAGCCGTGAAGTCTTTGAGTGAGTGGATTCGTTGGTACAATCGCTGTGAAAGTTGCAACATGTCACCTCCGGACTCGACCATTTTGTCCAAGAGCCTCACTACCATCACTAGCCAAGTTTTGGCGCAGCATGAAGAAGCGAAGTTTCGAACGTTTATGCTTCGTTACATGTTAAAAATGGATGCTCAACCAACTTCGTCTGCAGTCCTGGAGTATCACAAGCACTTGCTTGCAGAGATGGAAGCCCTTGCAGTCTCTAAGGCCACAGGTGTGAGTGCCCCTAAGGTTCGAGCTGTAGGCACGCCCAGTCCGGGAACATCTCCAAAGGCCAGTGGGCAGCCGCAGGCTTCAAAGCCCTGCAAGTTTTTCATGGGTACTTCGGGGTGTAGGCGGGGTCCTAAGTGCACGTTTAGCCACGACATGTCAGGACTTTCTCGTCAGGAGCGCAGCAAGAAGTGCTTGGCATGTGGCTCTGAGGCACACCGCCAAAAGGACTGCCCGGTAGCTGGAGGAAGCCCAAAGGGGAAAGGACAGCCAGGTGGAGGAAACACCAACAATGCTGCAGGCCACAGGCCTACAACGGCTGATCAGGCGTCTACTGCAATCCAGCCGGGCGCGAGCCCAGGCCGAGCGGAGGACTTCACAGCGTTTATGCGCATGATGTTTGCAGCTGCCAGTTCTTCCGAAGCCTTTCCTCCTGCATCCACCCCAGCCGCTCCCGCGCAGCCTCCGGCGATTGAAGACAAACCTGCAGCGCAGGAGGAGGCTAAGCCGAGCATCAAGACCATCCATCTCACAGCCATTGAGCCTGGGCAGGTTTTGGAAGTAGATGGTAGTCCTAGTTTTTTGGCTTTGGTAGACAGTGGGGCCACTCATGCCCTTCGCGCTGCAAGTTCCGAAGCTGAATGGGCTAGTGCGCACCCCGTTGTCGTGTCACTGGCTGGAAAGGAGACTTCGGCTATGCGTTTGTCTGCTGCTGGTACTCTTCTGTTGCCTCCCACATCTAGTGCCCAAACCATCGTGCCGCTGGGTTCTGTCATCCAGCAGCTGGGGTATCGTTTGGATTGGACTGCCTCGCGATGCCGTTTGATTGCTCCTTCGGGTCGTGCCTTTCGCTGGAGGGTTAAAGGTGGGTGTCCAGAGATCATGGAATCAGAAGCCTTGGTGCTAATCAGCAAGCTAGAAGAAAAGCGGCTAGAGGACTTGAAGTCTCTGGAGGAGAATGTGGCCGAAGGTACCTCTCGCATCCGAGCTGTCAAAGCCTTGATGTCAAAGAGCTGGTGGGATCACATGCAGGACTATGTGAGCCTTGGATCTACCAATTCAGCCCAACTAGCGTTGCAGGCCGCGCCTTTCTTGGCAGATGTTCCCCAAGCAGCTTTGCAGGGACTTGGTGAGGATGTTGCTCAGGTTTCAGGATGGGAGCTCCTAAAGGGTTTGACGCATCTCAATCGGCGTCGCCGTCGTGCATTGCTCAATGCCCCAGAGTGGATTGTTCATCTGTACGCTGGAGCCCCAGGACCTAAACCCTTTTCGCACCTTGAGTCCAAGAATGTGGCTGTCCTGGAATTGGACATTACCAGAGGCTCAGACCAAGATGTGCTACGCACTCCTGCTTGGCGCGCTCTAGTTTGGGGTGCCATGCATGGCAAAGTGTCGCATCTTCTTGGTGCTCCACCGCGTGGTACGTTTGACACACATGCTCATGGGAGTAGCGTTGTCCCACCTGTGCGCGGGCCATTGGACTTATATGGCCTTCCAGATTTGTCAGCAGCACAACGGTCGAAGGTTGATCGTGAAACGGCTGTGCTTTGCCGACAGATTTGGTTGCATGCTGTGGCGACGGCAGGTCGCAAGGTTAGGCCGCCAGCTGGAGTTACTAGGCTTGAGGTTGGCTTTCTGCTTGAGCACTCGATGCTTATTGATCGCTATGTGCCTCCTTCGCATGCCTTGTTTGGTCAGGTCCCTAGTTTTTGGAATACTGGACTTTGGAATTCCTATGCCGATGAAGCAGGGTTGTTTGAAGTTCATGTCTACAAGGGGGATTTAGAGCATGTGATAAGTAGGCCTACGACCTTAGGCACGAACTATGGTGATTTGCAGTACCTAGAGACCCTAAGCCTTGACAAGGGTTTGCATGGTGTCACTGTGCAGGCAGCCGCTGCAGAGCCTGAGAGTGAGAGCAGTGGCATGCCTCATCTGCATCGCAAGTCCCATGATTCAGCTCGATGGGCCCCTGGTTTTGCCCAAGCCGTGAGCATGAGCATCCAAAAATGGTCTAGGTGGTTCCGCATTGCCAAAACAAAGGCAGACGAACAGGCTTGGAGGGATCATGTGAAGAATAATCACCAACCGTTTCGGAAAGACTGTAGTGTGTGCATCAGAACTGCCGCCTCAGGACGCCGCCACGTTGGTGTGACTCACCCCTCACAGTTTACTCTGTCTGCGGATGTCTGTGGACCTCTGAAGGTGCCAGGTGCTGACCCGGAAGGTAGGTCAAAGGCGCCGAAGAAGTTCAAGTATTTTCTAGCTGCTTCGTATCGCTTTCCTCGTTTGCACGGCATGCCCGAAATTCCAGACCCCTTAGATGAGGTAGATCTCTCCAAGGAGGAGCCGCTGGACGATTTCCTTGAGGGTGCAGGTACAGGGCTAACTGAAGAAGAAGCGAGGGATATCTTAGAGAATCTTAGTGAAGATGATGCCCCACCTCTTCCGCCTCCACCACATGCTCCGGACGACAGTTACAGCCCCTCTAAAGAGGAGGCCGAGAGCCAAGAAGCAGAGGAGGAGGAAGATGGAAAAGAGGCTCAGGAGGAGGAAGCTGACGACGAGGAGGAGGCACTCCCGAATCGCGGTCCTCAAGAAGGGGATTGGGAGTTTGAGTACTCAGACCTCAAGGAGCCAGTGCGGTCTGACAGGCTCATGTTCTGCGTTCCGCTGTTTGACAATAAGTCGCCTTCCGTCCTTGAAGCCCTTCAAGAAATTTACCTCTACTTGCGGGCACTCAATCTTCCAGTCTTGCGTTTGCATACCGATAGGTCGAGTGAGTTCATGAATAAGGCCACTCGCAAGTGGTTTGCAAATCAGCTCGTGAGGGTCACCACAACTGAGGGTGATGCGCCAGCCCAAAACGGCTCAGCAGAGCGCACCATCAGGTGGCTTAAGACGCGGGCACGAACTCTACTGCGAGCTGCTGATTTCCCGCCGCCCCTGTGGGCATGTGCAATGCGAGCTGCTGCAGCACAGCAGAGGTCTGAGGTACTAGGTATGGCCACGAAGCTTGCAGCGCCTTTTGGTGCTAAGTGCCGGGTGCGCGTGAAGGCCTACACGTCTGTTGCAGCTGCTAAGGGCGAGATTGCCGAACGGTGGATTTCAGGTCGGTATGCGGGTTTATCTCCAACGGTTAATGAAGGTCATTTGGTGTACAGGGATGATGGCAAAGGCAATGGGTTCACACAGTCGCTGCACGTGAGAACTAAGGTTGTTGAGCCTCCTGAGAGCCCTGAGCAGTTTGAGGGCGAGTCTGTCCCTGTAAGGCGTCGCGTTGTAGGAAAGTCCCCGCCAGAAGCAGAGCTGAGAGCTGCCCAGCTAGGCTCATGGACGTGGTCTGAGCTTGAAGCTGGCGCAAAGACTTTGCTGCAGGAATGGGATCCTGAGGCTGCCAAGAATCTCCTCATGCAGGTTTGCCAAGCCTATCCCGAAGAGCAGTATCAAGCTGGAATGTTCCGTAGGGGAGGGATAGTAGGCTGTATGCGATCGACTTGGAGTAGGCCGTGGCTTGCCTCACTGTGCGCGCGCCTGTTGCAGCATCACGCACCTGATGCTACCTTCACGTCGGTGTGTCTGTCCAACTCGTGTCAAAAGGACATTCACACTGATTCTCCCAACCTTCCGGGAACTACAAACCTCATCCTACCAGTGTGTCTTCCTAAGCGTGGGGGCGATCTTTGGGTTGAGTTAGGTAGTGGGGATGTTGTTAGGGGGTCTATTGTAGAGCACACTGATGCACGAGGTCGCAAGCGTCACGGTGTGGTGCACAGACTTGAAGAGGATGAAGTTTTCGAGTTTGATCCTAAGCGGCATCATTTCGTAACTCCCTTCAAGGGCACCCGCGTCGTTGTTAGAGGCTACACTTCCGACGTGCTTGGAAAGGCCGAAAAAGATGACCTTGACGGCTTAGCAGATTTGGGATTTCCGCTCCCAGACTCCGCCTATCTCCAGGCCCCGCGTCTGTCTCAAGTACAGGAGGAGGAGGAGGCCACTGAGGCTCATGAGATCCCTATCCATCAACACCCTAGCTTACCGGAGAGCCAACCCGTCAACAAAGGTGGTGGTTGGCAAGAGGTCTTTCCAGTTGCAGATGGGTTTGTAGACTTCGCTGTGAACTGGTCGTGTTCGTATCGGCCAGTTGCCCTTGTCTGCAGCCCCTCTAAAGAGGAGGCCGGACCAGAGCAGAACCAAAGACCCGTTGAGATTGATGAGGCCTGGCCGGTTACTGTGTCTTGGGACATGTATGTTCCGCAGGAGCCCATGAGCGATGCCGCAAACGACAGCAACTGCAGTTTGAGGGTGCTTAAGGTTGTAGAAAGTGGTTCGCGGAGCTCGTTAGAGGAGGAGGGTTTCGTAAGCGAAGGTAGACCCGTAATCCCCTCCCGCCTGTGCAAAGCCGAACCGACGTTCACGAAGAACATAGAACACCTTCTAAGCAATCTAAGCTCACCTCTGCAAATCGTTCACACTGTAGACCCCGCAGAAGTCGCACTCAATCCAATCCCTTGGATTCCGTCCATTGAGAAAGAAGTAAAGGCCATTGAGCATGCGGTGCTCAGACTGCGACCTTCAGACCCCAGGCAGGCCGAGTACTTGAGTGATCCTCGACTGCAGGTGGTACCTTCCAAGTTTGTGTTCACAGTGAAACCGCCCGACCAAGGGGCAGCAGCTGTTGGTGACACTGGAAAGCTTGCGCTCACTCAGCCCGACAACAGTACAGAGGCCCTTCAGGGCGCTCCAAAGGCTTCGTCGCAAGGCCAAAGTTTGTACCGTCGGAAAGCGAGACTTGTTGCTTGCGGAAATGTGGCGCCAAATACAGGCTTGGATGTGTATGCTGGAGGTGCTCAGGCTGAGAGCTTGAGAACAGTGATTGCCCTGGCAAGCTTCTTTGGTTGGTTGTTGGGCGTGTTGGATATCACCAGCGCGTTCCTCAAAACGCCTATTCCTTGTCTTGAAGGTTTCCCCATCTTTGCGTTGACCCCGCCCCGCTTGTTGGTCAAGCTTGGTCTTGCAGTTGCACATGGGCTGTGGATACTATCCCACGCGGTTTACGGCCTTCGAGAGGCCCCGCGCTTGTGGGGACAGTATCGAGATGCTTGTTTGGCAGCGTTGGTGTGGGACCTTGACGGCGTGACCTACCGGCTTGAGCCTTCGACCCTAGACCCGAACTGGTGGAAAGTCGTCAGGGTTGAAGGTGGTCGCGTTGAGGGCGCATTGTTGGTGTACGTTGATGACTTCTTGTTGTGTGGGTCGCTAGGTGTCCTTCAAAGTTTGGAAAAAGGCTCTGCAAGAAAAGTGGGCCACAACACCGTTTGTGGTAGCTACCCCAGAGCAGCCGATCAAGTTCCTTGGCGTGGACATCATTGTCATTCCTCGTGGGTTTGTTCTCTCACAGCAGTCGTACGCAGAAGAAGTCTTGCGGCTTCATGAGGTACCTTGCCACGTGAGGGGTAGGATCCCTTGTCCTCGGGAGCTAGCGTCGTTTGAAGTTGGCGAAGGAGACTCCAGCCCCCCTGACGGGGAGGCCGTTCACCGCGCGCAACAGGTGACTGGTGAACTGCTGTGGTTGTCTCAACGTACTCGCCCGGACCTGGCGTTCACTGCCAGCTTGCTTGCTAGTTTGTCTACGAAGGCGCCTTGTCGTGCTCTACGCATTGCTGACCGTGCCTTGGCTTACTTGCAGCGAACCAAGACAGCGTCGCTGGTGTTTGAGGCGGACGGAAGCCAACTTCACGGTTGGAGTGACGCAAGCTTCTCGCCAGAAGGCCTTCGCTCACATGGAGGCTGGTGCGTGTGTGTGCATGGATGTCCAGTTGCTTGGAGGTCGGCGCGTCAAGCTTTTGTGACACTTTGTACTGCTGAAAGTGAACTCACTGCTTCGATTGAGTGTGCAATCGCGCTTGAATCAATTGAGGCGTTGCTTCACACGGTTGGTTTTGACGTTGCGGAAGAGAGGGTTTTGCACGTTGATTCCAAAGCGTCACTTGCGATTTCTGACGGTCATGGATCATGGAGAACGCGACACCTACGGGTAAGAGCTGAGTACCTTCGTGAGCAGACTCGCTCTGGGAAGCTGAGGCTTGCCTTCTGCTCGGGTGTGGAACAGCTTGCAGATCTACTGACCAAACCTCTTCCGTCTGCAAGGATTGAAGAGCTTGTCAGGTTATGGGGCATGCGTGACTTTGCGGGTGAGACAGCCGACCGAGAGGTCAGGCCGAGCTCGTCAGCAGCTGTCGACCCAGTCGCGTTGAGTGCCTTGTTGTGTTTGCTTCAAATCCAACCTGCACTAAGCTCAAGCCGTGAATCCGAGTATCCTGGCTTGCAGCTTGATGGATCCCTGGAGCTGTACTTCGTTCTTGGCATGGCATTGGTTTGTGTCCTTGTTGTGTGGGAGTGGTTGAAGAGATTGTGGGATCGGCTTGATGCGTGGTGGGCTGGTTCGCATGCGTCGTCTCGTCGAGCCCGGCGTTTGAGGCGTATGCAGAGAGCTGTTGAGGATGAGCTTGCTGCCCAACTGCAGGGCATGAGTCTTGAGGACGTGTCTTCCAGACCACCAGCAGGTGAGTCCACAGCTCACAAAGAGAGGGCACCTGTGCCTTCGCAGTCCTCCCACGAGTTGCCTGCTGCACCACGGCCCAATGCCACACAGTCTCGTCGCCGCCCTGCAGTGCGTGAGCAGTCTACTCAAACGGATCGTGAGCCTGCTTTCCAACCAGTCACAGGAGTCCCACCAGATCCGATGCCTGCCAGGATCGAAATCCGCACGCAGTATGAACTTCCCCAAGGTCCCTTTTACTTCACTGCGCACGGGGATTGTCTTCATCTAGATTCTAATTGTTGGGGTTTAAGGCGTAATACACCCTTAACTACCCGCAACTTGTGCCGTGTTTGCAGAGACCGCCACCGCACAGGTCTCTAAAGGCAAGCCAAGGTTCAAGGCTCGAGGTCCCAGGAACGGGCATGCTGTAAATAGTGCAGCGTGTGCTAGTTGCCTGTCGGCTCTAGCAAGGAGGAGTGTTGAAATGCTTCTCACTGCATGCCCAGGTATCAGGTTAGACAGGTGTGTAGTCTGCTTGAAGGGATTGCCGGCACTTGTATAGTTTCCTTCAGGTAGGCTTGTCCATGTGTGTTTCCTGTATCCTTTGGCTTAGGGGAAGGCTGCGTAGGAAAGCCTCTTGAGCCATGTGTACTGTAACCAACAACTTGTAAAGCTGTACAGGTCGTTTGTTGGTTTGTCGGTTCTCTTGTTGCTTCGTTGAGATCGTGAGTCGCCTCTGCG